>OW052220.1:158683463-158832196 GCA_932526605.1 Nephrotoma flavescens | reverse complement strand
ACAAATTTAAAGACTGAGCTTTCGATGTCTCATCGACATCATTTTCAAAGTTAATTCTATAACTTCCATTAAAAATAAAAAACGAGCCCTAAACCATTACCAACTTTATTATAGTTATTATTGGATCAATAAATAATTTTTAATTGCGAAAGAGTTGGCAGTGCTTCGGACCAGAACAGATTGCAAAGATAAAATCATAAAAAAAATTGAAAATAACTTTTGTGAACACGTCATCTTAAACTTGTCGTGCGAAAATGGTATTTTAACGTAATGGCCAAAGCAACATTTAGTTTTATTTATTTATTTTTGAGGGTATGTACGAAACACAAAATTATTATGGTAAAAGAAAGAGTTTTAAATAAAATTTTGTGCAGACTACAATTGGTGTTTTGAAGCCAGAGTAACTAGTAACTTGCAATCCAGACTGGAACAGCTCACTTATTTACAACTCCCTTATTTACTTGCCAGCTCAAATATAATTTACGATTTATTGGGTAGGGTCACAAATAAATTCTTATTTATGATTTGTGCTTTAGAAGAATTTCCTAGTTAAACAAAGTCTTGAAGATCCATCCAGTAAATAGTAAGAACAACAAGCTATTCTATTTCAATACGTACATATATTGCACGTCTATTTGGATGTTTAATTTAAACTAATCAAATTGCATGAAGCAAGAAGTAAAAATTAATTTATTAGTGTAATAATGAGAGGCTTTATATAAAATAATTGAGGCAACAGCTGTTTCCAAACTATTCAACGTCTTTAAAAAGTTTGTGAATTGTTATTTAACAATAAAAAGTTTCATGAAAAATGGTTGTATTGGTAAATATTTGTGTACAAGAGAATATATACGTTTTGCAGTCCTAATATAATCTTATTAGAGCATTTCGGAATCAGTTCATCATTTAAGAGAATTATATAAATTGATTATTCGAATTTCAAATTTTGCAGTCAAATATCGTTAAGGATTAAGGAATTGCTTGTTAACGGTCTCAAAATCTGATATTACCATAAGATTGCGCGTTGCGTGGCGTGTTTATTATACCACTTCTTGTTAAATTGCTTGGCAGAAATCCATAGCACTGGGCAGTTACACTTTTTGAAAAAAAAAATCCACATCCATGAACCACTGTGACATTCATATCGCCTGAAAAGTTCGCGGTCTACCAAAGAAAACTCATTATTTTTGACAAAAATACTTTATTTTGTTGGGAATTTACATTATACATTTTTACACCTTTTATGTAGAACGATTTATCTTTGAATTCAAAATAAGCTTCAGCGTATACAATCACTTCTTCATTGGAGCAAAATCTCTTTCTCTGGGGGTTTTTTTGAGGTCTGCAAACAAGTATATAATCGCTGGGGGGCCAAAGCTGCCGAATACGGTGGCTGCGGAAGCAATTCAATGTGAAATTTTTTGATCCATTGAGAGCAAACGAAGTACCCACTTCGAACAATTCTTTCTGGTGCATCATCGGTGGTTGTACTGTCACTCAGGTAGTATGGTATACCGGAATGGGTTAGAAATCCTGTAAGACATGGTTTCCTCCTGAAAATACTCGATCGTTATCAGAATTAACAAGTTAATTCGATTATTAAGGGGCTTCAAGGTGGTTGATCTTTGCCAGCTAAAGCTAATGCTCAGAGGATGAGATTTTTATTTTGAAGATTTAATAAACTGTGTATGACCGCCGTAGAAAATATCAGATGTAAGAAGTGAAATTTTGGATGGAAAATTAGGATAGGCATGATATAATTTACTATAGGTTTTCACTTCCCTACTTACACGTTTCACTCCTTTCTCCAAAATCACTAATAATATTTATCTCATTTTGAATTTATGTCACTCACTTGAGTGAGCGGTATTAGTGGAATCCCTCTTTTATTGATTTGAGCTCCTTTCAGTTTCGATTTTTTCTTTCTAGGTTACAGTTTACAACATTTTCTATTTGATAACCTTTTAGCTTGAGATGATCAATAATTTTCTCTTTTGCGCAGGTTGGGTGAAACACCTAGCCATAACTTTGATTGGACGATTATTCTCGTAGGTAAACCATTGATGCCCCTCGGAATTATGCTTTGTAGCCAAAGCTCTCTAGGTTGCAGAGTCTGCAACATTAATTTTTCAGGCACCATTGCTTAGAGATACGAGTTTGTACTCGGATACCGTAACCGATTTTATACCCGATTGTATAGCGATATGCCCGATATGCTAACGACATTAAATTGGTGAAGGTGGTTACACTTTTGGTTTAGCTGCTTGTTGTTCTAGAGTTACTTGTTTTTTGATGTTTAACTGGTTTCTAGTAACCTCTTTTGAAGTTGATGGCAAAGTTTCTGTCATTTCTTCGTCACTTAATAAACACATTTTATTAAACACTTGTTTTTCATTCGCAAAAATTAGATTTTTGAATATATTAATTAAAAAATTTGTTCAAAAAGTTAAAAAAATCACTCGATCGATTTCGACTTGTTAGGTCATCGTAAGGTAACCCAATCCCCATATGGAATAGATTAATGTCATCATCGATTGCCGGGTTAGGTATCGCCGTTACACGCGTTTCAACTGCTTCTGTTCCTCATTCTCTTTTTTTAAAATTGTAAGTTCTTCTTTCAATTAAGTTGTAAATTTCTTTATTCGCGGAATTTGACGATTTCCTTCTCGTACTGAAAAATATTTCCAGTTGAAGATCTTGGTGATCTTAATAATTTGGAGCTTCGTCCAAATGGGTTAAACAATGATTGGCCCAATTTAGAATCTGTTTAACCTACTTCCGAAGAGTTTGGATTTTGCAGCATCTGTACCACCTGGTATTACATTCCGCATTTGTTGTACTCATTACTTGCTTTTGCAAAGTTATACCACTGGCATTTGGTCACCGGTTGTACTTTGCTACTGTCGAAGCAGTGCCCGCCCCTCCCTCTCCCCTCAGCTACGTGGACACCGCTACCTAGGTATTACCTAAGTGTACACAGAGGCAGCCGAAACCCTCTGAGTACCCTGGGCTGATGGGCAAAATTATTGTCTTCGACTAGGTTTGAACCCGAGATCATATCTCGGTAGTGTCACTCGATAGTGTACACTTTAACCACATGTTACCTTCAAAATATCTCGAAAGTCGCCCGCTCGAATTATGCAATTCAGTTAAGAAAAACAATTCCAAATATGTATGCATAATTAATAAAGTTAAATTACTATCAAGTGCGCAACTTAATTTCCGGGTTTTACACATATATGGTGCTAGCACCATACACATCTAGTTGTCATTTATGTCTGAAGTCGTGTTTTGTTCACAGAGTGGACAGTTGTTAACGATAACTAGTTGTAATACCAGCACATATCGCAATGCAAAAATATTTTTTCTAAGAACGAAAATGTCGAGTTTTGTGCCAAACAAACAGCATTTGCGGATAGCTTTGCTTTTTCTGCTTCTACTTAAAAAAAATGCAGCTGAAGCACGTCATTTGTATGAAGAGGCCTACAGCGAACATGTACCATCTGAAACTACCTGTGAAGATTGGTTTAAGCGGGGTACCGCATGAGTTGACTGAGAAACAGATGAAAAATCGAAGAGCCACTTGCGAAATTTTGCTTTCACGGTATGAAAGAAAGAGCTTCCTGCATCGAATTGTTACGGGAGATGAGAAGTGGATCTTATTTATGAATCCCAAACGCAAAAAGACGTTGCTTTCATCTGCGGCGAAGCATCAACATCGACCGCACAGCCAAATCGCGTCGGAAAGATGACAATGCTCTGCGTTTGGTGGGCCACTGGGACCTGAAAGGAATCGTGTACTATGAGCTGCTGAAACAAGGCGAAACTGCGCGTCGTTTTATCGTCGTGGTATTCATGTATTGCCAGAGAGAATGCAAAAATGTGTAGATAGCGAAGGCCAATACTTTGAATAAACCATTTTTTATATTTATATTGAAATTTTCGATTTTCAAAAAAACCCGAAAATTTAGTTGCGCACCTAGTATAAGGTTGCGATGGTTCACATCTGTTACATGAGCGTTGTTTAAAAATAACGATCTCAACACATTTGCTTATGATTTGTCAACACTTATCTTACTGCACTCTGATCTACGATGCTAACGACGGTTTGGTGCGTCGTTCACGGTTTGGTGCGTCACATCAAGTATCGAAACACCAACATCAAAGCAAATGTATAGATCAACATTATCTGAGCATGCATTTCAGAGTATACAATCACACCTACTCATACTTTATTACCCACTGCCATAATTAAGGTGGAGTAACGCAGCGGATAGATGAACCTAGCTCACTATTGGATTCCGGCTCATTGAAGTTTCAGATCTGATTGATTAGTGCAAAACTTAAGTCTATCAAGAAGCAAAAACACATAAAGATTTATGCGGCTTTGCATGTATATTGGTGGGTTACACTCGTGGAAAGGCGTTTATGAACGGCTGAGATTGTGAAAGTGACTTCCCATAATATAGATGTTAGGAGGTACATTTATTTTTGTATCATAGAAGAACCGCTAAGCAATTCGATCTTTCCTCTGACTATATTTGAATTATATTAAGAAGAATTATATAATATAACAGCACCACCACCGGTAAATGAATTTACGCCATCTATCGAAACTTACGATAAAACTCAACATAAATTTCTTGTACTACTGATTGATAGTCGAAAAGTCAAATTAAAGTTTCGAATTTGAATAAAATTTAAGTATATCATTCATGATTGATTCATTCGTGATTTCGCTCGTATGCAATTTTCAAGCTTCTGCTATTCATCACTACGCGGCGAATAACTAGTTAATTTATGATTTATGGTGACGTTTTATTTAATTTTTGTAATTTTGCTTTATTGTCGTAACTTCGAATAAGATTAATTATTCGTTTAAAGACAGTAGTTATAAATTTCATTTTAGTGACATCTGTTATTAAATTTCAAGAAATTAAAAAAAAAATATATTAATTTAACAGCAGGTAATGTCAAAATATTGACAGATTAAAAATTTATATTACATAATATAAAATCGCATCGTACATTGTAAGTGCCTTGATTAAATATTCGCTTAGAAATTTATTAGTTTTATTTTTTTAGTTATTGTTAGCCAAAGACGAAATATCACGTGTACTGGAGTGTATCTGCATTGGA
The DNA here is from genome assembly GCA_932526605.1 of Nephrotoma flavescens. Taxonomy (NCBI): domain Eukaryota; kingdom Metazoa; phylum Arthropoda; class Insecta; order Diptera; family Tipulidae; genus Nephrotoma; species Nephrotoma flavescens. The sequence continues at coordinate 158,827,057 of OW052220.1, read as the reverse complement.
TATATTAACCGCCTGTGTATGCATGGTAAGGGTAGATGAATTGCCACGCAGCGATGTTAACGTTTTCCCAGAATATGTTTTACCTACAATAGAGCCTCTAGCAACGGACGCTTCGACAATTGTAAAAATAGCATACGCTAAAAATATTGAGACGCTGGATGAAACTGCCACGAAAGATATTTGATAATCATAATGTATCTAGTTTTCCGGAACTTAGACCCTTTATTAAGGCGCTGGAGGATCATAACAAGCGAGCACGAGAGAAAGTGGCCAAAGGAATCTTCTTACCACAGTTCAAACCGTCAACCGACCTATCTGCCCGAAGATAATCTGGCCGATTACTCATATTTCTTCATCTATTCGAAGATTGCATCGCTGTAGCTCTAAGTTGTCTAGTTTATAAATTTTATTGCAGTTCGCTGAATTCGCACACGGACTTGATGTTGTTGTCACTGTTTAAGTTGTGAAGTCGTTGGATGGCGTAACTCGTTTGAAAACAAATGTGGGAAAGGTTTCAGAAAATTTATATAAAAAGGTTGAAGCTGTTGAAATGGCTGACACAAGTTTTGTGCGATTCGCCGTTAATGTTTACTCCCAACTATGTCACATTTTGGCCAAGCTTATTGCAAGGATTAATTCAAGTATTCGAAATTCGAATCACCAAACCATGAAAGTATAATCGATGGATCATTTTATTGAAATTGAGGAAAATTCGAGATATCGAGCAGCGTGTTCACAATTAAACTTTGCTCAGCCGAAACCGAATAATCCACATGCTAGGATTCAAGAACCCCGATTGTTTTTGGTGCAAAAATCGGCTAAGTTAACTCAACAGAGTCCGGGTGAAATTGTTGGAATGGTTGCCAGATTGCCAGTTAGTTGCGCACAAGGAGACAGTACTGTGTTTAAATTGGGATACAATTAGTACCAGTGGTTTGTTAGTACATATATGATTAAATTTTTTAAATGTTTATTGTTTATATTAAAATAAAATAGGATATCAAATAAAATTGGTTGTTATAATGGTGTATTAATGGTGTTATGATACTGAATGGTGGACTAGTTTTCAAGTGCTGTAATGTGCTGTAAAGCTATTATGGCGAAAAAGACAAACAACTAATTTAAATCGTAGGGAACAGTATGAACATTTATTTTGACGTTATGAACTGTTCAACGTGCGCTGCAATATTTTCTTTTGAAATATGTTTGTGCGATACACGTACACACAAAATCACATTACTAAAAAATTACTATACGTCAAAAAAAAATTAAAATTGATTTTTTTTTTATAGTTTTGCCCAATTTAAACAATAACATACTTTGCATTAAAGTATGTCCGAATTTGTTATTATTTTTACTGTCAAAATGACTTAAATTGTGCACTGTCACAGTGGAATCTTGCATCGCGATATATATCTATTTGATAAAAGATGGCGCTCAAAGCATATAATCTATTGAAATATTCAATAGTTTTAGATACATGTCTCTATAGTTCAGAGATTTTAAATTTATTTTTAATTTATAAAATGCTTGTAAAAGTTAGAATTAGATTTAAGTAATTATTCACGAATTTAATAGTGCGGTTAACGTAAAATAGTTAGAAAATTAAGTTTTTAACCCTTATGTGAGTGAAGAAAAAATATTTTAATTTGAGTGATTAACTTATTTTTTCCACGTTCGTCCAAGATGTAACATTTCTCATTTTTAAATATGATCGTAATCTATACCAATTGAACTAGAAGTTCTCATAAAATTTAAAGTTTTTATTGGAAGTAAAACATACTAAAATAGACGTCCAAAGGACAAAGGGTACCCACGTCACTCACATTAGGGTTAATATCATTTTCTAGGTTGTTGACGTTGTCTACGTTGTCGAAGTCTGGAAAGCAAAAAATCGGTATGTAATCTACTTGTTAGATTACGTGTCGACAACTACGTAGATTACTTTACGTAATCTACCCGCCCACCTCTGATGAAGTGGTCTACGATTAAATGTTCACGATGATACGGACGTAAATCAGAATCACTGGTTTCAATATTTTTTTCATTATTTTCTCAATTCATGTTGTCTTTCGATTTATATTATTTTTACTTTTTTTTAGTTTTAGTTTCGCAGACGGCTACATGAATTAAAAAAGTCTGAATTAAAAAAGCATGCATTTAAAAAATAAAAAATAAATTAAATGTTGAAAAGTTCATTCAAAAAGAATAAAAAATTATCATTAAAATTACAAAAACTAAAATTAATTATTACTTATGTTATATAAAAGTATAACCAGAACATTGAATATTATTCTTCGTCATCTACATCTAATAAATCTGGATGTATATCAGGTGCATCTTCGCTTGTTAAACTTTCATAAAAATTTTGAAATAACGGACTTATTAGCGACCGTAAAGATAGTAGATCTTTCTTTTTGTCAGCGCTAATTTTATTTGGTGCATCGTAGGATGTTTTTAACTGAGATTCTAAAATTGAGATGATACCCCGCTTCTTTATATTTAAAATTTTGAAAGGTTCCTGTTGATTATAGGAAGTCTTATACAAAATATTACCGAATTCTTTCGTAAAACGTACCTATCTAACTCTATGCCATGAATATGCGTCTCCTTCTGAAAATTAAAAATTAGTAAAACATTAGAAAAACACACAAAAAGATTAAAATGAATTACATAAAGATTTTGGCCGCCAAGTGAATTTGGACTTTGCCAGCTGAGAAAAATTTAGAAAATCCTCCTGGGTCATTTCATTAACAGTGAACTTTTTTTTAGATCGCACGGACTGAATAAACATATACCAATCCCGCGGATGGTGAATTTGAATGCCAGTTTTTTTTTTGTTTCTCAATGGTGGCATGGTCTGTATCACAATCCATGTGTGTGTGTGGCCAACTGTTAAAAATTTATGGTCGATGACATCAACATCTTCTTGCCACTGAAGAAAACAAAGGAACATTGTTCCAAGAAAACTGTTCTTGTTTTGACCGGGGCATGAGTCACTGTAGTATATTACTTTCTTTACACACGATGGAAGTGACTTTAAATGTCTGAATAAGAAGGAAGCAATTTCATTTCCACCACGTTTAGCCGTTCCTTCATGCCACATATAGCAGAAGGGTTCATTGGAAATACAATCGTGTACAGTCAAATTATATGTCCATAAAGAACGCTTATAAATGGATACAGATGTTTGCAAAAACGGAGTTGGCAAGCATTGTTGCAAATCGAACGTATAAATTCTTGCAGAATCTATGTTTTTGCAATAATTTTTATTAAACTCTTTTGCTTTATAAGCGTTATCAGCGTCTGCATGATGGTTTTGCTGTTCCTTTAATAATATTTGCTTTTCGGCATCATTTTGGGCAATATCAATTTTTAATTTTATCGTTTCGCAGGTATTGCATGTATCTGTCTTTGGTTTCTTAAATTTTAGATTTGATTCGCTAAACAATTCAGTATATTTTGTTAGTGAAACCGGATTATCATGTGCTTCAGAATACAACTTGTGCATTTTGGAAATTGTCAAATCACCATGGAGATATTTTCTTGATGTGTCACGTCGAGTGTAGTGGCTCTCGTAGGCGGGAAAAGCATTAATATGAGCCCTTACTTCATTTATTTTATCTTCAGGAAGCTTATTTGGTGGTGTTTTTTACCACGAAGATCCAAACTGGTGACTGCTCCAGGAGAACAAAATTTTTTATCAATAACGGTATTAATAAAGCGATTTGTTTCACCGAGAATACTTTTTATACAAATTTTGCAAACGGCAATCTTTTCTCCACTTATATTGACTGAGTAGGAGCAAGAAAATCTGCGATTTTTGAGTGTTGGATTTCCAAGTACAAGTGTTTGGGTTTTTTTTGGTTTTAATTCTATGAAACCAGCCACATATGCCAAACGAAGGTTAAAACTCCCAAGTGCCCAATATTGATCGAATATAATTTTTTGCGCTTCAAAAGTTATACGTTGGCTGCATTTCTTTCGACAATTGCTTAACGCCACACAAATACGGTCAGGCGTAACTTTGCATTTAGCAGTTATATATTTTTTGCCGAAGTTCCGTTTTAGTTGGCGATCTTTTCTGCCTCCCATTTTACGTGGTAATGTTGCTGAGTGTAAATTTAGATTATTTTCCTCTAACAAATTTCGTTCGATTTCTGCTGACATTTCCTCTACATCAGTATTACTTTCCATATCTTCATACTCGTTATCGAACGGCACAAAATCGGGATCTTTATCACTATCGCTTAAATTTTCGAAAGGATCTATTTGTGACGAAGATGCATCCATATAACATATTCCATCGTTTGCAAAATTGCATTTTACTAAGCCAGATGTTCCAGGTTCTGAAGCTGGTTCCACGTGTGACTGGGTTTCCATTTCACTCTGATTAATTTGTAATGTTGGTACTTCATTTGCAGTCGGACACGCACTTTTGTACTACATATTCCATCGTTTGCAAAATTGCATTTTATTAAGCCAGATGTTCCAGGTTCTGAAACTGGTTCTACGTGTGGCTGGGTTTCCATTTCACTTTGATTAATCTGTAATGTTGGTACTTCATTTGCAGTCGGATAAGCAGCACCACATTTAGCTTTAGTCATTTCAAGCATTCGGATAGACCTTGAAGACATTCCAACTGATTATTTACTTGGGTAGCTCTAAATTAATAGCAAAATACAACCTCATTACTATTTAAAAAAAAAAAAAATCATATCATACCAATTAAACAATAATACTTACACTAGCAAAGCAATATAATTGTGGTTATTTATAAAAAAATATATATGTTTATTTCGGTAAACCGATGCACTTCACATATGTCAATTTTCCAAAATCATCACTTCGTTACTAAGTATTGTAGAAAATAACGGTAAAAACTGAAATATACCTATTTACCTAACGAAACTGTTTCTGATGTTAACTCATTTTGTTAACTCATTTTCGCGACTCATTAAGCCTTTGTTAATTCAGTTTTGAATTTTCTCATTTTTCTAAATCGCTTTTTTTAATTCATAATTTTATGTTAAAAATATGAATTAAAATAAGTCGCAGATGTTCATATAAAAATCAACTTTTTTAATTCATTTTAAAAAACTTTTTTAATTCAGACTTTTTTAATTCGGTACCCCGGATTTGGAAATGCAAAATGATAAAAATGTAAAATATCGTTGAAGAAAAATAAATCGTCATAGAAAGAGATAGCATACAATAAAAACCGGTTTGCATGCATGGGTAGGAACAAAACCAACAAACAATACAAAGCCATGCTAATGCAACAAATACAGAAAAAACTACACTATTGTTGGTTGTATTAGAATATATGCGTACATCATTATGTGCACACTAGTTTAATAAGTAGTAGTGCGAAAGATAAAAATTAACAAGGGATTATTAGTGTAACTAACACAATTAGGCTTGCCACCCGTCCTCCTTTGTGGAGGACAGTCCTCCTTTCGTAAGAAATTTCCTCCATCCTCCACGATGGCATAAATGTCCTCCACATGTATTTTTAATACATATTTACAATATTATATACCATTTTCAAATGCTAAATAACAAATTTCAAATACGGTCGGAAAGGAGGGATATATAGAATATAAAGGATACTCAGCGCTTCGAATTCATCAAAATGGTATAGCACATCAGGCATCTGTATCTTCTGCTAGTTCTAGTCAAATTTTAGACAGGTATTTTATCAAAAAGAATTCGTCTGATGAAAACGATGTTTGTCTAACAGAAATCTTCCATATATATCATATAGGTTTTGTACTTCAAATTCACGATTTTGCAAATGGTATTCAATTTTCTTAGTTCATTCACAACTTTTTACAAGTCAACCACAATTTTTTATATTTCATTGTCAATTTTTTCTAAATCAACCTGAATTTTTTGCAAATCAAATTCAAGTTTTAATATTTCGAGTTCGTAAATTTTTTGCAACTTTTAGCAAAACAAATTCAGTGCTCTCAATTCTTAAACGATTAAGGTGGGATTGGGTATGTTGGATGGAAATGGGATTCTTAAATTTTGGAAGAAGTTCTGAAATTAGGTCACCTGGTGTAGAAGTCGACCAATTCTTAACTTGGCTGGAAATGAGCTTGTTAAATGATATTTGGACGAAATTCTGGAATATGGAATTAAATTAGCAAAAGGACATGAGAAATATACTTTTAAGAATTGAATTTTCTATTTATAATTTTTATTTTATACTGAAAACAATTATGTAGTTTGTTTATTTTTCTAATCTTAGTCAGAGGATATTGCTTGAAATTAATTGAAATGAGATTTTTATTTTATTTTTTTTATTTTTTGTAACATAATGATATGATGAAATGAAATAATGATAATGACATTTGATAAGACTTTATTAAAAATAAACAATATAAAATAAAATAACAAAAAAAATTGTAATTGTCCTCCATTGGAATTTGTAAAAGGTGGCAAGCCTAAACACAATCTTCTGTAGTTTGTTGTAAATTGGTATCTGCGTTTCAGACTTTGTTCAGGGCTTTTAATTGTTGTTGGTTTTGGTAGGAATAAAACTCGACAAAATAAAATAAACCTGGTATGTATATGTATGTGTAATGTTGAAGTAAATAAAAGATACGAGATACGATTTTTACCGTTGCAAATAATTCATTGTACAAACAGCGCCACGATATTTTCATTCCTTTGCATGAGCCAATGCCATATATTATAAAGTATATATATACGCTACTAAGTGGGCCAAAAAATAATTTGACTCTACCCTTATTGAATGTAAAAAAGTTCAGTGCACAATTTTTTCACCACTATATTCTACCCTTTTCCATACAAATCAAGGACAATCAAAATGGTCGAAATTTTTCCATAGGAAAATCGGGTTATGTCCCTTCTGCTTGTATTATATATTCTGTGCCAATGCCTCCTAAACTACAGGCCTCCTACTACTCTCATTTTTCACACATGACGTCAATTTATGTCTAAACCGAGACTGCGAAATAATAATGTTCAGATATTTACACTAACAAAACAACTAGAGAAAGCAACAAAAACGTCGACATAGCGTGTCGTCATCATTTGGTGTAAGCGGCCTGTAGTTTAGGAGGCATTGCATGAGCCGTCTTAATACATATATTCTTCTATGTTACAAGAAATGGCCTGTTATTGTAGTGGTATTGCTACATACAATGCACCTAGAAATCGTCGACATAAAATGACGTCAATAACAAAATTTTTAAAGCAATGAGGCCATTCAGCCATGCTACACTATAATTTGCTTTCCTGGATTCAAACTAAGTCGCAATATTGTAGATTTTAATTTTTAATTTAAACCCTTATTTTAAATTAAATCATTAAATTTTTTTGTCTTGTTTTATTCTGTTTTCTCGAAAATAAAATTTAAACAAAAATCTACATCTCAAAAATATCCGTAAATTTTTTTATTTTCATTTGAAATTTTTTCATTTCGGATTCACGGACAAAAATTTTATGTCGCAGCTGCGTAATAAAATTTTTGTCCGTGAATCCGAAATGAAAAAATTGAAATGAAAATAAAAAAATTTAAGAACATTTTTGAGATGTAGATTTTTGTTTAAATTTTATTTTTGAGAGAACAGAATAAAAAAAAACAAAAAAAATTAATGATTTAATTTAAAATAAGGGTTTAAATTAAAAATTAAAATCTGTTGCGCAGTAGTTTGAATCCAGAAACCAAAATTGTGTGTAGCATGGCTGATTAGTACTAGGTGCACTGCTACATATTAAAATACGTCATTCAGCTATGCTATACACAATTTTGGTTTCTGGATTCAAACTACTGCGCAATAGATTTTATTTTTTAATTTAAACCCTTATTTTAAATTAAATCATTAAATTTTCTTGTCTTGTTTTATTCTGTTCTCTCGAAAATAAAATTTAAACAAAAATCTACATCTCAAAAATGTCCGTAAATTTTTTTATTTTCATTTCGGATTCACGGTCAAAATTTTTACGTCGCAGCTGCGTAATAAAATTTTTGTCCGTGAATCCGAAATGAAAAAAATTGAAATGAAAATAAAAAAATTTACGGACATTTTTGAGATGTAGATTTTTGTTTAAATTTTATTTTCGAGAGAAAAGAATAAAACAAGACAAGAAAATTTAATGATTTAATTTAAAATAAGGGTTTAAATTAAAAATTAAAATCTATTGCGCAGTAGTTTGAATCCAGAAACCAAAATTATGTGTAGCATAGCTGATTGGCTGATTCCACACGTAGAAAAAAAATCCTGTATTTTTCCCTCGTTCCTTTCCCCGTTTACCAATGATACAAGTTTTAATTGCGGCTAAACAGCTATGCTACACTATGTATAGAAGGCATTGGCTGAAACAAATTTTCTGTTTAACCACACTAACACAAACATAAATTAAATAAAAAATATTTCAAGGACATTTTTGACTTGTAGATTTTAGTTTAAATTTTATTTTCGAGAGAGCAATTACAAAACAATAGAAAAAAAATTTGTGTTTAAATATAAAATAATTATTCAAAGTGTAATAAAAAAATTTCCACTTATTTTCGAATGTGTTTTTTAATTTTATTTTATTTTTCGAGTGTGTTGTGTAGTGATAAAACAATAAAATAAATTTGGGGCGATATTGCTTTCAATAAAACAAATTTCGTTCATTTTACGCATGTGTTTTAAGTTTGCTGTTATTTTCGTAGAAACATAGTTTGTGTGATATGTATAAGATATATGTTGAAACGGAATGAAAAAAGAAAAAATTTTGGTGTACATTTTTATCTATATTATAATTAAATAATTAATTATTTTTATTAATAATATAAATAATGTATAAATTAATAATTAATTATTTTCATTTATAATATGCGTAAAAATCAACATATTTGTGTTAATTATTTTCAACCAATTATATTGCATACGATGGGAACTGTGCGAAGACACTTCAAAAATATTTTTTTTTTGTCAATTTGGTACACATACATATGCATTATCTATTATGACTAGTTGGTTTAAAAAAAATGCCAAAATACAAAAAACGCTTGTGTGGAATGGGCCAATGACTGTGAATATTTTTAAATTTTAGATTTTTTTGTTTGTTTATTTATTGTTTTTGCAGATCGTGAAATAATTTTCGGCATGAACTAACTAAACTACTTAATTTGAATAAGAAAAACTATGGATTTGGTAAATTGTAGAATGAAACTTGGCATTGCACATTATGAGATGTATATTGGTGTTTCATTTTAATGATTGCAAAATGATTTTAGTTGAGATAATTTGAAAACAGAAATTAAAAATGCACCTACAATTTTGATACAATATTTACTATATATTAAAATATTCAAATAATTAACAGTATGAATTAGAAAGTTATTGGGTATATTTTCTTAATTTATTCGGATATGGTATGAGTTTCACTTAGATATGTCAATTGTTTTGTATTCATATAACCTTATTTAAATGGAATAATCCAAAAGATAAGTAAGAAGATAAGATCACTTATTTTGAAGGAAATATTAGGTATATACGGCCGGTAGTATTTTTAATAGTTCACCGATTTTGTATTTTTTCGTAATTACAAACTGGCTTATTACAAATTTTTTAGCAAGAATTATTTTAAAAACGTTCTACGAATCGAAAAAAATTTTGAATTTAAATTTAACTGCAAAAAGTTTTAAGAAAAATGTTGGTGTTTATGTATGTCTGAAAGTTAAAATGTAGAGGTCAATGTATTGGACTATGATTGGTACTCGTAAACTATTTTTTGTACAAGTTTTTTAATTTGACTAATTATTGTTGTGTGTTTCACAACATGGAAGGAACTAAATTAATTCTTATCCGATTATGATGATATTGGGTATGTACGATACTTTGAGAATATGGGCTATGTTCTGAATATATCATTCTGGAATAGAATTAAGTGAATTATTAAGCAATTTGGTATTCTGAAATGTATAATTTTATCAATACGATGATATTGGGTTTGTTCCAAACAAATGAAGACGCTTTAGAGCTGCTACGGATCTACCTGTATAATATAAACACCAGCCATTCCAATCAAGATTTTACAATGGGCTGTAGTCCCTCCTGATATTTTTTTGTTCATTTTGAGAGACGTTTATAAGAATTATATCCAAAGACATAAAATGATTTAAACCCAAGAGTTTTTAAGTTTAGAACAAACGCTTTATGTAGGTCAAAATGCAAAAATACATGTTTCGAGTCCGTATTTTGGTTAAAGATATTCAATCTATCAGTTGTTACTCCCAAGTTTTGCTGTAATTCTGAATTTTTCTAGAATAACAGAAACAATAATTCGCCTCCTCTTATTAGGCTAGAGTGATTGCGCTGTCTCACTAAACCAAGGTAGCCTAGAATCTCTTTAAGTTAAAGGCATAATCTGCAAGGCCTAATAAAATATTTTCCTTTTACTTTACCAAACATTTATTAATAGATAATGAAGCAAAATGCATACAGACCCAGGACGAATACAATGTTTCTGTATTAGTAATATAAACACAAAATGCTTAGGGAATCACTGATTGTTGAACAAAGATTTATTCGACTGAACAGCATAAAAGCAACAGCCATAAAGCGACCTTGATAAGAGTTCAGACTCTCATAAACTTCATTAAACTTAAGAATTTTATTAATGTGAAGCCGGCAAAATTTTATGTAATTAATTTCATAATCCGTACAAAAAATTGTAAAATTTATTTCCAAACATGTAGAGTAGCTTTAGGGTAATTAAGTTTTAGTTATTTGTTAATTTCTGTATTTATGTCAATTAGTGTAGTGTCAGAAAAGTACAAACTTTCAAAGTAAAAAGTAAAATTTGTAGAAACACCCGACTCAACACACCCGACCCGAAACACTCAAATTGTTACTCAAAATATGGAACATGGCCCATGTGAAGCATTAAACATAAATTCGCCATGTATGATCGATGGTAAATGCTCTTAAAGATATCCCAGACAATTAATTCCTGAAACCATTACAGGCATGAGGCAACGATGGATATCCATTGTATCGCAGACGATCCTAAAGTACTAAATACTAATTTTGCAATTGATAACCGTTGGATAGTACCATATTTACCTATATTATTCAAAATATACAAAGCTGATATAAATGTTGAATATTGCAATAACAGAATTGCAATATTCAACAATCAATAAAATACATTTGCAAATATGTAATTAAAGGAAGCGATATGGCCGTTTTCGGAGTAGCACTTGCAAATAATTTAGATGAAATTAAGCAATCTCAAATGGGAAGATACATCAGCAGCAATGAAGCAGTATTGCACATCTTTACTTATCAAATTCATGAGAGATATCCCACAGTAGTACATTTGGCTTTTCATTTGGAAAATGAACAACGAATATATTTTACCACAGAAAATGTTGCCGCACGGGTGGAATGGCCACCAGATACAACATTAACTGCTTTTTTTGCTTTGTGTCGAAATGATGAATTTGCTAAAACATTACTGTATTCCAAAGTTCCACGTTAATACACTTGGAACACCTCCCGAAAAAAATTTGGACGTTGAAAAATAGGACAAGTAGTACTTGGACATCCAAATGTTTTTTCGTGCGATGTGTTAGGTCGAATATACACAGTGCATCCTAATAATGTAGAATTTTATTATTTGCGTTTGATATATGTTCGTGGTCCAACATCGTTTCAGCATTTGAGAACCGTAAATAATGTATTATGCTAATCATATAGCGAGGGCATGCCAACGTTTAGATTTATTTGAGAACGATGAACATTTCAATAACAGACGCAACACTTGCTGCTTCCGCAGAACAAATTAGAATATTATTTTCAATAATACTTTCGACATTCTTCCCTTCAAATCCCTTAGCATTGTGGACAAAGTATAAAGATGCCATTACAGAAGACATATTACGTCAAGCTCGCAACACAAATACAAATCCTGATTTACATTACACTGAGTACATGTATAACCAAACAGTAATTCACATAGAGGACATTTGTTTAGTGATTGTAAATAAAATATTGAGTCAATTAAGAATCCCATCACCAATTCGAGCAATTATTGACTTATTTGGTCGCGAAATACAACGTGAAAAGAACTACAACACTGATGCCTTAAATACTTTTGTTCAGCAAAACATACCAAACATGAATCAACACCAAAAATACGTTTACAAAACTATTATGCAATCAGTTAATGCAGACAATGGTGGATTATATTTTCTGGATGCTCCCGGAGGTACGGGCAAAAGTCTTTTCAATTTCGTTAATTTTAGCTTCCATACGAAAAGACAACTTTATTGCATTGGTCATTCCCTCCAATCCCTCTGCAATTGCAGCCACTTTGTTAGATTGTTAGATGGTACAAGAACGGCACATTCAGCATTGAAGTTACCTTTAAATATGCATCTAACAAAAGCACTAACATACAATATTTCTTAAGCATCTGGAATGGTAAAGGTACTTCAACAATGCAAGATTATTGTATGGGATTAGTGTACAATAGCTCACAAAAAATCGATGGAAGCTTTGGTATCGAACATTGAAATATTTACGTGCCAACCGACAACCATTTGGGGGTGCGCTTATATTATTAGCAGGTGATTTCAGACAAACTTTACCAATTATACTTAATAAAGACATTTTTATAAACACTTGTTTTTTAGTTCGCAAAACTAGATTTTTGAATATTTTAATTAAAAAATTTGTTCAAAAAGTTTAAAAAATCTTTACTTTATCTTGCGCTTATCTTTTTTAAATATGCTCGAGGTGAGCTAAAGATAATCGGTTGAATACCGCTGGCACAACCTAGAACGAAACTTTCGTATACCTGGAGGGTAGCCTGCATATACTCGCCCGTGTATCTCATATAATTCTGAAATGTTGTCGCTAGATTAACTTTAATTCGCCCCTAGTTTAAAATTGGGTTATAGGTGATGTTACCAAACCAAGACGTTGGCAGTTTGGCTTCGAACTAATGAAACATTGAATTTTTTATATTAAAAAATTCGGCCGTCTCATCAGACTGCAGTAACCAAACTATACAAAAAGATTTAACGAGAAATCTAGAACAAATCGTTGCCTCAGTATTATCTTGTCGTAAGTCCAAATATGTCATTTTTGGGAAATTGAGTTTTAAGTTTGAAAGCTTACTTTGATAGTATAACATCGAGAAGTGTTTAATTTAATACAATAATTCCAAACCTATCATATCATATATTGATTACCACTTCCTACACTTTAGATAATTCCACTAGTTTTTCCGGAAAATCACGAACAATTTTCCAATTTGTCGTATAATTTTCGAAGTTGTATCAAACAATGGACTTACGATAAAAAATTTGCTCATACGACAAACACCCTCTGACTAACAAAGACATAAATCACATTAAAATTTATGGACTTACGATAAAATTTGTAAAAATCTTAGGAGACTTAAAATTATTTTATAAAAATGAACGTTCGACTGTTAATGGTACAAATTAGAAAGAAACTAAAACATTCGTAAACATCGTCTGAATGTATCTTTTATTTTCAAAAACAAATATTCAGTAGTTTTAAAATAAAATAACATATTAATAAGAAAAATTCAAAATAAACAATAGGAAATAAAAAATAACCGCGATTTGCACCATTCAATAATAACCATGATACTGAACTATAATTGCGATTAACCTTTATACATATGTATTCTGTTCACGTGGTAAAATACTGTGATCTTATTGGTTCATTTTGTGACTGAAAAAATTGGACATATACCAAAATATTTGTTTAAGCTGGACATACGACATTTGTATTATAAATGTGTGTTAGCGATTTTGTCGTATCTCCAGAATTTGTGACATACGATACATATATAAACAGTTTATGATGTTGTGTGGATTTACGATAAATAAATTCTCTGTAACTCAGAAACCATATAACCTAGGATAAAATCGATTGTAGATTTAGAAAGAGGAAGAAAAACTAAAAATATTAGTATAAAAAACTGAAAAACGACATTTTGGTACTTACGACAAGATAATACTGAGCCGACGAAATGTGTCATATTCGATTTATATTGGCGGTATACAAATACTACCAAATAGAAGTTAAAAATTTACACCAATATTATCAAATAGGAGTTAAAAAGTGATATTAACTTCGTGTATAGCCGATTATAAGCCGGCTTATAGAATATGATTGTGTTTGGTTTTGGCACAACGTAAAATCACAAATACAATCACGACATTGGAATTTCATTTTCATCTCTCGTTTTATACAAATGAGAAATCTATGGTAAACTTATTTTTCTATGGTAATATTGCTCATTCGCTTAATGTTGTGTTGGTTAGTCAGTTAGTGCATTTCAACTTTTGCGTGTTTTTTTATTTTATTTTATTAAAATAATACTATTATGCAAATGGAAATCACTAATTGTCATTTTTGTTTGTTGTATAGAATTAGAAAAAGGCGGGAAAGGTTCGGAGCCGAACCCTATAAGCATTTTTGTTGCTTATAAAATAAAAGAAAATAGTTTTTCCACAAAAAAAATCACAAACCACCACACCTAAACATTATTACTACCCTCACCCACCATCCAATTCAAACCCCCAAAACCCATCTCACTCGCACCACCCTATACCGCACCACCCATATTATCACCCTTTAACACCTCCATACCCACTTCCACACACTCACAAACCACCCACACAAACCCTCATCTACCAAATCCCAAATTCCCACACCAAACCCAAAACGCCTCATCCCACCCCCTCCACCTCCCATACCACCCCCATAACCACACCACCCACACAAAACCACATCCAAACGAGATATAATTTGATTCCACATTCACATGCTCTATGAAACCAAAATAGAATAGAAAATGAAAAAATAATCTAACAATTTTAAGGAGAGGGGTTAACAAAACCCTACTTACCTCCGAACACCCTAAACACAGAAATGTCCAAATCAATAGGGATCATTCCCAAGAATTGCTTGAACTTTTAGTGAAGAAATTAAGTTGATATCTCCATTCGTTCTCAAGTTATCGTGCACACAGGCGGACAGACGGACAGACGGACAGACGGACGGACGGCAAACCGAAACCATATAGCATTTTTTTTAACAAAAATGCTTAAAAATGTAACACACACATAAAGGGTTTTTTTATGAAATTTAATAATATATAATGGCCTATTTCATTTTACTTATTACTTATTTTACTTAAACATTACGACGAAGAGAGACAACCAATAATGTTTATACTCAACAACGTAAATGACATGATATTTTCAAATTTAGTAATTTTGCTTATTCTAAGCATTTTTATATTTCTCTTTCTAAGAATTTTCATATTTCTTTTTCTACAATTAAATATAATGTGTGTAACACGATAACTCACATGTAATATACTGATTGATAAGCAATTATTGTATTTGCATGCATTACATACATATAATAATTTATAAGATAGATAAAAAATTATAATTGTTAATTATGCTTAAGTAAACAAAATCAATGTATAAATATCAAAGAAAACTTAATAAACAGTCAGTTGTAAAACAAAAACCATTTAAATCTATTTGTGAGCCCTCATCAGTGGTAAGCCACAAATATTAAATACTACAACGACAAGAACATTGGTCCTTCGAGCTAAAAAGAACAGCGCTTAGAGATACAGCGCTTACATAACATACAACATAAAAACGTATTTAAAATTAATCTAAAAAAAAAACATGGATACCGTAAAAGCTTTGTGTGAACAAACACAAACCGGTAAATTAATTAACCAATTAAAAACAAACATCAAAAAAGATGGAGCTGCCAGAAAAACCAAACAATATTGTGACCAAAGACTCACAAATTTGCAGCTACTCTTCGATAAATTTTCAACCACTGATGCTTCATTAGTAGTCACTCTTCCAGAGGATCATCCGTATGTTAAACAACATTTCTTCGATCAAGTCAAACAAGCGTTCGAAGAAACAAAACAAATACTACTAGAAGCCAGAAAAAATACAGCAGGAGATGATCGGGATACGGATTGGGACAAACACGTCGCAGATGCGTCATCATATATACTAGCAGATGAGCAACAACAAGGCAAATCTGCCCATAAGGTGGTACAAGTAGACGATCAACAACAGCAGAGGCGTTATAAAATACAACACGCCAAAGCTAAAATATTTCAAACAAATATTAACACCATACATCAAATCAAGGATGCGGTGCAGCACTCAAGGACGTATTACGAGTTGAAGATCAAACTACTAACCGATTTATGGATATCTCTTACCAACAATCATGAAGAGATTATTGGAAATGCGATTGATGGAGAGCTTGACAACGAATACTTTAGCCAAGAAACATACGAGAACCTACAGCAAGATTATGAATTTACAATCATCTATCTTCAAGGTCAAATAGAAAACGTTGCCAACAAAGATTCTTCGAAACAAAGTCAAAAAAGATCCAGCATCAAGCTTCCCAGGATTGAAATACCACACTTCTATGGGGATTACAAACAATGGACAAGCTTCCAAAATCTTTTCAACAAGACTATCCATTGCAATGATGACTTATCCAGTGAAGAAAAGATGCATTACCTATTATCAGTAATAGGAGGAGATCCAGCCAAGCTCATTAACCACCTCAATATATCGCAAGAAAACTATTCTACAGCTTGGAATATTTTATGCTCCAGATACGAGGATAAAAGGCTTCTGATCAATACTTACATCAACACAATTTTAGAACTACCAAATTTAAGTTCAGAATCCGCTCATGGTCTAAAACTATTACATGATAATGCACTGGAATGTTTGCATGCCATCAAGAACCAAGGAATCAATACAGATTCTTGGGATGCTATCTTGTTGAATATCCTAATAAGAAAATTGGACAGGGAAACTCATCGATTATACGAGACGTCGTTGAAGAACCCGAAGGAAATTCAAACCATGAAAGATTTTCTAGCCTTTCTACAAGTAAGGTTTCAATCTTTGGGAGCACTATCCCGAGATAAATTGTATAAAAAAAAAGGAAGTAAACCAACAAACAAATTCATCTATTAAGACTGTAAATGTTGCAGTAGCCAGAAAACCCGATAAATGTAGCCTTTGCTGGGGAGAGCACAATCTACCAGAATGTAAAAAGTTCCAAAATTTACCACAAATCGAAAGAAGTAAGGCAGTATATTATAAACCAGTGTGCCGACGATGCTTGCTTCCAGAACACAAACTCCCTTGCAATAAAAGTTGTGAGTTATGCAAAGGTGCACATCACAGCCTACTGCATAGTAACAATAGTATGCGATCTGCATCAGAAAATATAAAACCAGCTAATATAAACGTACAAGTAACACATGCATGGAATCGCAAATGCATCTTACTGGGAACCGCCTTAGTGAATGCGGTTTCTGGTGCTCGCAATGAACTGATTCGTGTGCTAATAGATCCTGGGCCTCAAGCAACCTTCATTACAGAAGAAGCCTGCCAGAGATTAAAATTACCAAAAACCGCAGCGTATGCAGAAGTCACAGGCATGGCAAAAACCGAAGCAGGAGTGGCGAACTCAAAAGTCGAATTTACCTTGAAGCCAAGATTTCCATCCAAATTTAGCTTAGCCATAAAAGCATTAGTATTCAAAAACATAACGCGGGATATGCCAGAGCAGCCTCTAGACCCATGGAACTGGAAACACACCAAAAATCTAATGTGGGCTGATCCAACATTTTACAGTCCTGGCCCAATCGACTTATTATTGGGCGCGGACTATTATGGAGAAATTTTAATGAGTAATATAGCAAAGGCATCATCTGACGAACCGATAGCCCAACAAACCAAACTAGGTTGGATATTCTTAGGCCGTACCTCAGTCGATTGTCACAATTCAACAGTAATACAATCAATGACAATAAGAGCAGTTGATATAGATAAACAATTGAGAAGCTTCTGGGAAATAGAGGAGGTGCCACGTAAACGAGCATTCACCAAAGAAGAACTAGAGTGTGAAAAAATATTCGCGACCAGTCACAAACGTCTCAAATCTGGCCGCTACGTAGTCAAGATTCCTTTTGACATTGAGTTATATTCTGCCAACCCACTGGGATGCTCAAAAAGGGTTGCCATGGCGCGTTTGATACAAGTAGAAAAACGACTTGCTAAAAATCCAAATCTTAGCACTCAATACAAGAAGTTCATGGATGAATATATCGCTTTGGGACACATGAAAGTTGCTGAAACAGTTACTGAGACTGGTTACTATTACCTGCCGCATCATGCAGTTCTGAAGGATTCGAGCACAACTACAAAATTGAGGGTAGTTTTCGATGGCTCTGCCAAAACCACAACTGGAATATCGTTAAACGACGTAATGTTGACGGGCCCTACTCTTCAACAGGATTTATTATCCATATTGTTAAGGTGGCGGAAGCATAAATACGTCCATACGGCTGTCATCGAAAAAATGTTCAGACAAATCGCCGTTGATGAAGATGACCAGAACTATCAACGTATTTTATGGAGAGAGTCTCCGCAACAAGAAATTCAGGAGTTTAAGTTGACTACTGTCACATATGGAACAGCAGCAGCAACTTATTTAGCGGTGAAGTCACTACGACAGCTGGCCATCGATGAACAACCAAACTATCCTATAGCGTCCAACGTAGTTTTAAATGATTTCTACGTGGATGACCTAATTTCTGGACAAAACACACTGGAAGAAGCCTTACTCAGCCAAAAACAAACCATTGATTTACTGAATTGCGGTGGATTTACGTTAAGAAAATGGCAACAAACAGCACAGTCCTCTTGAAATCCATACCAGTGCATCTAAGGAATCAAAATCGATTGGAATTCAAGCTTGATGACACAATTAAAACTCTTGGACTACACTGGAATCCAGCAACAGATACATTCGGTTTCATTGTCACTCAATCCGCGCCTGGCAAGCCTACCAAACGAAACCTACTTTCGGATAGTGCAAAACTTTTTGATCCATTAGGCTGGCTGGCACCCATAACAGTTGTAGCTAAACTGATGATGCAAGAAATTTGGCTAGCAGGCCTATCTTGACAGGCAGGAATTTAAAAATTCTTTACCTCTCCTGGAAGAAATATCTATTCCACGTTGGATCCATTTTGAGTATAACAATATAACAGAACTTCATGGCTTCTGCGACGCCTCAGAAAAGGCCTATGCTGCTGCCGTTTACATCAAATCTACAAATTCAGAAGGCATTACTATAGTGAGTCTTCTCGCATCAAAAACAAAGGTTGCACCGATTAAAAACTTACTTTCACTACCTCGTCTTGAGCTTTGTGGAGCGTTGCTGCTCACTAAACTAATGCACCAAATTAAAGAAGCAATGCAAATTCCGGAAACAACTTCGTTCTTTTGGACCGACTCAATGATCAGTTTATGTTGGATTCGAGGGCGTCCTCATAAATATAAAACTTTCGTGGCCAACCGAATATCGGAAATTCAAACATACTCGAGTCCATCACAATGGCATCATGTTGGATCAACCGACAATCCAGCAGACTGCGCATCAAGAGGGACCAGTCCGAAAGAACTAAAGAACAACAATTTATGGTGGACGGGTCCAGATTGGCTACAATTTCCAACCGAATGTTGGCCACAACAAACTACTACTCAAGAGGAAGCTACTTTGGAAACTAAACAATTGGTTACACTTGCAACATCAACAACTGCAGTCAATCCGTTTGCACAGATTATAGAACGATTTTCAAACATGAACAAAATAATTCGCGTTGTCGGCTTCTGTCGACGATTTATAAAAAAATGTTTGAAAAAACAGGTTAGCGGATCGCCAACTTTACTTTCTGCTGAAGAACTTAATGAATCCTACAACGAACTAGTCAGAATAATTCAACATGCGGAGTTCCAGAACGAAATCATGCAGATTAACAAAGAAGGCTCAATATCAAGAAAAAGCAAGCTCCTCTCGCTTAATCCATTTATTGATGAACATAAAATACTAAGAGTAGGAGGAAGAATAACTAATTGTAACCTGAGCTATGATACCCGTCATCCAAAGATACTGCCTCCAAAACATAGATTCACAAAGCTACTAATCAAAGATGCTCATGTTAAAACATTGCATGGGGGGACTCAGTTAACTCTGTCATATCTTAGAAACAAATATTGGATCACGAACGGCAGAAGCAACATACGTACGGAGATAGCAAAATGCATTACGTGTATTCGGTTCAATGCTTCAACAAGACACCAACTAATGGCAAGCTTACCCAAAGAACGAGTCGTGCCATCACGTCCATTTACTAACACAGGCGTTGACTACGCCGGACCAATCTCAGTAAGAGTTTCTAAAGGACGTGGGAATAAGTCATACAAAGGATACATAGCACTATTTGTATGCCTTGCTACCAAAGCAGTGCACATAGAGGTTGTCAGCGATATGACCAGTGCAGCCTTTATCGCGGCCTTTAAGAGATTTATGGCTCGAAGAGGTCTTTGCAAACGGATTTACAGCGATAATGGAACCAATTTTGTTGGAGCCCGAGAACTGATTGAAAAGGATAAACAACAAGCTCTACAACAAGCAAATCTTGACCTCCAGGAAATGCTAGCTGACAATGGGATTGAGTGGCACTTCATACCACCGTCTGCACCACACTTTGGAGGACTTTGGGAAGCAGCAGTGAAATCTCTAAAGTTCCATCTAAAACGGGTAATTGGAGACACAACCCTCACATATGAAGACTTATCAACGGTTACATCACAAATAGAAGCATGCCTCAATTCAAGGCCACTTACACCAATTTCATCTGATCCAAATGCGTTGATATTAACACCGGCACATTTTTTAGTTGGTGATTCACTAATAACTATCCCAGAATCGAATATGCTGAATGAAAACATTCCTGTCAATCATCGGTGGAGATTACTACAAAAAATGGTTCAAGATTTTTGGAAACGCTGGTCAAATGACTACCTTACCGAACTACAACAAAGAACTAAATGGACCAGCAAACAACCAATGGTTAAAGTAGACGACATTGTTTTAATAAAAGACAACAACTTACCGCCAACAAACTGGCCTTTGGGAAGGATCATTGATCTACATCCTGGCAGCGATGGTTTGACTAGGGTAGTCACAGTAAAGAGTGGGAATGGTTCCATATTCAAAAGACCCATTACCAAAGTAACCGTCCTACCTTTCGACACCGAGAAGTCGCAAAATAAGTCAGCAAATGACTCCCGTACCAAGGTTCCTAAAGCCACCAATCTCATAGTTCTACCATTACTTCTACTATGTTTAGTGGCGATCACTACGCTGCCGAGTCCAGTGTCATCGACCGAACTGCTGATGTACAACATCACCACTCTTAGTCACCAACCTGGGCTATATCTAGAAAATTTGGGAAATCTCCGATTCACCAATCAGCAGTGGAAAATAGTAGTTTACTTCAACCTCACATCCTACTATTCAGATTTGATGGCATACAGAAGTCTGGCAAGGAACATGGATCAACTTTGCATGGAAACAGCTGAAGACAATCATCAGATATGCTCTGTAATCAACACTCAGCTCATGCATATTCTAACTGAAATCGAGGACAAGAACGCAATACTTCACTACAGAGAAAGGAGAAGAAAACGTGGGATCTTAAATATCGTGGGCAATTTGGCAAGTGACCTATTTGGAGTTTTAGATGATCGGGATGCGAAGCACTATGAAGAGGAAATACAAAAGGTTAAATTAAATCAACAACACCTTTTAATGATAGCCAAGAACCAAACATCGATTGCTGACGCAACTTTAAACATCTTAAAACGAACTGATGAAGAAAATAGACGTCATTGGCAAGCTATTACACGACAAATAAGTTCTGCATTAGGTGACATCAACAACAGTCAAAATTGACGTCTTTAACCCTTCATGCACTTCTTCTGATGCTCGACTTCAAAGACACTCAGCAAAAACTAATTGATGTCCTTTTAAATTCAAACAACAAAGCAGTGAGCACTTCAATCCTACCACCAAATCAACTTAACAAGGCACTTCAAGATATAAAACAGCATATGCCTCCAGACGTTCTGCTGCCCTCGCAAAATGAAAACTATGAATTATTGAGCCTGTATCAAATCATATCATGCAGAGGAAAATTAAGTGGTCAATATTTAATTTTTGAATTAAAAATTCCATTGATGAACACGGCGAAATATCAAGTATTTAAACCTATACCTCTTCCTACAATCGAAGGCGTCTTCATTCAAGCATCAATGGACTATTTGGTTACCTCCACACATCGTGACGAATACTACATGATGACAAGGGACGAGTTCAACCATTGCAAACATAGCAACAGTGAGTATATTTGTATGCTGCTACATCCCATTCATTCCGCATACAACAACAATTCTATATGTGAATTAGACTTATTGGCTTCACAACAACCATTCAACTGCCACATTGTAAAAAGGATATCGCAAAATCCAAGAGATACATGGATAAAGTTGAGAAACAATAAGTGGATTTTCTCAATTGACCAGAAGCGGCAGGCTACTATAGCCTGTGATGGAGATTTCGTAGCAGTATCACTACCACGCAATGGAATAATTTCTCTTAAAGGCGGATGCACTTTAAAAGAAGGGTCAATTTTTCTAAAAAGTTATAAAATCTACAAGGAAACCGTAATTGACTCGTCATATCTACCGAAAGTCAACCTATCAATGAAGTGGATGGATAGGCGTACAAACTACTCAATTCAATTGGAAAACTCAACCTTAGCGGATGACATAACTGAGCTGCACAAGCGAATACAACAGATACAAGAAGAGCAGCTCCCAGTATCACACCATGACATTCATCATTATTTTCTTCTCTATGCAATTATTGCGTTTAGCATAATCGCCTTTATTATTTACAAATGCCGAACCAAAAGGAGACCTCCACCGAACGAAGCCTATAACTTAGAAAGCTAGGCCCGGGAGAATGTTTATACTCAACAACGTAAATGACATGATATTTTCAAATTTAGTAATTTTGCTTATTCTAAGCATTTTTATATTTCTCTTTCTAAGAATTTTCATATTTCTTTTTCTACAATTAAATATAATGTGTGTAACACGATAACTCACATGTAATATACTGATTGATAAGCAATTATTGTATTTGCATGCATTACATACATATAATAATTTATAAGATAGATAAAAAATTATAATTGTTAATTATGCTTAAGTAAACAAAATCAATGTATAAATATCAAAGAAAACTTAATAAACAGTCAGTTGTAAAACAAAAACCATTTAAATCTATTTGTGAGCCCTCATCAGTGGTAAGCCACAAATATTAAATACTACAACGACAAGAACAAATAATTTAAAATGAATTCGTCTATTCTCTATATTATACGATCTACACGTACATCTACTACACGCACATATATTTTTTGAATGCGCGATACTCGATCGTATTTATTAACAAATTCAAATTTGAATTTATTATTGAATTATGTGGTTGGTATATACTCAATAAATGATAATTCCAAAATATTATCATATATAGATTATTTAGTACATATTTACATATGTATTGCAGCTAAATTTGATTTATAATTATTACAGTTTATATTGCCATTTTCAATATAAAAAGATGATTTTCTTACTGCTTTTCAGTTCGAAAACGGATTACCTATGCGTGATAAATAAATGTAAATAAACCATTAAAAACTGCATACATATAAATGAAATGCTTTATTTGGGTTGTTGTGTATGTGTATTTGTACTTCGGTTTCATTTCTTCATAATAATTCATTTGTTAATTTGTGAAGGGAAAGAAGAAAAGAGACCTCCAATTGAATGAACATTGTATATAGCCTTTCGCTTACTATACAGAATTTCCCCTTAAAATTTTTGTTTAAAATTTTTATATGCATCTTTTCTCCATTAAACTTGTTCATCTGGATAAAATTCATTATTTGTGGTAAAATAAAAAGCAACGTAAATTTTAATAAATTTAATTTGTGTTTAGAAAACAAAATAAAATTTTACGTTTACTCGTAGAGCAGTTTAAACTTAACTCCAAATAAAATTTTGATGTTTTCAGATTTTTATATAATATCATTCGTGTACTGAGCTGACGATTTGGTTTTCCTTGTTACTCTTGGCTTTAAGAGGGTCCTTTACTAAAATAAATTTTAATTTTGAAGCTAACCTAAAATTTAAAATACGCACATGTACAATCATACTATATTATTTTTTTTATGTAGTAGTGGTAAATATGTATACTTTTGATCTCTTGTTAGTTTTGCCAATGCCTTCTATCAGTGCACCTAGAATACTACAGGCCACACTGCTTGCTATGTCATTAAATTTATGTCTACAGTTTTTTCTTTGAACTCTAGACGGCAGTCAAGTTCATAAAATGAAAAAACCAAAACAAACAGAAAAAAAAAATATTTTTATACGTGTATTAAAAGTAAGGTTATGTCTTCTCGTAAATTATATTAAATGTATACACATTTTATACGTGTTTACATATTTAACACAATTTAAAGTGCATAATTTTATAATAATGTTATGAATTAATACTTTTACCAATAGCTTTCTGTTAAAGTTCAAAATACATTATTAAAATATTTTTGTTGTTGTTTGCTTACAATTTTTTTCTTATCAATGTGACAGCAAAAACAAAAAAAAATCAAAACAATCTTTTTAATTTTAGTGCTGCCTATAATAGCCAAAGAGAGAACTGTCGACATAAATTGACGTCATATAGCAAAATTTTTAAAGCAGTGTGGCCTGTAGTATTCTAGGTGCACTGCTTCTATACTACTGGACTTTTACTACACTCATTTTTCGCACATGACGTCAATTTAAGTCTATACCGAGACTGCGCAATAATAATTTTAGGATATTTACACTAACAAAGCAACTAGAGAAAGCAACAACAACGTCGACTTAGCGTGTCGTCATCATTTGGTGTAAGCGGCCAGTAGTTTAGAAGGCATTGGTTTTGCTTACGAATGGAAATCAACATAGTGCAGTGTTGTTGGTTTATGGAATAAAAACGAAACCATAGCAGTATGCATGTATTGAAAGTAAATAATTTGAAGTCAATTAGTACATTCATGTCCTTATTTTCATGGAAATGGTTTTAATAATAAAGAAATCTCGCGTAAACACAAAATGCATTAATAATGCCTGTCGCATGATGGTATAGAAACGTGAACAAAATGTGTAAGCATGTGTACACCGCCACCAGATATTGGATCAAACGTTTGTTTTCGATATAATTTGTATACCGATTTATAAGCTCACGATGGAAAAGCCCCATACCATAAATAATGTAATCTGTTACGATAGATATGATTATGATGATCTTATCGAATAAGATAGATTTATGAGGCTAAGTAGCTCAACAAACTTAAAAATTCCCATGCCCTTTTATAATCAATTTCTCTTATTGGTATATATGTACATACATAGGCTTTACAATTTATATAAATAATAATGTCTTGTAAAATAATAAATTAGTGCACAAAAAATATTTTATAGTTAATATCGAAGCACGTAATAAGTAAAAATATAAATAATGTGTATCAAAAATTACATCGTTATCTCCGTTGAATGTGTGTTCATTGATTCGATTTTTTTTAAATCGGATCGAAATGCAAATCACACACAATAAATCTAATATATTCTACATGCAGAAGTACATTAGTATTCTATGTAGAATAAACTAGTGTTGGTTTCGATTGAAAATCATAAATATAGAACATAGCATAGAGCATAGCAGCGTAATTAGTTATTTGAGAGAAAATGATTGAGTTTCTTGTTCCTACAATACAGTACAATCACAAATAATAAATTAAATCAGATATGAAAACAAGAAGTAAAAGTTCTGTAGTTCAATATTTAAGTTAAACTCCATTTGTACAATCAGCAACATCTATCGTATTAAAAGAATAAAAAAGTAAAAATTGTCTCGGGTAAAAGCTTCTCACTCATAACACGAAAATAAATCGATCAAAAAAAATATTATGTTGTTTCATATTATTTTTCGTTTGCGCTAATGCAACAAAGCAAGATGCAAAAAACACATTTTGTTATAAAAAAAATAAAAAAATCAAACCATCCAATAAGAAACAGCGTTTACGGGACTTTATGTTTGTATTTCTATCACAATGTAAGCCATAGTGCTAAATGTATTTTCGTTTAATCATTTCTGAAAGTAAATTCATTTGCTGTCTGTGAACGTGTTTGCTTTTATGACAATATTGCGTTGTAACCAAAACCAAACACAA
The DNA here is from genome assembly GCA_932526605.1 of Nephrotoma flavescens. Taxonomy (NCBI): domain Eukaryota; kingdom Metazoa; phylum Arthropoda; class Insecta; order Diptera; family Tipulidae; genus Nephrotoma; species Nephrotoma flavescens. The sequence continues at coordinate 158,800,777 of OW052220.1, read as the reverse complement.
TATATAATATGATTGTGTTTGATTTGGTTGTAACTATCCCCATTAATGCATACATAGTAAAATAATTTTTGCTAGAAGTAAATCGTTTGAAAATTGTTCGTGATGTTCTCGCATACCGATTGAATTTTTATATTTGTACTCGAGTAAATACATATTGAGAAACGATTTTGCCATTAATGTTTCATTTAATTAGATTAATTATTCATACACAAATTGAATGTCCCATACACATATTAGTATATTATGCCAATCTCAACATACGGTTGGTTTTAGGATTGTTTTGGTAGATATTGGATATCATGTTGTAACGAAATAAGGAGATATCGGTGACGAAATTTTAAGTTCTTAGGGATCATAAATTTAAATAAATACAGAATGAATGGTTACATGGAACTTAAAATTATGTGAACAATTTCATTTGGTATTGATAAGAAATGGTGGCCCATGAAAAAAATCCTAAGACCAATCGAATCGTCTGTTAGAATTGGCGCTAAAGTAAATATTTGTAAATGGAAATACCATTTACAAATATTTATCTATAGTTCCAATTCTAACAGACGATTGGTCTTTGGATTTTTTGCATGTGTATAGTGAACATCATTTCTTATCGATACCAAATGAAATTGTTCACAACATTTTAGGGTCCATGTAACCATTCATTTAAATTTTAAATGTACAGTTTAAATGGATCATTTCCAGGATCGTATAGCGCCAATCACATCGTACGTACGTATGGACTTGTAGTTTTTTTCTGAGTGGGACATCATGTCGTGTAGAAATCAGAAAAGATCGGTGGCTTCATGCAGGTGTATTATTAAATAAGCATTCTTATTTATTAATTTATATTGAAATAAGTCCTCAAATTTGACTTGAAAAATATTAATGTAAAAATACAAAATAAAATAAATCTGCTTTGGATTTGAAATTTAAAATATAAAACTAAAGTAACAAGTAAGTAACAAATAAAATCACTGAGGGGTATAAAATTACTTTGCTTTAATACTCGTATACTTTTAAATTATCTTCAGTTAGACAAAAATTCAAAGAAATAGCTACTTTTATTGAAACTCTTACACATCGTCTTCTCTGGTTCATTATCGCCAAAGTTGGTTCTGTGTCTATCTAAGTAAAGGAAGTAATGATCTTTGTTGTCTACTAGGAACCTTTATTTTAATTGAATTTGGTACATCCGGTGCGCCGATTAGGCCTAGAAGGAGATAACAATTAAATGCACGTTTTAGCAAATCGAATCTTTTTCCTAGCGTTGCTAAGTTGTAGGTCTAACACCCAGTTAAATATGGTAGTTTTCGCTGTCTGTTTATATGGTATGGTAGATCATGGTCATAAACCCATCCATCTTTCCAGGTGAAGTAGCGTATAAACTTCTTTTAAAATTTCTTTGGATATGTTTTTAGAACGGACACCACACATTTAGAACAAATTCTAGCTGGGATCGAGCGTAGGCACAATACAGGATCTTATATGTTTCCAAATCAAAAATGTCACCCGTCCAACGTTTGACAAAACCGAGCATGGAGTTTGCTCTAGCGATCCACAGCTCAATAGAATAGGCTTAGTAAACCTTATGTTTTCAACAAAAGTAACCGCTAGGTCTTTATTTTCAAGTACTACCTGAAGTAGCACACCATTTATCTTACAGCCTTGTGTAAGAGGGTTGGTTTTTCGGTGAAATGAAAAGATTTGCATTTTTCAATGTTGAGTCTCAGAGAAGTTACCTCGCACCATTACGCTAGATTGTCAATAACTTCCTGTATTTTATGCTTTGCAGATTTCGAGGTCATCTGCGAACATCAGAGTATTGGAATGCTTTATCACTTCAGTAATACCATCACTTTAGTAATATCAATAATCCATGACCCAATTCTGCATACCTGTGACAATAATTTTTTGGGAGATGACGAAGTTCCATTCAGAATGGTTAAATTGTAGAACTTCATTAAAAAGACACGTCAAAGTCCCCAAAACAAGTTGACATTTTTAATTAGAAATCTAGCTCAGCTCTAAAAAACTAAATTGGAAAGTTATCGATTAGGAAACGGCCTGGTTCCATTCATTAGAGCTGAATCCCAAAATTTCGTCAAATTTAGCTTTGCACACCGAATTTAACCATCATTTGTTGAGAGACCTAGTTCCATTGAGCATTATGTTAGAGTGCCAATCCAATTCTACATAGCATATTTGACGATAGTTGATTGAGGAATGGTAAAGTTCCATTGACCATAGCATAAATATGTCCCGTACAGTATTATTATACTTGGTAATTATAAGAAAATTCTTTAGTGATGAAAATTAATAAAACATTTGAAATTTTTGCGAAATAAACTAAATTTATTTGAAATATCCAATCCGGTAGTTAATCTGGCATTGAATAACATTGATAGTTTTCCGGAAACCATTGTCTTTGGGATGCCTCACATATTTTGTGCAACTTTTTGAAAAAAAAAATTCATTTCGTGCTTGCCAATTTAAGGGTTAAATACTAATGGATTTTAAAGTAATTTTTAATATAATGTTAATAACTATTCTCTCTCTCTCTCTCTAGCTTCACATCCCATAATGAGATTTTGCCACCCGCACTATGGTCCTCTATCCATCTCGGTCTGTCGCTCTCGTCCTCTAGTTTCGATATCCTAGTATATGTAGATCTTATTCGACGTCGTCACGCCAGCGTAGTCGGGGTCTTCCTCTACGACGCATCCGACTGGTTGTTGGTGAAACACATTATTGATCATCTGTTGTTGTAGGGACCTTGTAAGTTTCCCGAGCCATCTCACTAGATTGGATTTGATGAAACCGACAATATCGCTACCTCCGAGGAGTTGCTTTATTTCGTGGTTTATATACGAATCCGATATTCGTTTTCGCAACTTTAATTACACCAAAGATTGAGCGAATTTTCGAAAGCCTTTCGAAGGGAAGGCTACAAATTAATTCGGTCCGTTTTCAAAACGTGGCTCTGACTGTAGTAAATTTTTTATAGTGATAGCTGATTTCCGTTGTTTCAGACAGATTAGATATCTGCCGTTAACATTCAGTTTGCATTGCTTTGAGTCTCATACAAAACGAGTTTTTTTACGGTGTTGAATATGTCGAATTTTGTGATAACTAAAGAGCATTTACGGGAAATGTTATTTTTTTATTTTAATTGGAAGCTGAAGCACGTCAAATGCTTGTAGAAGTTTCCGATGACAATGCCCCTACCAAAAAATCATGTAGGTAATGGTTTCAACGCTTCATAAATGATGATTGCAGTGTTGAAGATAAGCCTCGCTTAGGATAGGTAAAAAATTCGTAGACGATGAATTAGAGGCATTGCTCGATGAAGATTCCACTCAAACGTAAGAGAGGCTTGTCGATACATTTGAGGTGACTCAACAAACAGTTTCCGTATGATTGAAATCAATGGACATGATGCAAAAGCAAGGCAATTGAGTCTCTTTTGAATTGCAAACAAGAGAGGTGGAAAGGCGAGTTTTTTCTTGTGAGCAGTTGCTTCAAAGGCAAACAAGAAAGGGTTCATTTTTATATCGGATAGTGACTGGTGACGGGTAGTGGATCTTCTACGATAACCCTAAGAGGAAAAATACTAGACTTTGCTCAGCCAATCGTTGCTATCGACCTCAACATCAACAACAAAGACGAACATTCATAGTTCGAAGGTTATGCTGTGTATCTGGTTGGACTAAAGAGGTGTTGTGTATTACGAGCTGCTATAACCTGACGATTCGATTACGGGCGAGCGATACAGACTACAATTAATTCGTTTAAGCTTTCGATGCAACACGAATTGACAGGTTCACTTCTTTCGAAAAAATTGAAAATTCGCTTCAAACTTGGATCGCCTCAAAAGACGAAACGTTTTTCTGAGATGGTATTTGAAAATTGCCTGAGAGGTGGAAAAAAGTCGTAAGCAGCGAATGACAATATTTTAATTAATCTGTTCATTCATTTTATTTTAAAATAAGTATTTTTTAAATTCAAAATAACGAACCGAATTATTTTATTACCAATAAAACGTATGAATTATGCTAATTAAGCGTAATATGCCAATTAATTCACCGTGTAATAATTGTTTAGATAAATTGATTCGTGCTCTTGACATATTAAAATAAGAAAAAATAACGTGTTAATAAACTGTTCGGCTGAACAATTTATGAGTCGGACCCCATCTGAGAACCCCCTGAACCAATATTTTCGAGTTTAAAACTCATTATAATCGATTCTTAAATAAATTTCCCGAAAATCTACTCATCGCCATGCATTCCTGGCAATCTCGAATTAGAAAACCCTTATCAACGCAACTGTTATGAGAATCGTTCGAGTTGAAAAACATTTAAAAAATAGTCTCGGGATAACCTCTAAATGAGATCAGAGTCCATCGCAATCAGTGTCTGGTACTCGAAAACATCCTCTCAGTAATTTAGAAAACCGTGCGAGCATAGCAAAAATTAAAGAAACGACTCCGGGCCCGCCAGATAACATCAACATCATTTGAGACAGAAGAATATGTGAAAAGGGACCTAGCTCGTACCATTAATTAAATGTGAATGCTGCAAATCAATATTGTTACTATAACAACGAACATTTTCAAAAGACGCGATTAACGAAAACATACAACATGTCACCGTAACGAAATCAGCCCAACATGGCGCAACATTCTTCAATATGATGAAACATAACGCGAGACATCTAATTAACGCAAGACTCAACGCGCAACAACTTGACGCAACATTAGCAACTCACGCAACACCTACAACATTGTGCAATATGACGCGTCATAGTGGAACATCACACAACATTCCTAAACAAAATTCAACCATTACGTAATGCAACATCACCCTGGTGCAACGCACGGACCCCTAAATGAATTTTCCGGAAATCAGAACTCCTTGTAATCGTTTCCTTATGCTATTCAAAACTCCGTTTGTTAAATTTTATCAAAATCGTTCAAGCCAAATAAAATGTTAAAAGGCCACAAACCCAAACAAAAACCCCCCAATAAGGACCCATCGTAATCGTCTTCTGGTACTCGAACCTCCCCCCTCCCCTCCCTGAACAATTTATATCGGAATTATTCGAGCTAAATTTATTTTCATAAAATGAGATCCAACGGGGGACCTCATAAATGGATTTTCTCGAAATTGGGACACATTGCAATCCATTCCATTCATCAAATAACCCTTATCACCGCATTTCTTATCAAAATTGTTTAAGCCGAAAAATATTAAAACCGCACCCTATCGAATGACCTACTAAACGAATTTTCCTGAAATTACCACTCAACAAAATCAATTCCTGGCATTTGAAATTCCATCTTCACTAATTTTTATCAAAATCATGCGAGCCGACCAAAAATAATGGAATCCGGTTCCCACCGGATGACCCCTAAATGAATTTTCCTCGAAACAGGGATTCATCTCAATTGATTTCCGGAAATTCGAAAACGCCCTGTCAACAATTTTTATAAAATCGTGCCCCCCGACAAAAAGAATAAAAAAAGGAACCGGGCCCAATCGGACGACTCTCTCAATGGATTTTCCCGAATTTAACAACCATCTCAATTGACTCCTAGGGCGAAAAACCATCCTTACCATGTTTCATAAAAGTTGTGGGAGCCGAAAAAAATAGGGATGGAGATCCGGGGTCCACTAGATAACCCTCTTAACACTTTTGCTCTGAAATCAGCATCAATCACCAGAATCCTCGAATTTGAACCCCTCTCCCCTTCATTTATTTTTATCAAAATCGTGAGAGCCAAAAAAAATAAAAACGGGACTCGGGCTCCAACCGGATAACTTTCAAAGTGAATTTTTCCGAAATCATGATCCATCACACTCGGTACTCGAAAAACGTCTCTCAAAAATGAAAAACCCCAAACCAAAATGAAAAACGAAACCTCCCTCATGAAACTCGTTTAAGCTAAGAAAAAAATAAGAAAAATGGAATCCGGGTCCCACTGAAGGACTCCATAAACGAATTTTCCTCAAACCAAGTCCCTTTGCAATTGATTTCTGGTACTCGAAAACCTCCTTTTAGCAATTGTCATGAAAATCGATCGAGCCATTTGAGAAACCCTTGTACAAACATATAAATATACAAATATATTTATGTATATACAATTAATCCTCGTGCACGTGTACAAAATATTTACCATACATACGTACACAAAATCATAATACAGTGTGCGAATGTTTGTTTCACATTTTTATATGTTTTGTTTTTTATATATAACATATATTTATATTTTCATTTTACTTTATTTAACTCCGTAATAAAAATAAAGAAACATCTGAAAAGCTTAATGTTGTCGTTATACATTTAAGCAAGGTTCAGAACCATTTTATTTATAACATTTACAAAAGTTTTGATGAAAGTTTCCTTTAGTTGCAAGTCATTACATAGATGGATTGGAGTTTAAGTAAGAAAAATAAAAAAAAAATATTTTGTTCTAATTTTCATATCTGATAGCTTTATTGTTTGTGGTACAATACATAAATAGGATAGGTAATTTGCTTATATTTTGAGAAAATTCATAATGTTTAAAAAGGAAATCAAACTAATTCGTGTACATAATTTGTAAATCGGATTTTTCTTGGAAAATTCCATCACCTTTCACAGTCAATTTCATCTACATTTCATCTACACTTCTCTCAAATTTTTTTATTGTGTCTAGTATTCTATTTCATCCTTTAAAAAAAACACTAAAAATTCTAAATATAGATACTTATGTATGCAGGTGTTTTTTAGGAGCAGAATACAAAGTATATTTTCATTCGTAAACATTTAAATTTGTTTGGATTTGCGAAAGGATTGGGATTTGGGGCTACATGAATTAAAAAAGTTTGAATTAACAAAGTTTTTTTTCTGAATTAAAATAAGTGTTGTTAATTCATTTTAAAAATAAATTAAAATCAGAGTTGAAAAAGAAATAAAAAAGTTCGATAAAATGAATTTAAAAAGGCATTTCTTAATTCAGTTTTAAAATGAATTAATATAAGTGTTTATAAAATGAAATAATATAAGCCTCTTTATAAAATGAAAAAAAATGTCAAGACACTATCGGCATTATCTTTCGGCTGGAAACTTTCGGCTAACTTTAACAGTATAATTTATTTAACTTTCGGCTGACATAGTCTAGACACTATCTTCATTATCGATTTTTCCCATTTCCGGCTGGCAACTTTCGCCTAACTTTAACAGTATTTGTTTGATCAAAACATTTTTTTTTTTTACTTTTTTAAAAAAATGTTTATTTATATTACGACTGAGTCTTGCACCCATTTAGTAATTTACATTGTATAATAAAATATTTTGATTAGTCGGCGTAATCAAATGATTATCCCCAGTTACGTGTAACTCCTCCTCAGATTTTTCGCCACAGTAAGTCTACTGACCTCCTTCTCGCGATAAGTCCAGTGGTTTGGTTCTTTGCAGTCTTCTCGTTGGTGCGGTAGTGAGCTTTCAGCGTATGTTCAGATTTTCGTGCTGGTGCAGACGTTGTAGGTGTTTTGTTGCATGATGCTTAATTTCGAACGTTGATGTTCCAATTGCAAAGTTTGTAAATCCAAATACAATTGTTCCCGTTTTCTATATATGTTAAATTGGCACAAAATAAACTGGATAATTATCCACACTGGATAACGGTAATTTTATAAACTGCTCTTAGGCTAATTGCATCGAATTTTTCCGTTTCGTAAATCCAATGGTTCCATTGAGACGTTTTCCTCACTATACTGGACTTTACAGGATCATACAACACGTTTTATTGCTGTTACGATGTGAAAAGTGATTCCATATAATTTTAAAGATGGTGGTTATTATTCCGGCTCGCGGAATTAACCCCGTTTAATATTACTTGTTGAATTAAAAATTTACACTTTTTTCAAATGTATGTTAAATGTACGAGACTCTGATGACGATTCGGCTCGAAGGACCAAAAATGTATAATAAATAACTAAAAGTTTCATTTATAACTCTTTTAATCTCGTTTTTATTATGAAACACAAAAATATTTTAAATCGTTTTTTATTTAATATAATAAATTTTTTCACTCGTTGACGGAAAAAATAAGAATCAATAATTAAAAGATGTTCATTAACAAAAATTTATAAAAAGCAAGGATGATTGTACAAAATTGTTATTTTTCGCATCCCAACTTAGTGCGTGCATTAAATAAAGAAATTACTAAACAACTTCAACATTCTTCTTTAGATTTCAAAATTTATCGGATACAGACCCTGTTATTCCTAGTTTTCAAGCCATCTCCATAATATTAAAATGTCAGCTTTCCACTCACTTATAGATAGACTAATAAACATCCCTTTGACAAATACAAATTATAACATAGGACTTAATATAATCAAAGAATTTCTATAATAGAAAGATATAGAAATTCTTTGATATAATTCTACAAAATGCAACGAATAACGGGTATGCAACTAGGACTATATTAAAGTCATTAAATAAAAAGCTAAAGAGTAAAACTCTAACGGGTATTTATCCACAGGGTAGCCAGCGCTGGAAAATTGGCGTCGCTTAGAGTATATAGGAAAAACGAGCCAACGGATTAGCAACATCGTGTTTGATTATACCAATATTGGTTTTGCTTTTTATAACAATAACACAATAAAGAAAATGGTTTTTAACAATAAACCTAGAGTTGATCGCCTTTCCAAGTCTGGTGTTTATAGGATTAATTGCAATGATTGTAGTTTCTTCTATATTGGACACACTATGGGCGCAAATTTGGAGTTAGAGCTAAGGAACATTTATCTGGTTGCAATCGTTAAATTGTTATGGAAAGTTGATTTTCCATAACAATTTAACTTTAGAAAATCATACAGCTAGCTTAAACCATTTAGACATATTACATATACAATACAACCCAAAACCAGACGTTTAGATACCTTAGGATCTTACGAAATTCGAAAGTCCATATTCCTTAACCAAAATATCCTTAATGGTGAGAAATCCGTTTCTCACCAATTACGGATCCTGCCCTGTTCTTCTCTCACGTTCGTAATAATATGACTAATACGTCGGGTAATTAAATATACTTCGATATACCTTGAATTTTATTACTCAGCCGATGACTATTCGCTTAGCTGCCATACTCCTTCCCTTTTTACTGTTACGTTTTCCGTATAAACAACAGTTGGCTGGGGCGTGTGTTTCGCCAAGTGCCTACGGCAAATGGTGTAAAAAGAAACAAAACAATGTATATATACTGAGAAAAATTTTGTTTTGTAAAATTGAAAAACAAAGTTTTTGATTTCTAATAATCTAAAATTCTTTTTGAATTAAAAAATTATCTGTTTGTTATTAAATGAAATTTTTAAAAGTTAATAAAAAGTTTATGATTTTAATAAAATATTTTGTAAAATTATTTAAAATTACTTTTTAAATTTAAAGAAAATATTTATTTGACGAGAATAATAAATTTTAAAAAGAGATTCTTTCCATTTAGGAAACTAGTTGTTTGATAATAATGGTACCTTATTTGGTTAAACAAGAAAGTTTGCGGCGCAAATTTAATTAAAGTGTTCTCATTCGCTTGATATTTCAAATTTAATAGTTAAAATTGTTAAAATTATTGCAAGTGTATTGAATTAAAATAAAACAGGGTTTTTGTTTATAGGAAATCTAATGACGATCGAAGAGTAAGGCCCCTCTTACTCTGGTAAATCTCATGGCATAAGCCGTGTATCATTATCATCATGGGAGTTCTTAGGAATCATCATCTCGAGCACTAACATGAATTTTCGGATAATTTTATTTATCAAAAATATTATTACATATGAATAAACAATTGTGACATTTATTAAAAAACTATTGTGAAATAAAAATAAATCTTTTAAAACTGCAAAATTTTCTTTCTAAAAATAATTTTTTTAATTTTATAAACAAATTTGCCTAAAAATTTATTTTATATGTATATTTTTTTATTTTTACAAGTTTTTTTTTCTCAGTGTGTAAATGCGCAATTTCATTCATAAAAATATAACAAAATACTAAGAACTGTCAATGAGATTTGACTGAAAATAGTTTAGATCTCAAATTCTTAGATGTATAGAAAGTATTTATTCGAAAGTATTTATTCGCTTGCTGCAACTTCAATATCGATCTTTATATTTTATGTAATACACAGTTATTGTCATGCTCATTGTTAGTGTATAATTCTTTCTGTCAAAGCTGAGATTACGTACGTCTGTTTACCGATGTTTTTATGTCTGTTTGCTCGATTTCGTTATTTTGTTTATGCATGAAACCATTGTTGATGGTGAAGTTGTAATCGCATTATCTAGCTTTCCAGTTTCCATAGGCCCCCTAATAATAAAAAATGATTAACGCGCATCCCCAATAGCAAAGCTTATGACTTTTGCTTTACAGGAAATTATGAAAAAATTTTGAGAATTTTTTTTTTTCTCTAAATATTTTTCATACTTTTCTGTAGGGATGCGCTGTTATTGAATTAATGAACAAAATTTAGCTTAAAAATTAATATTTTAAAGGAAGTACAATATTAGTTTTGCAAGTTAATTTGTTATATCCTGGTCGAGAAGCAAGTTGTTCAAATGCTCAAACTCATTGCACAAATACTGTTAAAGTTAGCCGGAAGTTTCCAGCCGAAAGATAATGCAGATAGTGTCTTGAATACAGCAAAAATCAGTCATGAACTCGAATTTAGGAGAATTTAGGATCGGATTACATCATTCGGGTGAAGGAGAAATTATTTCAGTTTATAGGAATTTAAAAATCGATAGGAGCGAGAGTATAAAGAGAGTTTAAAAATAGTCAAGACACTATCTGCATTATCTTTCGACTGGCAACTTTCGGCTAACTTTAACAAGGTATTGCACAATATAAACCATAACATAAATCAAAACGAAAAAAAACTGTTTAGTATCATTCCTCAAGTACATTTAAAATTCAAGCTGGTTCAGGTCATAAATTATCAAACCATTAATAAAACTTGAGCCACTTAATAAACTGCATAAATCAATTTGATTATAGGAATATGTGGCTATTATTTAAATATATAACCTAATTAGGTGCACTGTAATTCTAGTCTTATACGATATTATCCTAAATTATTGTACAATTAATCACTAGCGTAGCAAAATTTGAACAAAAAAAGGTAAATAAACTCTTTAAGCTCAGAGAAGGTAAAGTAATTTCAATTTCTTCGAGATACGTTTAAAATAGAATAAATCCGAATGAATGATTAATTTCCGTATCAACTGTAATAAACGGGTATTAAAAGGGTTTCTTCATCATTGTACTATCATGTACATGTGGAATATTTGTATGTATGTAAGTAGAGAGACCAATCATATACCAGCAATATGTAAGAGGGAAAAATCTTATTTTCTTTGTGTATTGTTCACCAGATAGATAACCGGTAATCTTCAACAAAATATACAAAACAAGTCTAAAAATAAATTTAAAACTCTTTACACAGAAAGATTTAAACTCATAAAGAGAGGGTTAATAGGTTGCTGACCTCTTCGTTTTATTGCTATATCATTAAAACAAAATATTTATGTTCTTTATATTATATAGAGCCTGAATTCTATATTCAATATCCTTAACTTTAATGTACATAGTTTTCCTTTTTTGTATACAATATACAATGCCCGCAGTCGTCGGGTGTAACTGCAAAATATATGTTAGCAAATCTTTTTATAGTGAAACGATTTGCAATCAATTTTGTAATTTTGGTTTTAATGTTGTTTTATTCTTTACCAATATTAACAACAATCAACGTCTGACCCAGTTAACAACACTCATATGACTGAAGTACACACGAAAATAAATTTAAACATGGCAACTATAATGAAATCAAGTTCAACGATGGTAGATAACTTTCACCCAAAGTGTGTTATTTCGATCGCAAATGTTTGTTGTAAATATAAATTTCCTCAATTTATATTTTGAGGGTATGCTAATAAAAGATAATTTATTTGATGCACGTATGTATGGCACAGTAGAGATTAATGGGGGTGACAAATTTTCACTTTACTATCATTAATGCATCAAGATAAAATTACAAATTTCAATCCTACCAGTGTCCAACCTATCAATCCTACCATTGATTTCGATATATAATTTTACATCAAAATATTTTTCCGTTTCATTTTCTGTATATTTTCGCCTCTAGAAACATTTTATTATAGTGTGTCCATTTAGAGACATTACCAAAACTAAATCAAGACAAAATTTAAATGTTTGAGTTTTTTTATGCTAACACAAAACATTAAAATTACATATCATAAATCTCATACATCGAATATACACATACTAAGACACGGTATAATACAACATACCTGTTTATCTACTTTCTAATGTACATAATACATAAAACCATGAATCGGTATATTATTTAGAAAATAAAAAGGTAAATATTTTTTGTGAGACCAGAGTCTTTAGATATTAGAAAAATTAGATTTAAAGACAACGTGGATACAAGATTAATCTAATAAATTTACGAGTTTTTATTGTAATCAATGAAATGTGTCGTATGCTTTTTGATCAAGGGTCGAATGAGGTTAAGATTTTCAGAGCAAGCTGTACAGCGGTAGTGCACAACAAAATTCGCAGATGTTTAAATCATAATTTTACTTCCCAGAAATAATAAACTACCCTAACCCTTCTATTATACTTTTGAAAGTGTTTGTTTTAACTGAAATGTCTTTATGTCGAAACCTTTGGTAACGGTAAATCCTAGATACAACGATTCTAATTAGAATTGGAATTCTTTCAGTCAAGTAGGGGAGTCCTTAGTTCTGTTTGTCAGAACAATCCCAAAACATCATTAATTTGTCATCAAATCTTCCCTTTAAATATGATAAACTGGCACAACAGTATAGTAGAAAAATGTACGCTGTAAGAAGTGGTGGATCATGGTTCCGCAGATACACAACAAAATTCGAACTGATCTATCAGTTTTAGCTGATTATTAGCACTATTAATCTTCTACACGTGTAATCAATTTTTATTTTATGATCTGCAACTGAACTACATGAAAGAAATGAGTGCGATGTATAAAAAAACGATTTGAAGCGGTATTTTTAGGTATACATTCAAAAGAACCAAAAATGTCGGTTGCAAGTGTATGTTAGCAAAATATATAAAAAAAAGTCGGAAACATTTGTACAGAAGAGGAGTACACATTATTCAATGCATAAAAATGTTGACGATTTACCATATAGCGGCAAAATCCGAACCACTACAAAAACGGAGGATGAACCCATCATACAGTTATTTGATGAACATTTTTCGTTTACGCTGGATGCAGCTGTGGATAAATTGGAGAAAAAGAATATTGTTATACCAAAAACGACCATACGAAATAGAATTATGGAACATGGCTACGTAAATTGAAATACTTTGGTCAAACCAGTGCTAAAACAAAAATACATTGCAAAGCGACTACAGGTGGGCAAATGAACATAAAACAAAGATTGGATGAATATTGTGTTTACCAATGATACATCCTTTTGGAGTTGTAATGTTAAAAGGCGTGTTTGTTCAACTAATCAAAAAAATGATTGTCCGAACTGTGAAGCACCCACCCAAGCTCCATGTATGGGGATGCTTCACAGCTCGGACGGGTGGGTGCTTCACAGTTCGGACAAGCAAGGTTTTGGTAAATTAATCGTTTCCATACGGAACCTAAACGCACTTTTCATGAATAAGATTTATGCATGAGGTTTCTTACCATCTGCCCATAAATGGTTTGGAGGTCCGACTCATCCACATTTCATTTTCGTTCCAATCACAATTACTGACAGCCCAAAGTGGATTTTTTTTGTATTCTGGTTTTCTTGATCGTCGTCTTACACTCTTCTTCATACGTATTCATTAGTAAACTATATTGGGATAGAAAATTGAAAGAAACACACTGAGCCAAACCCGTTTCTTCTTTCTTTAGGTAATGTTTTCTAGTTTTCTTTGGTTGTTATAATTTGAAAAAGAAGTTTACTCTTTACTTTAATACTTTAAAAATCGAATCCAAACAACTTAAGCGCACACACGTACACGTACATAAGTTCAAAAAGAAGTTGTATTTCATCTTAATATTTTTTATTTTATGAGGCTTAGTATTAAATAATAATTATAAGCAAGAGCCATAAACGGAATGAGATGGGTAATAAAAGAAAGTAGGTGCGGTAAATCGAGAAAACATGCTTGAAGAAGATGATAATTTATATTAACCAATTTTTTAGCAAGTCGTAAACATAAAACAACTTGCCAGTATAAAATATTGTCCCCATATAGAGGTTTTTGTAAAAACCGCGAAGGTTGGTGCAATTATGAAAACTGTCTGGGCCACTTTTTAACTTTGCTATGCTAAGTTTATTGAATTATACTAATTAAGAACTAAGTTTTTAAAATAAATTCTAATATGTATTATATTACTCAATAAAACTTGGAGTTAATAAGCTAACCTTTTCTGAGTTTTTCTGTGAGTGAATTCGTAATTTCAGTGCCGGGCCGTTTTATGACACTGACGACAAAAATGTTGTTTTTTTAAATATGTACAATTTTGATGCCTAACGAATTTGTATACAAAACATTTGTAAGTTGACGATAAGCTGAGTTATGAGAAATGGGGTCAAGAGGCTACAATGTAAGTTACATTGTAGCCTCTTGCTGCAATTACTGATTTATTGATCGCGCAATAAAGTCCTGACGAAGCATCCTGACTCACTGTTCATTCGGGTTTCTTTGGAGACGAAACGATCAGAACGCAAGATTTTGCATATACATACATGGAATTGGTGTATCTTAAGCTGAGTTACGTTACAAATAGATGAATCGGAGTAACAGATTCGTATATTCGAGTGCCAATTTTGGTGTATATTTGACAAATAGACCAATTTCATTCAACATTTGTACAAATACCCGTTTGTGTAGAGGTGGCTTGAGACTGTCTCCGAATTCTATAGAAATTAGTTTTCTACATTTATTGGTAAAGTATTATATGCTGGACTCTAAACTATGGCTACAGACCGAAAAATGTCTATCCCGGTCCTTCCGGACAGTCATCTTTAAAAATTATATAAACCATAATGTCTTTTGCTTTTTTATAGTGGCATGGACTATATCTACACAAAATCTACTGGATTGTAGTTGCACTTATTGTATATCTCTAAACTCAACTGAGATGGACTGAATGCCGTAAGATTTTCACCAGTACGTGACCAACACACGTAACAAGCAGGTTGAGCGGCAGGCTACAACATTATATCATAAGAACATCTAATTAACTATTAACTATCAAACAATACACAAGAAGCAGGCAAAGAACTCCACATTAGTCGTACTTGCACTACAAGAGGTTAGGTGGTCTGAGAGTGAGAAGGGATGGAAGAAAATTGGGAGTTGGCTTTCTCATCTATCGGCGCGTGAAGCAATATAGCATCGACTTCCGCCCTATCAATACTCAGATATCCACGGACAGATTCCCCACTAAACAATTAAGATCACGATCGTGAATATATATGCACCCACCGAAGGTAAATCAGATGTCGTCAATGATCTTGTCTTTGTCGCACCACGACAATAAAATATTCGTGGGTGACTGTAACACAAAATATTGTAGGAGTGCAGAAAATACATCGCACTTTGGTCCTAACAGCTTCACCTCACTAATAATAACAACGACCTACGCGTCCCTGACCTTGCATATAATGTACAATTTAGTTGTGTCATGTAGGTACGTTTTTTCTAAATAAGAGAATGCACAAAGTAACCTGAAGATCGAATGAAGGAAGATCGGAAAACCAAACCGATCGAGCATAACCGATGTTCTTTTCACCCAAAATCTTACAGAGGTGCCGATATGGACAGCGATCATTTGCTTGTCACATTCGAATATAAGTGAAAACTGTCATATACATTCAATAGACAAGCACAAAAGTCCATTCGATGGAATGTCGATGCTTTAAAATATCAAGCAGAGTTCACTGCAGAGTTACCTATCAGCTGTCACTGACATTTAGACCAGCATAGTAATAACGAAGACCCCCCCCCCCTCCGCAAGCTCCAATAGCACTGGTTAGTTATACAGTCAACCATAATTAATGTGGACAAAAGACTATCGGAAGAAGACCACAGAGATCCCGAATAATTCTTTCGCAGATCAGTGCCATCTCGTTGTCGAAAATAAATAAAAGTGAAAAACGGTTGACTCGAAACACTAGCAGAATATATCCACCCTAGGAAAGCTACAATTAAATAGCTCCGGTAAAAGAAACCCTAACATATGAGAAAATGCATCGAAAATATTAGCTAAGGAAATTCGAGATACTGTTTTGCTAACGCCGAATCGCACTAAAAACTTCCACTCAAGAAGTACCGTTATCAATTCTGAGAACAAACGTGGCTGATGTTCTCTTAGTTTGACAAACGTACTTCCAAAACCAGAATGAAGAAGTGACCTAAATTAGAGCAATTGCTCGACTAGGTGAAGAAGCAGTATTATTAGATTGAAACTGGAAAACACCCGGTCTCTACGGAATCCCCGCAGTATTGATTAGACTTGGAGGGGCTACTCTTGTATAAAATTAATCGATCTGATCGTTTCTATTTGAGAAACAGAAAAACTGCCGGAGAATTGATCGACCGCGCTCATACACCCACAAAAGAGGCGACAGTCTTAAATGTGAAAACTGCTGTGGCATTGCTTTATTGAACACTGCTTACAAAGTGTTGGCTAATATTGTACTTGTCAGACTCATTCCTCTCGCCGAAAATATCAGAGACTATCAATTTGGTTTTCGTCCCAACCGATCACCCACAGACCAGTGCTTCACCATGAGGATGATTTTGTAAAAATGTTGGGAGTACTTTATAACCATGCATCAACTATATATAGACTTCCGACAGGCATATGCCATTAGCAACCTCGAGAACCAGAGAGCCGAGCTCATCTCTGCTGGGAGTCCTGGAAAACTCATTTTTCTGTGTAAATTAACAACGTCTGGGTCTACATTTTGAATGGTAATCGAAGGGTCTGTATTAGACTTCTTTGAAATAACATCTGGTGTTCGACAGTTGTGTTGTTCAGTTTTGCGCTTGAGTATGTAGTAAGGGAAAGTAACATTGAAATTTTCCGCTATATATTTAGTAAACCAGTCCAAATTCGAGGATATGCAAATGATATCGTGCTTCTTAGCCAAAGACCTAGTGATATCAAGGACAATTGTATAACGCTCGATCGCTACGCAAGAAGACTTCTGTTGTAAGTGAACAGCAGCAAAAGTAAATTCTTATCAACAACCAGGAATATCTCCATGATAAATCTCGTGATCGGAGACCATAATTCTGATAGCGTAAACTTTAAATACCTCGCGTCAGTATAACATCGTCAAATAAATGCAGGAAAAATAAAAGCTCAAATTTGTGCCGGACACCGAGTTCTCTACATCCAATCAAGGTTATTGCGACCTAAGGTCAACACTCGTATGTCTTGAGTATTACAGAGGCTTGTATCTTTATGTTGGCCTATCTCTATGAGTATCTATTTGTAACTGTATCTTTTTCTATGAAATTTGAATGAGACAACGACAAAGAGAGGATGTAAACCTGTCGAAAAATTTGAGCTATCGATAGTGACATTTAAAAGCAATGGATAGCAATCTATCGAATTTTTAAAACCACACAAATATTTTATAAGTTTTTGCACGTAAAGAAACCTCTTAACCTAATACGAAAGAACGAATTATTACTTAATATTTAAAATTGGATTAATTTTACGAATTTAAGACGATAGTCAATAGTATGTGGAAAATATGGATAGAATAGTGTTAGGATAGAATAGTGTTTTCAATAATATCGATAGTACAATCAATAATTTTGTACAACTGGGCCAAAGGAATGGGGTATTTTAAGTTAACATCAGTAAACAAAGTTTTATTCAACTTCGAGAATCTTCTCCGCAGTACCTCGGGTCAATCAGGAACAATTAGAGTAATACCCACAGTAGATAATTTTGTATGGGTTCGGGTTTACCTAACTATGACGTATGTTTGACCGGTAATACGATTTCTGTCCATCAAATTAATGCAAAGGGTGAAATTTCTTTCTTTATTTTTCGTATTAAATTGTGTTTGCCGTTGAGAATACTTTGTCGAATAATAACCCTGTATTTGGCGTTACGATTGCACGGGAGTAGTCAGAAGCATTCGCGTTGACTGTTTAGTCGGGTCCCATTTGAAACGCGAAATTTTAAAACGTGAATTATCAAAACACGATATTTCAAAACGCGATACGGTACAAAACGCGATAAGGCACAAAACGCGATATTTCAAAATGTGATATTTCAACACGCAATACAGTACAAAACGCGATATGGTACAAGACGCGATATTTCAAAATGCGATATTTGAAAACGTGATATTTAAAACGCGATATGGTATAAAACGCGATATGGTACAAAACGGAGGTTTAGAATCGGGTTATATCAGGCAGGTGAAGGGGAAATTTAATTTCAGTTTATAGGGATTTAAAAATCGATAGGAGCGATAGTATATAGGATCAGTATCAGGTGGGTGCGCTTCCATCGCTTCGCAACGCATATTCTATACCACATCGCGTTTTGTACCGTATCGCGTTTTGTACCATATCGCGTTTTGAAATATCGCGGCTCGAAATATCGCGTTTTGTATCATATCGCGTTTTGTACCATATCGCGTTTTGAAATATCGTATTTTGAAATATCGCATTCTGTACCATATCGCATTTTGTACCATATCGCGTTTTGAAATATCGCATTTTGAAATATTGCGTTTTGTACCATATCTCGTTTTGTCATATCTCGTTTTGAAATATCGCATGTTGAAATATAGTATTTCGAGCGGATCTCGTTTGGTCGTCTTTAAATATGCTATCGAAAGTTAATAATTTTCGAATACTTGTACATGTTAATGTCATATTTTATCATTTGTTTGGCCTAATTATAACTGATTTTATCCATAAGACGGTGAATAAACATACTTAAATTACCAAATAAATTCAAAATCGGATGTAATTTAAGAAAAAAAATTTAAAACCTTAACACCTTCACGCCGGCGCTGTAATTCATGCTCCTCGCTCATTGGCGGCTGCGCTTAAAGCTTTTCGCACTATCGGACGGGAGCTAATCAAGCCGCCCTATTCCTGAATACGATACGAATCTTCTTACGATACGAAAATTCAATTCGATACGAAAATGAATCGGTATTCCTGAATACGAACGTACCACAAATTTTAATTTTTACAGTGCAGGCACAGGGAAATTTTTTTGTTGTAAAATTTCCTTCAAAATAAACACAAAGATGTCAAATTTTTAAAATTTTGATATCGTAAATAACATTGAGTTGCAAAAATAGAATTATATACTATAGAATGAATGTGATAATTTTGCCCATATACAATTTTCTAGTTCATGTCTAGAAGATGGTTATATGAAAAATGCATATTGCGGTGTCATATCGACAAGATAAAACCAAACTAGATTTTGTTTGTTCAATTTTTAATTTTTTTATTTTTCTTATATTTGTTTTTTAATTTATTTATCTTTTTCGCACTAAATAATTGGTGTTACGTACCGTCTAATAACACAATCAAATGCGCACCACCGGTGTTACACACCGCCCGATGAGGCAGTCTAGTGCGGGCCACCGCTGGTGCGCGAGTTACGTATCCCGGATACTACACCGTCATCATCAACACCCATATTCCCGACATTGTATAAACAGAAACATTGTATTAAATAAAATTGCTATTGCTATCTAAACATTTCTTAACATTGTATAAATAGAAACATTGTATTATATAAAATTGCTATTGCTGACTAAACATTTCTTAATTCTTAAAACATATAAATATTTATTAACATTGTATTTCATATTAATTAAAAAAAGGGTTTTGTTTATTATATTTTATTAAATAAATATCTGATTAGCATTTATGATTTTCTCAATCATAAATACTTGATCAGCAAAAATTAAATAAGAGACATTCGATATAATCGAAGACAGAATTGTAGAGCAGAGTATATTTGGATTCAAGTTAATAAACATCTAAAATAAAATTGTTACCGATTAAAAAATAAAAAATAAATAGTTTTATTTCACGACTGTAAAAAATAGAACCTAAAATCGTAACTGGGCCAGCCGATAGTTCTGTATTTTAATATAGAATAATAAATAATTTGTGCAAGTAAATTGTGGTGAAAAGTGAAAGTGTAATAAATCGAAGTGTGTGCTTTCGGAATTTATTAATACAAAAATTTGGCACTGGCATATAACCGTAACCAATAAACTTTCATAGAAGTTCCATGATGCATAAGTTATTTTACATTGTTTCCATAATTATTTGGTAAGTGAATTTTATATTTTTGATCAACATCCATAATAAAAATTCCTATACTAATTACTCTCACGGTCAAAGATTAGTTTTTGACGCCTTGTTACCGCACATGTGTATGCAGGACAAGAATAGTTAATTATAATTATAAAAAATAAAATTAAAAAAAAATATATATATATATATATAAGTGAACATATAAAAGTTTAAATTACATAAAAAAGTGAAAAAAATTACAAATTGCAAATTGATAAATGATAAATAGTGTTTTAGATATTAAATTAGAAGAATTAGATATATCAGTAGAAACTGAAGATTTTTTAGGATTTGAAGAAACGATAGAAATAGAAATGGAAGAAAAAATTAAAGAAATGAATAACTTATTTCCTAGCTTAAAAATCCCAGATATTATAAAAGATTTACCGGAATTTAATGGAACTCAGTTTACATTACATGAGTTTATAAATAATGTAGATGAAATAATAGAGCATTGCACAATCTCGTTAGGAAAAGATAATACACCAAAAACTTTTCTTAGGGCAATCAGAAATAAAATAACAGGAAAAGCTAGTGAAGTGTTAATTAGCTATGGTACAACAATAGATTGGACTGAAATAAAGCAAAATCTAATAACCCATTACAATGACAAACGTACAGAAACTACTTTAATTCGTGACCTTCATCGAATATTTCAAAACAACGACAATATTGAAGAATATTACAGTAAAATTGTAAAAATACAATCTGCCATAATAAATACAGTGAGACTAAATAAACAAGACAGTGAAATTAAAGAAAAGTTATACCGAGAAATGTGTCTTTCTCAGTTTTTGGCAAATCTAAGAGAACCATTGGGTTCCACAATACGATCAAGAGATCCTAAAACTATTGCTCTCGCTCTCGAAATGTGTATAAGCGAGCAAAATATGTATTATGTGAAGCAAAAAGTTTTTCCCACTCCAATTAAACAAAATTGGTCTCCTAGATTTACAAACCCAAATTTTAAAACTTTGCCGTTTAGACCCAATTTTCAATTCAATCCACAATTGCAACAAAATCCCCAATATTATCAAAACTGGTCAAACAATACTATTAAACAACCATTTTACAAGCCACCAATTCCCGCTATAAAAAACGAGAAACAAGAACCACCTACAATCCAAGAAATAAAACCTAATAACTTTAGGAATAATAATAGAAATCCCAGAATAAACAATATAGAAACGGAAGAACAGAATGAATCAGAAAACCAAAGCTTAGATAACAACCCTTATTACGATTATGTACAAAATTTCGAAATTATTGAACCCCAAGAAACAGCTTCTGAACAAAACCTAGAGTTGACCGAGTTTTTTCAAGAAGAAGCCTCGGATACACAATAGTTAATCTTAATAATCACCAAGCTTACAATAAACTTCCCTTTATAAAAATTAAAATCTCAGACAGTAAAAATTTAAATATGTTAATTGACACAGGATCGGATCACAGCTACATAAATCCGGCATTTATTAAAAAATCTAAAATTATAAAAATTTTATTTATTTATTATTTATTTATTTATTTATTTAAAGTAATCTATTTTGAAATTTACATGTATGATTTCAGATTTTTTACAATAGTTTAAACAAAAATTAAAACAGTAAATTCAAACAAAAAGAAAATATAAAATATAAACCAAATTTTAGTTTGACAAATAAAAATTTAAAAAATAGTTCTTCAATATATTTTTAAAGTTGTTCTTTGATAAATTAAAATCAAATAGGTCGTCAATTAAGTTGAACGATTTCGTCATCCTATTAATGGGGTTGTTTTCTCCATAGTTAGTAGAATGGTGTTCAAGTGCTAAAAATTCATGGTTTCGAAATGTTCTGCATGGCACGTGAATTGATATGTTTTCCAAGATGTAAGCTGAATCAACGTGACCAAGCAAAACGTTACCAATAAAAGCCGCGCCCAAGAGAAGTCGTCTATTTTCAAGCGTGCATATTTTGTATTCCGTGCATCTTGTTGGGTATGGAGGTAAGTGAGCCACATTTTCATGGAATGGTAAGTTGTGGTCGTAATCCCAGTCACTTTTCTTTAACAAAAAAATCAGGAACTTCTTTTGAATGCTTTCAATTCTCTTTATGTGCACAGCATAGTATGGATTCCAGACCGTTACAGCGTATTCCAGTTGAGATCGAACATAAGCGAAATATAGTGAACATAAGGTTTGAATATCCTTAAATTCACCTGTCCATCTTTTAACAAATCCGAACATGGCATTCGCTTTCGCAATACAATTTTCAATATGCCTATTGAAACTGGCGTTTTCGACAAATGTAACACCTAAGTCTATAATCTCATTGACTCTTTGCAGTACTTCGTTGTTGACTTTGTATGAAGTAATAACCGGATTTCTTTTACGATGAAAAGACATGATTTTGCATTTCTTAGTATTTAAGTATAGTGAGTTTCGATTACACCACTCACTTAATCTATCTAAGTCTTCTTGAAGCTTCTCCGTATCTAACAAACCATTAATAGTACGAAAAATTTTCACATCATCTGCAAATATGAGCACGTCTGAGTTTTTAATTATCTCGGATATTCGGTCTATGAAAACGATAAAAATCCAAGGTCCAAGGTGTGATCCTTGGGGAACACCAGATGTAACTTTAATAACGTTTGATTTTTCACTTCCCATTATTACAAATTGTCGCCGGTTTGATAGATATGACTTAAACCAATTTATGTAATCAAGAGAAAACCCAAAATCGAATAAACTCTGTAGTGCTTTATGATGACAGATAGAATCAAATGCTTTACTGAAATCCGTGTACGCTACATCAACTTGACGGTGCTTTTCTATCTCGTTAATAAGTTTACTGGTGAATTCAACCAGATTAGTCGATGTGGATCGGCCAGGCATAAACCCATGCTGGTTTATTGATATATGACGTGCAATTGTGGATTTAAAGCTGTTGCATAATACTAACTCAAATAATTTCGGAATTGATGATGTTGTTGATATTCCTCTGTAGCATGTGATATCATCACGCTTACCCGATTTAAAAATTGGAGTAATTTTTGAAATTTTCCATTTTTCGGGAAACACTTACTTGTGCTTAAGGAATGATTGAATAGATAGCATAATGGAATTATTAAAATTTCAGCGTACTCCTTCAGAATAGAAGAGGGTATATCGTCAAGACCGCAACCATCTCCAAACACCCTTAAAGCCGATAAAATGTTGTCCTCAAAAATAGTGGGAGGAGTTATTGATGTGTTGTTGTTGCTGGGTTGTTCGTACAATCCACTAGTAACGCTTGGTCTATAGACTGATTGAAAAAACGACGCGAACATGTCAGCTATATCTTTTGCGTTTGAAGAGCTGGTATTGTTGTAGGTCATATTAGCAGGGTATCCTTCAATTTCGCGTTTATTTCTAAAGTATTTCCAAAATTGTTTTGGATTTACTTTGATTTTGTCTTGAATTTGATCAAGATACGACCTGTATTTTGATTTGAAATAAATTTCAAATTCGTTACTATGTTGTAGAAACATAGTTTTGTCCGCTTCTAACCCGCTTTTTAACATTTTGGCGTACGCTTTCGACTTCCGATTTTTTAAGTTAACTAGTCTATCATCGAACCAGTGGGGATGAGAATTTTGTGGTTTACAGCACATAGGTACATAAAGTTCGAAGCCTTGAAGCATAATGTCATTAAATTTGTCCACATTTTCGTTAATATCGTTGGAATTGAGAGTTATTTGCCAGTTGATGGATTCAAGGTAACTTTGTAGCCCCACGCGGTTAGTTTTTTTAAAGTTGTATTTGATTGGTTGTAGGTGTTCTGATCTCGCCATTTTAGTTAAGTCAAATGCAATATCCAAAGATTTGTGATTGACATCATTTATGACAAAAGGTAGTAGGGATTCAGAAATTTTAAAGGTGTCAATGTCGTTGCTGAAGACTAGGTCCAATAATCTATCACGATTATTAGCAATTGTGTTTATTTGGTTCAAATTATAACCAAGCATGGCGTCCACAAATAAAGATTCCGCATCTGTTGTTATATTGCATGGTAAAATACAGTTAAGTTCCGGGTCCAAATTCCATGTTATATTTGGTAGATTAAAATCACCAAGCACAAGAACTAAATCTGACGAGTTCGTTGTATTAATAACTTCATCAATCGCATCGATGCAAGTTGCATAATGATCACTATTTGATTGAGGTGGTATATATGCTGCGTAGATGATTAGATTGGTTTGGTTGATTTTGATTTTTACACCAATTTGTTCAACTCTCGATGGCGCTAAAGTTACTGGAGCATTCCAGAGTTTAGAATGTACTGCTATCAGTACGCCACCACCCGATTTTTTTGAACTAGTTTCAGGAGACCGATCGCATCTATAAACAACGTAATCATGACCAAAAAATTCGCTGCTCCTAATGCCGGGTTTTAATGAAGTTTCACAAATTACATAAATGAGGTAGTTTGATTTTAAAACGAAGTTGTAGAATTTGGATGCTTTTGATGCCATTTTGTTTACGTTTTGATAGTAAATTGCATATTTTTCGTAGACCAATCTTTTCTTGTACTTTATGGGTTGAATTACCTTTTGAGTAATAGTAACGGGTGATTTTTTTGTGGTTAGGATTTTCATGCATTAGTATTTGACAGATCACGCGGGATTTCAGACAAGGTGTCAAAGAGAAAGATGCTCAGTATGCTTTGACATTTCATAATGAATAGACTTACTAACGAGCAACGCTTGCAAATAATTGAATTATATTACAAAAATCAGTGTTCGGTTCGAAAAGTGTTTCGCGATTTACGTCCGATTTATGGTCTACATAATCGACCAAGTGAGCAAACAATTAATGCGATTGTGACCAAGTTTCGCACTCAGTTTACTTTATTGGACATTAAACCAACCACACGAATGCGTACAGTGCGTACAGAAGAGAATATTGCGTCTGTTTCTGAGAGTGTTGCTGAAGACCGTGAAATGTCGATTCGTCGCCGTTCGCAGCAATTGGGTTTGTGTTATTCGACGACATGGAAGATTTTACGCAAAGATCTTGGTGTAAAACCGTATAAAATACAGCTCCTGCAAGAACTGAAGCCGAACGATCTGCCACAACGTCGAATTTTCAGTGAATGGGCCCTAGAAAAGTTGGCAGAAAATCCGCTTTTTTATCGACAAATTTTGTTCAGCGATGAGGCTCATTTCTGGTTGAATGGCTACGTAAATAAGCAAAATTGCCGCATTTGGAGTGAAGAGCAACCAGAAGCCGTTCAAGAACTGCCCATGCATCCCGAAAAATGCACTGTTTGGTGTGGTTTGTACGCTGGTGGAATCATTGGACCGTATTTTTTCAAAGATGCTGTTGGACGCAACGTTACGGTGAATGGCGATCGCTATCGTTCGATGCTAACAAACTTTTTGTTGCCAAAAATGGAAGAACTGAACTTAGTTGACATGTGGTTTCAACAAGATGGCGCTACATGCCACACAGCTCGCGATTCTATGGCCATTTTGAGGGAAAACTTCGGAGAACAATTCATCTCAAGAAATGGCCCGGTAAGTTGGCCACCAAGATCATGCGATTTGACGCCTTTAGACTATTTTTTGTGGGGCTACGTCAAGTCTAAAGTCTACAGAAATAAGCCAGCAACTATTCCAGTTTTGGAAGACAACATTTCCGAAGAAATTCGGGCTATTCCGGCCGAAATGCTCGAAAAAGTTGCCCAAAATTGGACTTTCCGAATGGACCACCTAAGACGCAGCCGCGGTGAACATTTAAATGAAATTATCTTCAAAAAGTAAATGTCATGGACCAATCTAACGTTTCAAATAAAGAACCGATGAGATTTTGCAAATTTTATGCGTTTTTTTTTAAAAAAAAGTTCTCAAGCTCTTAAAAAATCACCCTTTATAAGTTCGAGCTTTCATTAAAAGTGAGTGTAGTCTATCATTAGCCACCGGAGAAAAATATTTAAACGATTGTGTGTGTCTAGAAATTGCAACTATGGCATGCGGTACACTATTGAACAGCGCAAGCGGTTGAGAATTGGTTCTTATACATATTACATTAGGTGAGGTTAAACCTTGTGCTGTTAGGGCTAATAAATGCGTTTGTGTCTTCACACCGTTGCACCAGATTATTCCCATCGAAGCCAAACTGATGTTTTGTGGTCGGTTCTTCAAGATATTGTTTGGTAGCGTTGTCAAATACAAATATGTTTAATTGTTTTAAGGAAGAAGCAGAGAAAGGCAGTAGATTTATGTTCTTAATGTAGTGATCCTTTAAGTGGCTCTTTATTAGGCTGTTTGAGTGTTTCATGTAAAACATTATTTCCATGATCGACTTTTTGTAGCTGGACTCTGCTGACAACACCTTGTGAGAAGTCGGAGATGTAGATGGAAAATCCGTACTGTTTCCATATGAGAACTTCGAGGGATCACCGGTAATCCAACGGGAAGATAACGTTCTCTCATATTGAAGTGACATATTGAAAGGAATATTTAAAATCCATTTGATGTTGTTAAATGGTGAGTTTGTAACATAATCCAACACTGACAAAAGCTTGTTGACATGGTGGCTAACATCCAAGGTAATTATGAAAGGCTCATTTTTTCGCTGTTGCAAGTAGGAGGTTAGAGTTTCTAAAGCGTAGATTAGATCACTGCAATCAGTTTTTGATTGATGAGTAACCACAATAACGTAGTTACCTCCAATTTTATAAACTTTTGTAACTTCATTAACTGATTTAATGTAGAAGTTTTGTAGTATAAGTCCATTTCGGGATAAATATTTTTTAAGATTGCAATTTTCCAATTTTTCTTCAAAAGCAACACAAATAAAAATAGACGATTTTATTAAGTGTTTGCCATTTAGCCAGGTTGAAATCTGTGGATCAATTAAACATGTTAAAATCACAACTCCTCTAAATACTGAAATAATAAACGAACAAGTAACACTACCAGGATTACCAGAATTCAAAACTCGTAAACCGCTACATTTTTTCTTGTACAAATTCCACAAACACTTTGACGGACTTATAGGTATGAACATTATTTTACAATTAAAAATTGACATAAATTTTTCAAGACAAATTTTACAATTCCCAACGCATGAGATACAATTACTGTACGGACTAGAAACAGAAAAAAATATTAATAATGTCGAAAAATTCAAACTAGAAATACCAAAAATTAGAACTAATCATTTAACACCGGACGAAGAACAGTTAATTCAACAACTTTGTAATAAATACCGAAATATATTTCAAAATACTCAAGACTATTTAACGACAACCTCTAAGATAACACATTTTATAAAACGACCACAGATAAACCAATTTTCACAAGGCCATATAGGCATCCGTATACACAAAAAGAAGAAATTCAAACACAAATTAATGAGTTACTAAAAAACCGAATAATCCAACCATCAAATAGTCCATGGAGTAGTCCGGCTTGTTTAGTTTCTAAAAAACTAGATGCATCGGGCAAACAAAAATGGCGATTGGTTATTGATTATAGGAAACTGAATCAAATAACAATAGACGACAAATACCCAATACCTAATATCGATGAAATCTTAGACCAACTAAGAAATTGTAAATATTTTACAACGCTCGATTTAGCAAGTGGATTTCACCAAATAAATATGCACCCTAAAGATATTGAAAAAACCGCCTTCTCTGTTGAATTCGGACACTACGAATTTCTGAGAATGCCCTTTGGACTGAAAAATGCCCCAAGTACCTTCCAGCGTTTAATGAATAATATTTTAAAGGAATTACAGGGACGAAATTGTCTATGCTACATGGACGATATTATCGTATTCAGTTCTACCTTAGAGAGTCATATAAAACATTTAGAAAATGTTTTCAAAATATTAATGAACGCCAATTTAAAAGTTCAGCTTGATAAAAGTGAATTCCTACACGGAGAATTATCATTCTTGGGCCATATAATTTCAAAAGATGGTATAAAGCCTAATCCAAATAAAATAGAAGCTATTAAAAAAATGGTAGTCCCCAAAACAACCAAACAAATTAAATCTTTTCTTGGTCTAGTAGGCTACTACCGAAAATTCATTAAAAACTTTGCAGAAAAAACAAAACCTTTGACACAAAGATTGAAGAAAGGCATACAAATTAATCCTAAAGATGAGGATTACGTAAAAAGCTTTGAAGAATGTAAAGCATTTTTAAGTAACAAACCAATTTTAAATTACCCAGATTTCTCTAAACCATTCGTTTTAACAACGGATGCCTCTAACTATGCCATAGGAGCAATATTATCTCAAAATCCTAATGACTTACCAGTAAGTTATGCTTCAAGAACACTCAACAAAGCCGAAATAAACTACAGTGCTACAGAAAAAGAATTGCTAGCGATAATTTGGGCAGTTAAGCACTTCCGTCCATATCTTTATGGAAAAACATTTGAAATTGTAACAGATCATAAACCATTACAATGGATGATGAGCTTAAAAGAACCTAATTCGAAACTGGTTAGATGGAAACTCAGATTAGAGGAATTTAATTATACAGTAAGATACAAAAAAGGAATAACCAATGCAAATGCAGATGCATTATCTCGATTAGAAATAAATAATTCAAACTCATCAGATACTGATATTGAAAATCCTAAAGGTATCTTTCCCACCACAGAAACAAAATTAAATCAGTTTAAAAGGCAAATAATATTAAAATCAAACAAGGACTTTCAAGGAAATAACTTTGATGTTGAATTCAAATTATTACATACAATAATGACTAGACATATAATTACAGCAAAAGAATTTACAGAAAACTTAGTTAAACAAATATTATTGGAATATGTTAATCCTAAAATACTCACAGGAATAGCTTGTGAATATGCAACTCAAAATATTGTAAAACGCCTATTAAAAGAAGAATTAAAAAACTCAAAATTAAAAATACTTAGATGTAAATATATTGTAGATGACATTGAAGAAGAAATGGAACAAATAAGAATAATAAAAAACGTACATGACGCAGGCCATAGAGGTATAACAGAAAATGTTTTAAAAATTAAAGAACGATATTTTTTCCCCAAAATTAGAAGTCTAACAACGAAATATATAAATAAATGTGAAATTTGCATGCAAAATAAATACGACAGACATAAGCCTAACATTGAACTTCAAGTTACAGAAACCCCAAAAAGACCATTAGAAATTGTACACATAGACAAATATCATTTCAAATATCACATCAAAAATACCTAACAATAATAGACAAATTTACAAAGTTTGCTCACGCATTTGAAATAGAAAATTTAACTTCCACAATAATAGTTAACAATTTCCTAAATTACATAAGCCTAAACGGAATACCCAAAAAACTAGTAGCCGATAACGGAGCTGAATTTATAAGCAATCATTTTAAAGACACATGTAAACTATGTATATAACATTGAATTACATTTTACAACCCCAAATAATTCCACGGGGAACTCCCCGATTGAAAGATTACACTCCACTTTGATTGAAACTTGCAGAGTCTTAATGGCTCAAAATCCGACTGACACACATAAAGACAATGCAAAAAGCAATAATTGTTTACAATAACACTATTCATTCATCTACACAAAAAACACCCTTTGACATGAAAAATGGTCACTGTTTTGACAAGCCAGAAATATTCCCAAAAAATGATCAAACAAACTTACACGAATATGTCAAAACTCACAAACAAAAATATGACCAATTATGCAGTATAATTGCAAGAAAAAATAAAGAGTTTAAAAATAAGAAAATAGGAAAACTCAACCAAACTAGGATACCACCACCCACTCTAAAGAAGGGCGAAACGGTATATAAAAAACGAGACAGAAGGTTAAAAACAGAAGCCAAATTTAACAAACAAATTGTAAACAAAGATAACGGAATAACATTTACTAACACCTTAGGCAAAAAGATACATAAAAATAAAATAAAAAACATAATTTTACAGGTTAACAACAACACACGGACAAGAAATGGAAATCCATGACTTCACTGACAATAACGGCATAATCCCAATATCATTAGGAGACGCACGGATAATAACAGACAGTATAAATTTATTACACATAATTAATATAACAAAATTTCCACCAATATTTAAAGAATTAGCAACAACCGTAGAAAAACAATAAAAAATTGTAACAATAAACAGTAAAATGACACCATTATTTAAAGGAAGAGTAGAAATTACGAGACGAAAAATTGCAGCGTTAACTGAAACATTAAACCATATCTTACCCAACCACCTAGCTAGGCAAAAAAGGGGAATACACATTATATTTGGAGATATTACACAAACAAACACTACCGAAATACAAAAAGCAATTAATAAATTAACAGTAAATGAGAATACAATAATTAATAAAATTAACGAACAGGTATTAGTAAACACTCAAATGATAACCAGGTTTAACATTTTAGAAACAGACATTGAAAACCAAAATAGAATAATAGCAAATGCATTAGAAAAATTCAAAAATATGACAACCGACACTTATGAAATCATGTCATTCGAACTTTTTATTCATGAAACAGAATTTACAATAGATGCACTACAAAAACATTTAGAAGAAATATTGAGTTCATTAATCTTAGCAAAACAAAATTACATCTCACACTACCTAATGAGTAAACAGGAAACAGAAACAATAATTAGTATTTTAAATCAGCAAAACATTCAAATAATGTCAGAATATCAATTATACCAATTTTTAACAATCGACACTCTATTTAAAGAGCCTTTCATAATATTCTCGATTTCTATTCCAAAAGTTTCTTTGGATAAATTTAAACTCGTCCTGATTACACAGGTAACAATTAACAATACATTTTCCATAAATATCCCTCCTTCCCAAAATATTATCCATAATGATCAAAACATATTTTATTCGCATAAACAATGTAATAAAATTGGAGGAGTATACTACTGCACAGAAAACGAAATTGAAAAAACCAATGATAAATGCATATTGAACATTCTTTTAAATAAACAAGCACAATGCACACTTCTACAAATCCCTGCAAAAGAACTAATAAACAAAATTGAAAACCAGTATATTATAATAAACACAGCAAACCAATTGGATTATAACACAACTTGCGGAGTACAACAACAACGAAAGCTTCCGAAAATATCATTAATAAAATTTAAAAACTGCACAATATCAATTAATAATAAAACAATAACAAATAAACAAATGATATACGAGGAGGACACAACACATTTAAAACCATTCCACGAACTTATACCAAAATTAATCATAGAACCAATTGAAATACCACAATTAACAAATTGGACAATACAAAATATTAAACAATTAGACCACTTTAAAGATGTTTCAATCCCAGCACATCACCATCAAGCCTTTTGGTCTTTAACAACAATAATAATTATAACTATCATCGCATATCTAATAACATTAAGATATTGCCCGACATGTACACCATGTGCCTGGTATAAATCAATTAAAAGTTCAGCATTCCAGCAAAACGTTGAGGACAACGAAAGTTTAAAAGGGGGGCAGTTACGTATCCCGGATACTACACCGTCATCATCAACACCCATATTCCCGACATTGTATAAATAGAAACATTGTATTAAATAAAATTGCTATTGCTATCTAAACATTTCTTAACATTGTATAAATAGAAACATTGTATTATATAAAATTGCTATTGCTGACTAAACATTTCTTAATTCTTAAAACATATAAATATTTATTTTATACTTAACTTAAACTGTTCAACATTGTATTTCATATTAATTAAAAAAAGAGTTTTGTTTATTATATTTTATTAAATAAATATCTGATTAGCATTTATGATTTTCTCAATCATAAATACTTGATCAGCAAAAATTAAATAAGAGACATTCGATATAATCGAAGACAGAATTGTAGAGCAGAGTATATTTGGATTCAAGTTAATAAACATCTAAAATAAAATTGTTACCGATTAAAAAATAAAAAATAAATAGTTTTATTTCACGACTGTAAAAAATAGAACCTAAAATCGTAACTCGCGCCTATTAGTTTAGCACTACATAATTAGTTTTTTTACTTTAAAGTGTTGTGTTTCATTATAATGTTTTTCGATTTATTAAAGTAAATAATTTTAAATTTAAATATATAATAATAATTATTAACTTATTTAGTGATCGCGATGTGCAAATTTGGACTAAAAAGGTAATAGAGATCTGTCTCACAACGGCGTCGTCGCGAAATACATTTACGTAGTAAATTTTCAATGATTTTTTTTTCAAGATCTCAATATGCTGGCGGATGCAATACAACATGGCGGATGCAATACAACGTGGCGGATGCAATACAAAACAATTTATGAAATTTATTTAATAAATTTTCTATGTTTTTTGTACACAAATAAAAAATAATGTGAATAAAATATTAATATTTATTTTATTATGAATGGAAAATTTTGTTTTATTTCGGATTATTATTTATTCCAATTGGAAAATATATACAAACACGTGCCTTTTGTTTCTGTGATTTTTTCTCTTTTTAGTTGGGATTCACACTGACACCGGAATTTTTGTGACACTTTTCTTTGGCTGGGAGTACGAATTTCCGCGTGATACACATGGTTCTTTCCATAGAAGCAGTGTGGTTTTAGAACGCGAATGTAAATGGAATTCCGCCGGCATTGCATATTGGGATAGATGTATGAACAAATTCGTTACGATTTGAACAATACCACTACAATAATAGGCCGTTTTTCTATATAGAAAAGTTACATGAGTTGGTGTAGGTAAATAGAAACAAAAACATGGGCATCATAGGATGAACAAAAAATTACATGGGACGAAAAAAAATCTTTACTTGTCCCAATAAACCTGGTTTATTATATACAAACATAATTTATCTGAAGGATCACGATAAATATTGATATTTTGAGAAACATTTCCACTAAAAATATTTCCCTACTGAGAAACTTTTCATTTACTAATTTACTGATAAAGCATCTACACAATTTTTCAATGACACGTGCGCGTACAAGTTTTTTAATTTCTGTTGGCTCTCAGCACTTGTATTATTTGTTTTGGTTTTGTTTTACGACATACAGTACCGAAGAAAATAGTAAACTTAATTTCATACATTTTATTTGTGTAATGAATTTTAGATTAAAGAGTATAATATTTTGTATGTTACAATAAAATTTTTATTTATATTCGATTGATTTTTGTAAATTATGAAAATGAAACATAGGAATATTTCACCACAGCACACATAATACACAAAATTATTGTGTGTGATATTCTACCTTCTCAAGTTTCAATATCGTGGATAAACCGTATCCTAATTTTTAATCTTTACTGTAAATTTTACACAAGCCCACAAAAAAATCCAATGTCGATAAAATTGGATTTTTTTTTTAGTAATTATGTACAACCAACTAAATCACGCATTTGGGCTTATCAATAGTATTGATTGATTAAAATGTATTTTGGTTTAACACCGTATTAATTAAAAATCAAGTTTTATTTGAACAAAAATAAAACATAAAATATTTTGTTGTCATACGTAAAGACGTACACCCACCACGTTCAACATATTTTGGTTTACTAAAAAAGTAAAAAAGCATGCAAGACGAGCGGCAGTAAAAAATCTCGTATATTTTTGTTTTTCTTTTATTTGTTGTTATGGTGTAAAACTAAGTTGCTGCTTTATGCCCGGTTTACATAAGAAAATTGTTTTCTTCTGCAAATTTTTGCAGGTAAATAAGAAAGAATCCGCTATATAAAAATATTCAATATGCGAGAAAGAAATAAACATATACAGAGATGCTATAATTTTTTTTTAAAGAATTTATTTTTTTTCAAATTTGACATTTCTCAAGTAGACAAAAAAAGTTATTTACATTTATGTATATTTTAAAATTATAAATTTATTGAATAATTTATTAATAAATTGTGATTTGTGCTATCAAACTAGATTAATAAAAATTTGTGACGTTTTTTTGTGCAACTAGTATTTAAAAAAACAGTTTAGTTTGATTTAAAAAGTGATCAATTCACTTGGTGGTTTCGCGATTTTTTTTTATTATTAAAATTCAAAATAAGATTTAATACATTTAAAAATGGATAGTGATGACATTAAATTATTTAACATAATATTTAGTGAGGAAGAAAGCGATGAAGACGCTTTTCTAATGAGGCTTTCCGGAATGTTGGATGATAATACAACAAAAAATAAACGAAAAAAGAGAAAATATTGGGTTCGCCCATATTATACACAACGCGATGAAACTGGGTCTTACCAAACAGTATTCCACGAGTTAAAATTTAATGATCCAGAAATTTTTTATCATTATATGCGAATGACGCCGACCCAATTTGATGAGCTGTTGAAGCTAGTTGGTCCTATAATTCAAAAGCAGACTTGGACAAGGAAGCCTATTGAACCAGGTGCAAGATTGGCCATTACAACAAGGTAAGAATAATATTTATTTGTGTACTACATTTATAATTGATTTTGTATTAATTTTTAGATATTTGGCAACTGGTGAATCACAAAGAAGCCTTTCAACTTCATACAAATGCTCACCAGCAATCGTCCACTTCATAATTCGTGAGACTACTCATGCAATTATTGAAGCTTTAAAAGCGAAGGTATTTCCACGACTAGACGAGACCAATTATTTGAAGATCGCCGATGGATTTGCACAACGATGGAACTTTCCGCATTGTATTGGTGCAATAGATGGAAAGCATGTAGCAATACAGGTATTCTTAATATAAAATAAAAATATATAAATATTATTTATAATATGTTTATTTATAAATAGGCTCCATCGGGAAGTGGTTCGACATTCTTCAACTACAAAAAATTTTATTCAATCGTGCTGTTAGCAATATGCGACCACGATTATAATTTTATTATGTGCGATATAGGGGCTGCCGGCAGACAAAGCGATGGGGGAATTTTTAGACACAGCAATTTTGGGAAAAAGTTATTTTCAAATTCTTTATCGTATGTAAACATTATTTTATTTCATTATATAAAACGTTTCATATTATATTATTTTATAGGTTACCATCACCAAGCGATTTGACAAATAGTATTAAGGATGTTCCATACGTTTTTGTGGCAGATGATGCTTTCGGGTTACACAGAAACATCCTAAAACCATTTTCCAACAGCCCGTTGTCAACCAAACAAAAAACTTTTAATTATCGACTTTCGAGAGCGCGGCGAATGATTGAAAATTCTTTTGGAGTATTAGTGTCTAAATGGAGGATATTTCGACAACCAATAATTTCAAAGGTAAGTAACATAAATCTATAAACAATAGTTTACGTTTAATTTTATACTACGTACTTTGATAGATCGACACAGCGGAAAAAATTGTAGGCGCCTGCGTATGCCTGCATAACTGGCTGAGACAACAAAAAAGTGGGACGCCATATATCTCACCAGGATTAATAGACGCATACAGGAATGATGGGTCGTTAGTTGAAGGAGCGTGGAGGCTCGAAGAATCAAGCAGCCTGCAACCCATAAAAACCAAAGCATACAATTCGACCGCTGCTGCTAAAGAAGTACGCGAGAAATTTGCGGAATATTTTGTAAACGAAGGAGCTGTTCCGTGGCAAATGGAAAAAATTTAACCTAGGTAAATTATTAACATTTTTTTAACAAGGTGGATACGCCAGCATAGTTTATCGTAGAAAGTTTGTAAAAGGAAGATGTTTATGAGGGGAGGAGCAGATGAATAGTCATAGAAATGATGTTTTAACTCATATATTTATAATTATTTAATCATTTATTTTTTTTTTCAATATTTTCAGTTTCCCAATTGATTTGATTAATTCATCGGTCGGCTAAGCAAAAAATAATAATTGTTTCACGTTGTATGCTATTTTATAAAACGGGAGGTTTTTTGTCTAATGGAAACATTTACTTTCAATTATATCATATCAATAATTATTATGTTTACATATGACTTTTCCTCCCACAAAAAAAAATTTATTAATAAAATTAAAAAACCAAAATAATTTTTATTATTTATTTTTGCTCTAATATCCGTAAAGACTTGGAGGATTCTATGTTGCGCTTCGCAATATAATTCGGAGGGATAAGTGTTTATTTCGGCTGCGACGTACTCTCCAAACACATCACCGGGTGATTTTTTGAGTATGGGCTGCTGATTTTTGTATTTTTGTTCTAACAAATCGAGCGCTCGTTTCTTTATATTAAGTGCGGTCTCCGCTGATCTTTTTTCTAAAATTAATAAAAAGGATATTGAAACGAATGTTGTAAACGATAAATTCGAAAAATGCAAGTCGTTCAACATACGGTTTGTTGACCGGTATGAGCTGGCTTCGAAAGGCTCGCTGGAATCAGTGCTATCTAAATTTGACAGAGAGGACGTTCTGTAACAAATAATAATTAAAGTAATAATTTAATATACTAGAAGAATATTTACTCACTCCCTTGGCTCAAATGTGTCGTTCAAAAACGACAATGCCGCATTATATTTGTAGGGTTTATGCTGGCGGGAAGAACCACTCGCCGCTGGCTTTTTCGCTCTCATAAAGGATGTTTTTAAAGAATCCCATCGTTTTTTCAACAATGGGATTTGCTCTGAAACCATATCTACGAAAAAATACTTTATAATTAAATATATGTAGTCTTACTTTGGTACAAGCTTAATCCATCCTGGAATAGAATAAATATTGTGCTAAAAGTAACAACCAAAACTTGTATTTACTTATTTTTATTAGTTGGGAACAATTACATTTTGAAGTTAAAAAAAACGGAAAAACACAACTAAACATATCTAATTAAATAGTAATTTGATCGAATAATATTGAATATTATTAAAAATTGTACCTAATTTACAACCGGTAGATTAGAATTTTTCTGTACCAGTAAAAAAGTTGGTTTAAAACTATTCCAATTTGGAATAAGCTACATAAGATTGCTGTTGTAAATTTACCAAAGTAAGACCACAATAATGATTAAATACACCAAACATAAATTGACTTACCTAAGGATCTTGCAATTGCCTCCCAATCTCTCCTTCGTAAGTTGCGGTCTTTAAATTTAATATCGCGTGTGTCCCAGAGCGATGGGTATAGTCTAACTTGTTCAATGAGATCTGTGGAATTAATATGAGGTTGCATTATAATTTA
The DNA here is from genome assembly GCA_932526605.1 of Nephrotoma flavescens. Taxonomy (NCBI): domain Eukaryota; kingdom Metazoa; phylum Arthropoda; class Insecta; order Diptera; family Tipulidae; genus Nephrotoma; species Nephrotoma flavescens. Next base: position 158,763,212 of record OW052220.1, on the reverse strand, counting down.
CATAATACATATTTAAATTTATACTCAGCGGAATTTGGGCTCGCTCTCCCGTGATCCACATCAACAACGGCGTCTAAAATTTATAAAAATTATTAATACCAAAATAATGTACATAGAACTTTTGCTCAGTTCCTGGTACTGGTATAGTCACCTGATACTGGAATATTTCCTAAATCCGGCATTTCATTCTCATCCGGAAATAAATACTCCGTTTCTAAAATTTAATTAAACAATCACATTTAAGAAGTTGTTTACTAAACAAAATTATATGTATCTATACATACCATATTCAATATCGTCTAAATTTTCCAGCTGTATGTTTTCCAACACGGTAATTTTTTTTGCTGTAATAATTTTATTATTATATAAATAAATTATTCATCACACATTAAACAATTTAAAAAATAAAACTTACAATGATCCATCGCACTTATAAATATTTTGTCGTTTTGACATTCAATAATAACCATAAAATGTTTTTTTTTTTTTTTTTTTTTTAAAATGTTGCCATAAAAATACTCGGATCGAATATATTTTATGGCAACATTTTCATTTTTATGGTCATTTTTGCTCAAAAATTCTTCTGCAAAATTTTGTTGGGATATATTGCTTTTCTTGTCTCTCATGTGCAAAAAGTCAATGTTATATCTTATTCATTTTGCAGAAGAAAAATGTTGGTGTTATGTAAACCGGGCATTAATTGGAATATTACTAAATGAAAAGTTTTCTCAAAACAATTTTTTTTTTAAATAATTCAATAACAAAATATCCCTATTTATTTTTGACAATGTATTATTCAATTCAATTTAACTTGAACGTTACAAACTATTTATTAAAAATAATGAAATTGTTTTTTTGTAGCCATGTATTTTTGTTTCGTTTTGTATCGAATTCTTATTTCTTTTTGTATTTACGTATACCAACAAAATTATTACAAGAAATGGCCTGTTATGTAGTGGTATTGATTTGAATTTTTTCTTTAAATTTTCTCTCGTACGTACATTTTTTCTCTTCGTGTATATGTAGGTGTGTTGATTTGATGTTTATACAAAAAAATCATTTTTTCATTCATCCAGCAATTTTGTTGAGCAGTTCAATTTACGCTTTCAAATTGAAAAGTTGTTTGTTTTAACGTATTTTTGTAGTTTTATTATTTTTTAATTTTTTGTATGGTTTGCGTTGTATTAGAATAATAATATAATATAGTTTTCGTGTGTTTTATAAAATAGTGAGTTTGCTTATCAACTTAATTGATATTTTACAACTAGGGAGCTTCAAATGCACTGAATTTTCTCACAGGCTGTGGATTAAGTGAACCAAAATATCCTGGTGGTTACGTGAATTATAATAAACCGTTATTTGTTAATACTTTTCCAATTTCGAAAAATACGTTTAGTGTGATTTTATATTTTTGAGTGTTTTTTATTTACTCTGTGAAAAGTGGAATTTTTTTATTGCTAAATTTGTTTTAAGTGATATTTAGTGAAAGTAATTAAAATATTCTTGTGATATTGTATTGTCCAACCACCTAGGTATTATCTAAGTTGTGTGTTCTGGTCAATTTTATATCAAGTACCCCACACCTACCTTGATCTCGTTAAGATTTAGGATTACGATATCTATTTTTAACTCAATTTTGGATTATACACTCCTTCATTATACAATTCATTATACACTACTATAAATTTTAGAGAAAAAATGGAAAAAGTGAAATCAACTTGTTATTTTCTGATTTTAACAATCAGTGTATTAGCAACAGGTATGTGTGTTTTTTATAGATTTTTTTTATTACTGTTATTACTTATTCACAAAAGGGGAAACTTCTTAAGAAAAATTTTATACAGACGTGATTCATACTAAAAGTGTAATACATATTTATATAAAATAAAATGCACGCCCGATCTATTTTTTTGTGTTTTTTATCAGTAATTTTTAAATTATTACGATAAGATAAGGAAATTGATAAGTTGAAATTATTGAAGCAGGTTCATGTTTTGTGCTGTTCTTCGTTTGTAGATTTTTTGGTGCTGGTTTTTAGATTCGCGGGTACTTCCACTTCGCGGTGACCTATTTTCCATAGGCCAAAGCCGTTTTGCGTATGGTAACCCAAAATATATGAAAGTAATTCTACCAACCAAAATTAACAAATATCTAATTTTTATCATTTAACTGGAATTCGAGTATGAAATGCCTTGAACATCGAAGTCGTTGATTATGCAACCATGTTAAAGATATTATAAAGGTCCACCCAAAGGCACAAATCATATAAATCATTGTTCGTTTCACACTGAAGTTGGCCTTAAGTATTATTAAAAATAATATTTAAATTTCCAAAATATTTATTAGACATAAACATCCATTTAATTGTAATTTATAAACAATAAACTATAGCATTAATTTTCTCTTACATTGCAAAAAATAAATTTAATAAGTAATAAGCATAGTAAAATAGTACAATACCATTCTACTATTATATTATCGAATGTATGAAATACTATCAAACCGCAATTGCAGGAGAGCTGCACTAAACAAAATAAAATTCGTTACAGTTAAAGCGATTTATCAAGGCTCTCTAAGTTAAGTTGCTCGTTATCAATACCTAAAAAGAAATTTATTTTTAAGACATCAAACGAAAATGTCTTAAGTAAAAGTTAGTCTTAAGACTTAAAAGAGTTTTTTACTTACTTGATTTTAATAATAGAGAGCCAAGAAATGGCTACTTCGCTAACTACCTAATAGATAAACATACATACTATCCACAGCAAATTTAAATAAATTGTCATATTTGTAACAATCGCGGCCGTGTAAAATTCGCTCTTAAAATCTAAATAGCTAGTTTTCTTCGGAATTTCGGAACTTTAATTAAAATAATATATATTTTCTTTCGGAACTTTAATTAAAATAATATTTTAAAATTATTTTTCATTCGCGTAACAAGTTTAGATTTACTTTTTGCTTGAAAACGACGACATGATGAATGAATATCACAACTTATCTTAGAAACGTTGTCGTCGTCTAATTTATTTCTTGTGAAATTTAATTTGATTTTAATTAGATGGAACAAAATCACTATGAATAATTTGTAATGTTGACTAATCTTTTAAATCTATGTACATATATGCATAGTTTTCAAAATAAATGATATATATGATATTATGTCATTCAAATAGAGGAATGAGTATTCCGTATGCCAAAGGGGAATTGTGATTTTCACGTAATGACACAATATGTTTAGTATTTTGTGATAAGTGATCGACTAACTTGAAATAACAACTTATAATTTTACTTACAATAAAAGATGTTAATATGTATCGCTGCTTACAGATTTGTTCAAGTGATTAATGTTACATTTCGGGAATTCAATTATTCTAGCTTGCGGCCTGTTTGATGGCTTAGATTTTAAGACGTATCGAACATATTTATACATATCGAACTACTTACTACCCTTTCGATATTATAGTAAATATTAAAGTATTACAGTATCCCTCAAATTAACCCTTTCTGCGGGAGATATCGCGCAGATATCTCATTTTACTGAACAAAAATTATTTTGATATGTATTTTTAATCACTGATAAATCACATTTAAAAATGGTGGATTTTTTTTTTAATTTATTTGGTCTTCCGTAAGATGCGTGAGGCCCCTAAAAATTTATGTTGCTCAAAATCCTTTTTTTTCCACACAATTCGTGAACATTTATCTTTTAATCCTTTAGTTTGTTCAAAGCAGTCACTTTATTGCTAAATTAAAGCACACTTTTGGCAACAACACTTTTTCATATTTGCAATATCAAAAGCCCCATTTACATCATTAGACATATTTGATTTCACCTTCCAAACTACTAAATTAGGATCGTAAAACATATGTAATGTTTAATTTACTACATACTTACATTGAATTATTTTTGCCTAGCTCTTAAGTAGTTATGCAAACCGAAGAATATCTGAAGCAATTTTCACTAATACAGTACATTGGTAGAATTAAACGATCCCGCCAATTTTTTTGACAACTGTTTTTCCCTAAAAGCAGAGTTTTCATAAAGTAACACAATGAACAAATAGATTTGTGCCAAAGTAATGATGAAAAAGAAAACTGTTTATGAAATATAACTGTGCAATAAAGGGTTTAACTAAAGGAATCGCTCAATTTTTGTCCCGAAACCCAAGTATTTTTACTTTCAATTTTTCTGGCGATATTCGTACTTTAGTACTAAACTTAGTCTAGTATTTTTCTAAGTTTGAGTTGCAATTTATTAAAATAAAACGTATGAAGCGTGTCGCGAAAATCCGAAACTGGACTGAACTCATTATAAACATTTTATTGCATGTGTATGCGTATTGAGAAATATTTGGCGGGAACAATTGTGCTTGTGTTTGTTTAAACGGCAATTTCAAATTTTGGTTGTAAAATTAAATGTTTTTAAAGAAATATTTTTGTTTTTGTAATATAAAATGATTTATTAAATTCATTATTTTAATTCATTATTGATTACTTTGGACATACATATATATATACATTTCGATTAAATTATTCAGTTTTTTAATTTCTAATATTTACACTAGATTATTTTTTTTTAAAATTTTCCTTGTTTGTCTTTTATATAATAAAAGTAATTTGTAGATATTAAATCGGTTTCGAGAGAGTTCGTAAATTTTTCCATAGTACAATCTAAAATGTTGAAAATAATATTATAATTATTAAATTTAACACGGAGTAACGTAAACCATACCTCACATTATCTTTATTGACCGTTAAACGTAAACTTGCAGCTAAGCTCTTTGGTGAACAGCTCTGTAAAGTTTGCCCTAATGCACTTTTTTAGTTCGTGGCCATCTTGCTTCATAAATAATGATTTCTAAATATAAAATAGGAAAACAAAATATAATAGATTGTACCAAATTAATTCGAATGAATCTTTACATTACCAATTGTTTTACAGCCTTCCTATATTCAATTAAATTAATATCAAAGTTGACCAATGTATCCGCATCGTTAAAAGTTACTATAAACTTAGCGTTCTCACAATAAACTAAATAACGCCATTTGTAGTTATAAGCATATGTATATAATACGTATACGCTACAAACACTATCATTATAATGTGAAGTTTAACTTTCGTTAATTTTGGATGAAAACGAAGGAAAATACTGTGCTCATTTTTCACTTCCGTTTTGTTATACTTGGGAATAATAATAAAAAAAAATTTATAAAATATTTATAGGGGTTTCCAATAGGAATGATATCATTTTTAAGTGACGTTTCGGTCATTTGTAATATGTCATGAGCTGTCATTTTTTGTTTCATTGTATTCAGTCATGTTTACAATTTCATCATGGTGAGATATACGCAAGAACAACGTTTACAAATTATTCAGTTTTATTATCAAAATAATCGTTCTCCAATTGCGTACGTTTTTCGTGCGCTTTTGCCATTTTATAGTCGTAATAATCGTCTAAGTGTGCTCGCTATTCGTCGAATTGTTGAAAATTTTGAGCGTACATTTTCTTTAAATATTGTTCAAGTGCCAATAAGACAAAAGAACGCTCGAAGTAATGCAAATATTGCTGCCGTTCAGGCAAGTGTTCTGAAGACCGCAATTTGTCGATTCCAAGACGTTCTCAAGAATTGGGACTGTCTCAAACCACAACCTGGCGGATTTTGAGAAAGGATTTGGGTTTACATCCATATAAAATTGTTCTCACTTAAGAACTGAAGTCACTGGACCACCGTAAACGTCGTGAATTTGCTGACTTTGCCTTGGAACAACTTGAAAACGATAACGATTTTATTAAGAAAATCATCTTCTCCGATGAGGCTCACTTTCATCTGAGTGGTGCGGTAAATAAACAAAACTGTCGATTTTGGTGCGAAGAAAATCAACAAATTATTCATGAAAAACCATTACATTTACCTAAATTGACAGTTTGTTGTGGGTTTTTTCTGGTGGAATCATCGGCCGGAATTTTTTTCGAAATGAAGCTGGTAGCACCGATACTGTCAATGGAGATCGGTAAAGATCGATGATAACCAACTTTTTATGGCCGAAATTGGAAGAAGTTGATCTTGACAACATTTGGTTCTAACAAGACGGGGCTACGTGCCACACACCTAGTGCAACAATTGAATTATTGCGAGAAAAGTTTGGAGATTAGATTATTTCAAGAAATTGTGATATTGAATGGCCTCCAATATGTTGTGATTTAACACCATTAGACTATTTCTTGTGGGGTTATTTGAAGTCATTGGTCTTTTCTTTAGCAATAAACCAAACAGTCAAGCTTTACAAGTCTATATTGAACGTGCTATTCATGACATACGACTTGATTTAGTGGAAAAGTGCTCGAAAATTGGGTTCATCGAATTCTTTCCTGCAGAAGAAGTCGTGGAGGCAGAAGAAGTCGTGGTTCCTTTATAGTGTGTTTTTTTTAAAGAAATCATATCACTCTTATTGGAAAACCCTATATTTTTTCTTGAGATATCCTGAGAATGTCCGAGAGGACCAAAAATAATTCTCGGTTTCTTGAGAATGGAATAAAATTGAGAAATGCATATCTCTACTTTTAACTATACTATTACAATTTGAGAACTTCGAATTTGACAGTATAACAATATGTAAATGTCGCCCTCGTTAGCTTAGTAAGTAGAGTGCTTGTTCTGTTATTCGGGGGTCCCGGGTTCGATTCCTGGTGGTGACCAGTAAAAAAGTTGCGACTGGGTGTTTTTGACGTGTCATATGTTATTTATATATGTTCGTCCACTTTCAAATTTTCAGATTTACAGCCATAGTAGTTACGGCTTTGTCCTTAATATTAAAAATTAAAAATCATAAATTTCAGAATCATGCAACGTGCTCTGAATTTGGCGATTCGTAAGGGCCATCAAGAGTTTGTAGCATGATACGATACGAGTATTTTTAGTAGTACAACCAATTAAATATTACTTTGTGATCAATTCAATATTATATTTACATACATACATAAATCAATTCGATGGTTGGTTGTTGACGATTGTGTCATTTTTTAAACGAGTCGACCAATTATTTGGTGATACCGACCCTCTTTTTTTAAAGAGTGGTAGCAATTGTTACCGTTTTAAAACACTAAAGCCGCTAAAGCGATCTTCTAAACGGTACTTAAGTATCGATTGGAAACGCGTTGGGTAATTTTTAATGCGTGGTTTTTTAGTTTTAAACTTTTTTAGTGACTCAGTGGTAAATTATTTAGATATATAGACCATTCCATACAAAATCATAATACTTAAGTAAAACGACGTTCGGCAGCCTTGTTATGTTATGTTTGTAAACTTGTGCTTAGAAAGGCAATTAATTTGAAGTATTACACACAAACAATCAATTTGATGTAATCAAATTAATGTTATTAAAATTCCGTCGACTTAATTAAAATTCATATCACCTTTAGTTGGATGCCATAAAATAAATATGTGCATCCACACTAAACAGACAATTATACAAACGATCCAACAGGTAGATGGCCAATAAGCTAAGATATTTGTATGCGAAATTTCAATGTACCTCTTGTGTTTGACTAAGTATTCATCATGTGCAAACATTACCATCAACATTATGGTCTTTTATGTACAATATTTTTTCCTCTGTGTTTTACGATGTACATATACTCGTACAAAATCAACTATATAATCTCATAAATATTTCAAAGCGTATATGGCACTGGTGGTTTGTATGTTACATGGTCCTCGAACAAAACTAACACGATCTGATACAAACAAATTTGCATATACGTATGTATGGTGTACTTGTCGCCCTTTACTGACTGTAATACAAATTTTGTTGTGTTGTGAGCTCTATTATAATACATAAAAATAAATATGCAAACCTTGCCGCGCTCAGACCTTATACCTTCTTCCAATTTACGTTTTTTATGTCTCGATGTGGAAAAATGTTTAATGGGAAATATAAAGTAAATTATTCAATTTTACGTTCTCTACTTTTTCTTGCATATAATTATACGTTTATTTATTTATAACGATAAACTACTGTGTACTAGTAGCTTACTATATTTACTAAAAACATTATACATACATAGTGCTGCCATACCAACTTTAATGGTGAATAATCATAAAATTGGTTAATCTATTAGTTTAATCTCTCTCAGTGTTTTGTGAAAAAATATGAAAAAAACTTTCACTTCGTCGTATTATATCGAACAAGTACTACATCGACAAACAAACATATTTACTTACACAGGTATAGTAATGTCCTTTAAGCACGAAAGTGTTTTATAATATGATTTGACATCTTAATTACTTAGTGGTTGGCTTAATGAATGATGAAACCAGGTTTGGGCGGTGTACGTTGATTAATTTCTTGGTAAATGCTTTAGATTTCCTGAGTTGATTTGAAAATTTTTGAGACAAGTCACTCTACAGAAAATATAAATAATACTTCCTGCGTATCCAATGGTAACGGCGTGTTCCCCCTTTACAATTTTGTTACAAAGTTTAATTGTATTCGACAATTTATAAAATGTTGAACCTGTTCGAAACATGTATCCTCAATTTTATTTCACGCGAACGGAATTACAAAAACTGTACATTTAAATTGATGATTTTGTTGTGATTCAAATGTGTTAACAGGTTATAATGTGATCGACTTTTTTTTATTAAAGTTGTGTCCCAATATCTAAAATTTGTTGTTTTTTGTTAAATTAAGTACAACAACTAAAGGGGTCGTCCTATAATTGCGTTATCAATATTTTTATGTTAAGTAATAACTCCTCCAACCATTTTGGTGAGCAGTTTTGATATTCATTTTCAATATACTTAGTGTAAGTCAGTAAGTTTTATATTACTTAAATTGAAGTTAGTTTCTTCAACGAGTATATATTTCTTAAATTATGTAGAAGACAATATACTTACACATACTTATAGCTCGGATATAGTACTTATATACCAGCTTCTTATTATTGGCGAACTTTCATGATGGGAGTCGTGTAATTAATGTAGTGCTTTTTATTTATTTATTATATAATTTAAGATATTTTGTGAATTCAAATGAGAGTTATTTAAGGAAAAATTGTATTTAAAAAAAACCTTACTGCACAGAATTAAAAACTAAACAATAAACAAGTAACATGAAAAATTATGAAATTAAATTTCTAATTATAGTGTTCTCCGAAAATAAACAGGACAGAGAAAATTTTTGGTTTAATCTGGCTATATATGTTGATAAGGTCTCAAGATTACATTCAGTGTGCAAGGTGATTGTTGGATATCTACGTGGGAGATCTCTTATAATTTTTAAACAACGGTTCTGTACAATTTGTAATCTCTTTTTATGTGTATGAGCAGCGTTGCTCCAAATTTGGCTACCATACGTAATTGTTGCCCTAATTATCATTTTGTAAATCAGCAGTTTATTATTCTCGGATAATTTTGAGTTACGACATAATAGTGGATATAAAATTTTAGTTAATTTTTGTGATTTTTCAATTGTATGTTCAATATGATTTTGCAATAACATTTTTTGATCAAACCAAAGACCTAGGTATTTGACTTTTTTACACCATTGGATTGGAGTGTTGTCTACTATTACGTGAAGACCCCCAGGTAAAAATCTAGTTGCTCTCATCCGAGTAAAAAATATTGCTTGGGTTTTGGACGGGTTTAGTTTGATATCCCTTTTGTGATTTACTAACACAATTGTGCGAGTACGGCAAAAGTACCATGTCAAAAAATTATTTTTGTATGTGTTTTGAACCAACTTACACATTTGCGCATTCCTTTCAAACTTATTTCGTCCAAAAAAAACACTATAACTATACATAAAATTGTGTTGGTTGTACTTCAAATCAAGCCAAATTTTTTATCAAAAACGCCATTACATACTATGATTTTTTACTCACACATTTGTGTGGTTTGGACTTTAATTAAGCCATTTTTTCATTTTTTTTGGTTGATAAAGAGATATCCCATTGAGCACAATAGCTAGATAATGTATTCATGTTAGATTGTAAGTTGCTAATTATGATATTGGGATCTGCAGATGATGTATAGATTGCTGTATCGTCGGCATATTGGGCGAAATGAATATTTGAAAAGAAATTCCCAATATCAGCCATGTATAAATTATACAGAATTGGTGATAGAACGGCTCCTTGGGGAACGCCCGCATTAATGTGATGCACAATCGATTTTTCATTAGACATATAGACGAAAAACCGCCTTTCATTGAGATAATTATAGATGATTTTAATGAGGTAAATTGGGAATTTAAATCGAATTAGTTTGTAAATAAGTCCCTTGTGCCAAACACGATCGAATGCTTTTTCAATGTCAAATATGATAAGACCCGTTGATTGTTTTTCATTAAATGAAGATCTAACATGTTGATAAATGCGAAGTGCCTGATGTTGAGCTGCAATCTCATCACGAAAACCGAATTGCTCGTCTGGTAGGATATTTTTTATTTTAATAAATTTGTTACAACGAATTTTGAGAACTATTTCGAAAATTTTTCCAAGTAGATTTCAGGCTTATTGGTCGATAGCTAGATAGTTCGGATTTATCTTTTCCGGGTTTTAAAATTGGTATAACTTTCGCCATTTTCCAATGTTTGGAAAAATAGGAGAATTTCATACAAGCGTTGAATAAATAAGAAATAAGTATATGTCCTTTTATAGGAAGATTCTTGATTAATATACCATTTATTGTATCATATCCTGGAGATTTACGAGGCTTTATAGTTCTGATGATTTGCTTTATCTCTTTTGGAGTTGTCATATTAAATTCATGAGACGATAATAAACCGGTATGTGTAGATAGAAAGCTATTGACTTCTGAAGATATACATATGTTGGGAAAATGAAGATTGATTGTGAGTATCATTATTTTGAATTGCAGCAAATTGTGCTGCGAAGGATTCACATTTTTCAAGACTAATAATCAAAATACGGTTTTCTTTATCGTATAAGGGGGGTATTTGTTTACTACGTTGTCGCGGGTTTTCTCTGACTGCCCACAATTTATTTGTATTACGGTCATTTTGGAGTTTTTCAATCATATTAACCCATTTATTATTTCTCAAAATTTGAAATTCTGCCTTAATGCGTTGATGCAACTCATTCACAATAGATTTGAGCGTAGGATCACGGGTGCGTTGCCACTGGCGTCTACGTGTGTTTCTAAGCCGAATTAACATTTTGGTTGCTTCTGGGATTTTGAATTCACTAAGTTTTGATGTAGTTTTATTACAAGGCACGCACTTATCTTTGGCAGATAAGATGATATTATTTAAATTACCTACTAGCTCATCAATATCGCTACATGATTTAATATTTCGAATTGGGGCTTCGCTAGTTAGTTTTAGTTTGTTATTAATGCATGATTTATAGAGTTGCCAATTTGCCTTGGAATAATTATATCTATGTAAACCCTCATAATGTTGTGGATTGCAGTCAAATTGAAAGTGTACCGGTAGGTGGTCAGAACTTAAATCTGGGCGTGATTTCATATTATGAATGAATTGTGGGCAATTAGTGAGAGCTATGTCCAGAGTGGATCCATATCTTGAATTGTGATTAAAATGTGTTGGAGAACTTGGAAATTTAATTACAAATGTACTATTTAACATTTCATTGTATAAGATTGTACCGGCTCTATTATTTCTGTAGCAATTCCAATGCGGATGTTTTGCGTTCAGATCTCCGCCTAAAATAAAATTTGTTTGGAATGATGTAAGGTATTGTATATCTGATTTAAATTTATTAAGAATTATATTGGATGTTCCTCCTTTAAAATAAGCGGCTATGAGTTTTATTTTACCACGAATTGTATTAACTTCTATTGCTAAAGCCTCAATAGTTTGTAAATTTAAAGTGGGTAATAAAGAGTGTTGAATATTTCGTTTAATTATAATGGCAACACCTCCATAACCACTCAGTTTTCTATTTAAATTGTACACTTTAAATTCCGGGTCAAAGAGTGATACATCGCCTTTTAGCCATGTTTCCGAAATTATGGCAACGTGCACATTAAGATGTTTCATATAAGAAAATGTTTTATTGTTTATACTTTGCGCATTCCAGATAAAAATGTTTAATGCGTTATTATTCAGATTCGTAGAACCATTATTTAACATTATTATAGAGGTAGGTTACAGTTAGGCGAGTTAAAACAGTAAATTGTTCTGCTTTCGTCTTGCAAACTGAAAGACTCGAGACCATATCACTTACCAGAGTTAAAATTTCTTCATATGTAAATAAAGAATCCTTTGTGGAGTTTACTTGTCTTGATACATTAGCAGCGTCCAATTTGTTTTGGTTTGCACTATAATTAGATTTGTTGGTTTATTATTAAAAATTGAATTCCAAGCCTGATGCATCTGTGTTGGCCGGGGAGACGAAAGCTCCGGAAATTTTTCAGCATTTAACAAATTCGGAGGAGGTCGTATTGAAGAGCCCCTAATATTATTTATATTGTTAGATTTTATATTTCGTTTAATTTTGACGTTTTCTTGTATGAGGATGTATTCCTTTAGTTTTGGACAGTTGGGTGAGTTTGCCATATGGTTTCCTTGACATAAACAGCATTTCAAATTTACGTCAGAAACTTTACATTGTAGCGTATCATGAGGGTCTCCACATTTGAGACATCTTAGTATTTTATAGCAGTAGGAGGTACCATGACCATACATACCGCATATGCGACATTGCGTAGGAGAAATTTTCCTAGGAGTATATGTATCCGAAACGATACAATTATATGGTTGAGACTTTTTATTTTTTGTATAATCCTGCATTTAATGTTGTTTGCATTAAATTTGATCAGATAAAGACCATTTTGCATCAAGCTTTCTTTAGGATTTAGTTCAGTTATTTCGATGATATCATCACTGTTTATGTCTTTATTAGTGTATTCATTATCAGTGAGTACTTGTTTAATCTCATCCGTATTAATTTTTTTGGGCAGACCGTTTAATATTACTTTTAATATTTTTTCTGACGGAGAACGATAGGTAAAATGTTCAGTATTCGTATCTGTTAGGTGTTTACGTAGATTGTTGTAATCCAACTGATTGTGAAGTGAAATTTTTATCCCAATGCTGCATAATTTAATCAGAAATTTATTAATGTTAAGTTCTTTGAGAATATCCCTCAATTTGTTTTCAGTGATGTTTTGTATTATTATGGGCGTTATAATAATTTTATTATTTTTGTTTTTTGAATGAATTTCAGAATCAAGATCAAATTCAATACCGTTACCATCATCATCGACCAGATTGTTGAATGTATTATTTGTTGTTATATTTGTTGATGTTGAGGCGGCCATATTACTGTTATGTTGTAAAGAGTTGATCATGTATTGATTTTCTCTAATCATTTGTTGTAAACTTGCATCATCGTACGTTTTCTGTTTTTGATTTTTGAACGATAACACTTTTAAGGTCGCATTAAAGCGGCCTTTAGTTTCACTCTGGTTAGTTTGTTTTATTGTATACACTTATTTATTATTTTGTAAATTAGTAGTCAATTTGAAGAACAATTATATATTAATAAAGATTTTTTTTTATTTTTTATTTTTAACTCAATAAATTCAATTTGTAAATCACAAAGATGTTACCTCAATGAAGGTTGGTGAATGGGTGTATTTAAATAAAACGTAAAATGTATAACAGTAAAAGCCCAATTATCAGGCATCCAATTAACCGGAATACTCAGTTAACCGGAATTTTAATTTTTAGGATTTTTTTTTGCTTTTTGTCTTTATTTTCTCTTTCATATTATGCATTTTTTAATTCATTTTGAAATTTGCAATTGTTTTTTGCTCATTTTCATTAATGAAAGCATTAGTTGAAATTTTGAAATGGCTTTAATGTTCATATTACAGTAAAAGCCCGATTATCCGGCATCAAATTAACCGGAACACTCACTTAACCAGAACACTCAGTCTCTTGAAAAAAACATAAAAAAACCTAAAAATTAAAATTCAGGTCAACTGAGTGTTCCGGTTAATTGGATGCCGATAATTGGGCTTTTACTGTAATATGAAAACTAAAGCAATAAGAAAATTAAGTAATAAGAAAATTAAAGCCATTCAAAATTTTCAACTAATGCTCATTAATGAATTAAAATGTGCAAAAAACAATTGCAAATTTCAAAATAAATTAAGAAATGCATATTTTAATTCATAATTAACACACAAATAATAATTCACAAATGAAATTTATGAAATACATGTTTTTTATCTTTCTCTCTCTACAATACAACAAAAAACTGTAACAAGAAAAACAAGAAACCATTTAATAACGTGAAATTACGCAGGCAATGTGTATTAAAAACAAATGTAAATTTTATGTATATAATGATGCTGTTCACTGCAAATCATGGTAGTCGTTGTGAGAAATGTCACTCGGTAGTAACTTTTATCGCAGTGAACGACATTTAGTCATTTTTTGTCAATCTGTCAATTTTAAATTATATTCATAATATATATTATAGTTTGCGTGCCTATAGAAGTCTGTCTATAATTATCAATAAAGGGTGAGAATAATAAAAATAAATATTATTCCTATGAATGTGGACCATGGATAAACTAATAAATAATATTGCAAATATTACCAAATTAAATATGTTATCTTTCCAAATTAAATATATTATATTGTTAAATTATACATATATATTCCCAAATTAAATGACAAACGACAAATAGTCAAAAAAAGTAACTTTTTGTTACTTTTAGTCGCGCAGTGAACACAACCAATGTGAAATAAAATATGCCTTTTTTAAGTCATTTTGAAAATGAATTAAAAAATATATTTGTAAAATGACATAAAATATGCCTTTCTTGTGTCATTTTAAAATTAAATTTCTTTTTGTAAAACACCTTTGTTAAGTCAGAAAATTTGTTAAAATTATGACTTAAAAAAGGTTCCATGTAAAAACACCATTTTTAAGTCCACCTTTTTAATTTCAGCTTTTTTTAATTCAGGGAGCCGTAGTCAACTATTTTTAGGGGTATCCGTATATCCTCTATCCGGTCGCAAATTATTTAATTGCGATGCGAAATATGGTTACTAGATTTATTTTGCCATGCCAATTGAGACATTTTTTTAAAATTTAAATTTGTTTTGTGATTCCAAAGTAGAAATCCACGAAAAGACTGCTACGCCTTTTCCGAGGTCGCAGTTTTTTATGTATTTCTACTTAATAATCGCAAAACAAATTTAAATTTTAAAAAAATGTAAGAATTGGTATGGCAAAATAAATCTAGTAACCATATTTCTGATCGCAAATAATTAACTTGCGACCGGATAGAGGATATACCCCTTAGACATTTGTTTTTTTGTTTTATTGCGATCGCGTTTCGACCGAGAAAATTATTTTCCCGTAAATTTATTCCCCAATCGCCAGAATTTACTTTTGGAAAACGGGGAATTGGGGAAAATGTCTGGGGAATAGCTGCTACAAAAAGAAATTATTCCTTATTCCCGGGGAATTACCAGAATTTGGGACCAGATATTTTTTTCCTTCAATATGCATATCCACGCACAAATGTGTATGTACAAAATGACAGGTTGTATTGTGTACCGGATTTTAACGGATCTTAGTTAAATCGGAATTCGTTTTGAAGAAAGCATTATAATTTGATAACATATAAATTACAGTCGAAACTCGATTATACGGGATCCTATTATCCGTGAGCCTCTATTACCCGTGATTTATTTATGCGTTCGCTTTTTATGAGTCACTTGTCTATCCGGAATCAATTGATTAATCGGGATTTTTTTCGCGAAATTTTTTCAAGTGTTGCATGTCGGAATGGAACACACAGGAACGTGAACGAATTATTATTATTCATTTATTATTATTATATACTGTTCGTTTTTTCTTTATAGAACAGAAATATTCGATCAACCGGGAATTTTGATTATTCGGGAAAACGATTTAAGTGGTGTGGTATGCAGAAATGTGTATGTTGATCCAAATTACATCATACAAAAATAAATTATATATACAGGTTGTTCCAAAATTCGAATATCAAACGAAGCAAGGTGATAGGGGGGCTCGTTTCCAACAAAACCAGCCAAGTAAAGTTTTTTCGAATGTTGATGCTGCAAAGGTTATTCCACTTTTAGTGTTGTTATTGAAATCGCATACGAACCCGCCGAAAAAATAATTTAAAAAAAAACAAGAGTTCTTTTGTTGCATTATCTTCTGTCAAATAAAAACAATGGTTTAGAAAAGTCTTTTTGTTTTTCAAAATTTTTTGTTGATGTTTAAGTGGCGCAAGTGGGAAAACAATGTACTACAGAAATTTGACCCACTATCAGAAAAATATGCAACACTATTGCAGATTTTAAAATGGTATCACACACCGGGCTATTCACGACATAATGTTTTTTATCAATTTTTTTCACAAAAAAAGTCTTGTATATAAAAAAATGAACTTAGCAAAATATTCGAGTTCCAATATAGATGCTTTGTCAGAAATAAAACAAAATGATGAACACAATGGTAAACTAAAATATACCAATTTTTTAAGCAAATCTTGTAGCCCAAATTAAGCAAAATTTCTGGTATAAAAATAAAAACATTTTTTAATTCATATTAGTATACATAACTATGTACTAATATGAATTAAAAAATGTTTTTATTTTTATACCAGAAATTTTGCTTAATTTGGGCTACAAGATTTGCTTAAAAAATTGGTATATTTTAGTTTACCATTGTGTTCATCATTTTGTTTTATTTCTGACAAAGCATCTATGACAAAGCTTCTTTGAAACTCCAAAATGTCATTAATCATGTGGCTTATTCTCACCGCGAATGGTGTGATAGGCACTTGGCGAAACACACTTACACTTAATAAATACATTTTGTTTATAATAAATATGTTTATTAAGTTTTTCATTTATGGTTTACATAATGGCAATGCCCGAGTTGCGGCAAGAGTGCCAGAGACGATATCCAAATCGGGAACGCTTTCACGATTACAGAGTATTTCAAAACATACATCAAATGGTTCGTGTGTTTGTTATTTAACAAGACGTTCGGAAGAGCTACGGTTCACGCTGCATAGTATTTTAAAAATAAATAAGTGGCACCCTTAACATGTGCAACGTGTACAAGACCTTTTACCAGCTGAGCATGAAAAAAGAGTGCAATTTTGACAAGAAATGCTGCGTCGATGCCAAGAAAATTTGCAGTTTTTTAACAACATTTTATGGAGTGATGAAACATGTTTTAAAATTGAGGGGATATTCAATATCCATAATTTGCACTATTGAGCCCGCGTAAATCTAAAAGTAGTACGGAATAGTCGGTTTCAACATCAATTTGGAGTGAACATGTGGGCGGGAATAATCGACGGAAAATTGATTGGCCCATCGAATATTATTAAAAGTAACGAAACGCACGAAGTAACGAAACGTTCGAAACGCATGAAGCAAAATTTTATAAGGCGATGCCGATTATGTATTCTTATGGTCGATACTTTGAACACTAATTATAATACATATTTAAAATTAATAAACAAAAATATTTTATTCATTTTGTTTTATTTCTGACAAAACATCGATTTTAGGAATCGAAATTTTGTTAAGTGCATTTTTTTATAAACACGACTTACTTTGTAAAAAAAAAATGATAATAAACATTCTGTGGGGCTACTCATCGCGGTCACACACCGTACAAATTTATTTTAGTACGTTGTTTTCTCACTTGGCGTCATTTAAACATAATAAAAAATTTCGAAAAACAAAAAGACTTTACAAAACCATTGTGAAGATAATGCAGCTTATAAAAATGGTTTTATTGGTAATAAAAGTATTTTAAAGGAATTGATCGTATTTCGTAGGCTAAGCAGTAATTCGCTAGTACTACAAATACATGGTATTGTTCTATATATAGACAATATTTCAATGTACTTATACAACATCAGTCGTCGCGACCTGATGAGAATACTAATTTTTCAAATCAATTATCTTATCCGTTCTAAACTGATTGTTGTGATTCTTACAAATTTTCCATCTACGAGTCAACAATTCAAATAAAAGAAAAAGTTAAACAAAAGAACTCTTTAAATTAATTTTTTGGTAAGTGTGCATGCGATTTCACTAAAAAACACGTCCCACTAAATTTAATGAAAGATTTATGTAGTTCCTTTGTTCCCGATATGTTTCAAGATGTCCACTACTTCGCTTTTAAGACTTCATTGCATAAGACCCTCGGTAGACGAAACCCGTGCAACCTCCACAAGCTTTTAACTCCGGAAATTGCATAAAACCTACATTAGTTTGGGAAAAATCTGTAATTTGATGAGCGATGTAGAACCTGTCCTCAATTTTTGTCATGTGATAGTGAAATTTGGCCTTGAAAATAGTAACCGCGTTGTTTGCCGTAGAATTGAACGTATTATATTTGTTCATCTATTCTATTATTTTATAATAGCATTAAATGAGGTACTTAGATAGTTTTTATTTTTGTAATCTTTTACAGTGGGGTACTTTTTTTGGTCTACAGACTGATCTACGAGTTTTAGAGTAAATTAGTATTGTCACTTCCAGTGTGACATACGAGTGCAAATTGTTAAAGTTGGAAAGTAATGATTGACGGATTGAAACAACTTCCATCTTTATATTTTTTTCTGGATTTTGTTACAGTTTCAACCATAACTAAAATAAATCAAATAATTTGTATTAAATCAGGGCCAAATGTAGGTTGTACTGATAAATACGATAAAAAACACCTCGAAATCTATTAATCATTAATGATTAGGATACATATCACAGTTCATTTATGTGCACTTACTTAAACGATAAACACAAAATAAGGTCTATGTTAAGCTTTAACGTATACATATATAAAGAACTAACTCTAAGTAGGTATAGTTTATCTACTTCTACGTTGTATACAATATTCTATTTCCAGAAATGCCATTGACCCAGACTTCTTGTATTATTACGATTATTGTTGTTGTTTAATAATAGAAACTATCCCAAAATCCAAAGTAGTGTGTAGCATTTTGAAGACATACAATTTATAGCGTTGTGTTGTCAGTAATCTCGGGTGTTACTTGATACTTTTTAGTTTCGGTCCTTCTTATCTATATATTGTACCTAGTTGAAGATGTTATTGCTCTATATGAGTTTTGTAAATAAGTTCAACGTGTGTTCTGATGTACCTTTTTATATTTTTCATAGTTAAAAAGAATTAATTAAGAATCAATCTCAAGTTTCACATAAATTTTGTCAGAAAATGTTATAATGAAATTGATTTAATATTATTTCATGGTAGTTACTCGTATATGAGTACATTGCATTACACGTTCGTATATAAATTAATCATAAAGCAAGAAAGTTGTTTATTACAACACAAGGTACGCGAGTTACATACATGATAAACTATGACATGTGTAATTAAACTGGTTGAACTATGGTGTGTTTATCAATAAAGAAACAAATACGAGGGTTTGTTTCGAGAGAACCTTTACCAAAAATATTTGATTATAAATATCGCGCTAAATGTAATAAGCGCATAATACCGTCTCGTTGGCGAGAAACTTATAATAATTATTCCGAAGAAGATATTCAATTAATCCGTATTAAATGGTTTTTTTTGTTGGTGCGTAATCACATTTTAGTTCCCGTTATCTGTATCGTAACATGAAAATTTTAATTTTTATGTTGAAACGCGGAGGGTACATTATTTACGTTTAGCGTAAAGGTAAGCAAAATCATCAAAATTAACTGGAATTGATTATATTTATAGTTGACAACAGCTAAAAAATATGTATGGCCCTTTCCCGGCTCGCGATCGTAATTGTGCGTGTAAAAATCGTTTACGAAAGAGAATTACTTATATCAAAAATTTAGCTTTGTATATATGTTGGACCAACATACACATTTGTGCATACCATTTAAATCGTTTTCGTCCGAAAAATAACACTATAAAATAATAATAATAAACATGTTATCAAAAACAAATAATTAATATGTTATATACTTGATATGTTATCAAATGATAATGCTTTTTTCAAAAATAATTTTTTAACTTAGATACGTTAAAATCCGGAAAACATTACAACCTGTCATTATTTACATACAAATTTGTGTACAGTGGACTTAAATTAAAGAAAAAAGAAAGTTTCTGGTCGGAAAAAGGCTAGGCAAATATACTCCAGAGAAAAATATTAGATGGAATGATAAATACGAAAAACACCACCAAACACTTCCAATATATACACTATATACATACCTATCCTAATTTCTATCAAATATTGTATTTTAACAAAAAATAATAATATTTCGAGTTGGTGGAAAAATTGAAGATGATTTTTTCTGATGTAAAAACTTTAAATACATATTTGCGGAAACCTCCCATTTTTTACATTATATTATTAATCAAATGGTATTAAGGTAAATATGATTTGATGAAATCTGATTTGGCGGAATCAATTAAATTTATAAAAACATTTTCTGCTTACGTTTCTCCTTGCATGCTTCTTAGAATGCGGGGTGTACTGTACAAAACAGTATGGTATGAGTAATAAGGGAGTACAATAAGTTATTCATTTACCTTAACCTTATTTGCAAATTTGCTTGTCAGTTTTATTATGTTTTTGTTTTTTGCATTTCACTTTTTGTCGAAGCTTCAGCTAAACCTCTGATGATTACATTTTAAATAAGGATATACTTATGTACGTCTGTATAAAGTTTATTAAAACTACATATTTTGAATTTGATTAGTTGCTGAATGCAAAGCAATTAAACTACACAACAGGTAAAACCACCATCCTAATTGAACCAATAATCATTCCGACAAAAACTTTCTTTTTCCGGTTATATACATATTTGAATGTCAGTGTTGTTAATTATTTTTATAAATAAATTTTTCATGGAAATTTTCTTGTTTTTCAACGTTCCTTTCTAAAAGTTACTTTCGTTTTGAGTATATGAACCAAAAATTATGATTATGAATACAAAGTACGAACAACAAATTCTTAATGTTAACAATTTACCGCAATAAATCTTTATAAACGTTTTTTATTCAGCTCTTTCTCTCTGACTTCTTAGTGTATACAAACATACATAGTTAGATGTCTGCCTTGTATTGTCTTCTTGTAAAAAGAGTATAAAGAAAAGATACAATAGATTTACGGTATATTGTGTAGTGATGTGGAAATGTTAAATTCAAGACAGAATAGAAATATGATTCAATGACTTGGAAAGTAGCTATCTGTATAGAATCGTGCATATAAAAGTAAGCAAGCAGCAAAGATTCCGTACTGGAAATTGCAAATTATATTGTTACTTGTTACATTAGCTATTATTTGTGTTGAGATTAATTATTACAATCAAGCCAGCTCGATCAATTGATTCGAAATCGTAACGAAACAGAGTTCTTCCTGTGCTGTACAAGTAGGTGGTTAGTTAATTACTGGTTTATTTTCAATTTTTCTCTTTCCACTATATAGATATACGCTAATTTTTGAAATGTAATCACTTTGTTTATTTTGTTCTTGTTTGTGTTTTTCCAAAAGTTTGATTTTTATTTGCTTGCTGTGTTCTTTTACTTACTTCTCTAATACAAAGAATTAAACAAGTTTGGTAAGTTTTTGCTCTTTATTGCACTCTCGACAATTTTTTTGTGTTTCTTGTGCTTGCTAGTTGCTGTGACTCTGTGAGACAACAGGATGGTCATTAATTTTTAGTTTTTAAACGAATATAATTTGAGCGAAGATTACGTGTGCTACAGTGCGCTTTGTGCTAATATACACATAATATTAAAGGTTGGCTTTAATCATTAGTGCTCATATTGAATTTACAACCCTATAGAATGTAAGTAAGTGTCGTAATCCTGTCATTTCGCCCCGGTTACCACCTACCCCAACACAAGTAATTTTCATAATCGCGTTAAATTAGATTAGCTTGATTTGTAATTAGATTAACGTATCTATTGCATTAATGCTATTCGGTTTATGCAATAACCGCACTATACTAAATTGCGCAGAAGTAATATGGCGGATACACAGTGATGTATTAAGTATAATATTCATGTTTATTGTTTACATTTTTACGTTGTATTTGTATTTAAATGGAATAGGACTTTTAAGATACAATTAAAATACAAAGTTTAGATTTTATAAATTAAAATGAGATTTAATTCGATAAGTTAAGAATTAATTCAAAATTCCATTAAATTGAAAACTGAATTAGCTTTTTTGTTGTTGTGGTTGTTGTGGTTTTGTGTGATACGAATCACATTTGGTTATTTATTTTCCCTAGTTCGTACCAAAATTAAATGTTGTCATTAAAATTAAATGTTGTCATTGTTTCCAAAAGGCGTGCAATATTTTTTTAGACCTATTAATTTTCACTTGATATATGATTGTAATAACACAAATACATAATCATTTTGAATATTTTGTGTATTAAAACTGAAATATAATTCTTTTTCATGGTTATTTATTATTTTATTTAAGTTTACTATCTAAGATAAATGCGACCCATCAAAATTTTTATAAAAAAACTTTCTACACCACTGAAAGCTGTGCAGAACAGTTAAATTTTTTTTTTAAGATCCGAATATTAAGTTGTGTTCACTAGACGGATAAAAATCTCGGATTTTTCCATCCGAGATTTTTTTTCAATATGTTTCAAATATTTTCTATGAAAAGAGGCTTGTCTGTTGTATAATTTACGTGATGTAATTGGTTAAAACGATGGGATAGAAAAATCCTAGATTTTTATCCGTCGTGTGAACAAAGCTTTACTATATGTAGAGTTTTGTTTACGGATATAAATTGTCAGTTAATTTGTGATACACACATTTAGAAATTATTATGGGAATATATTTGACAAATTTCACCTGAATTTAGATTAGATAGGCGGTATGTTGTTAAGCAAAAATTATATTGGTTGACTATGGTTGGTGGTTTTTTAACTAGGCGATGGGAAATATTTGAAATTTTTATTCAATGTTTTGGTTAGCAGATGAAAATGGTTCAAATTTTGTTATTATTATTGTTGAGTTTCGATGATGCTATACAGTCATAGGTTTAAGACCTTAATTTGTACACTGTTTAGACCATTTCAGATGGTGATACGATCACCAATAATTAGTGTAGAGTCGTTTACTTTGTCTGAAAGCTTCGTCGTAAAATAAAAATCAATTTTCTGTTATGTATTATTTAAACTTAACGACTGCTTCTTCATTATAATTTAATAGTGTCATTAAATATAATTTGGACAACTGAAATTAAATGGAAAACTTATAAATTACATAATTCAAAAGTAAAAATTTTATGCGGGACTTTAATCTTAATATAACTCAGTTGTTGGTTGGCTTCAAACTTGTTGCAATTTTCTTGGTTTACATAAAGTTATGGTAATCTTGTCTTGCGTGTTTCGTAATTAGATAAATAATTAATCCATCGTAATGTTCCATCAATTGGGAAATGTTGCTCCATGTTATATTGGTTGCGTTACGGTGACTTTATGTGGTTGCACTAACCGCGTCCTTTTGAAAATGTTGGTTGTTATTGCTACTCGTTTGTTGTTATGTGGAATCTTAAGGAATCAAACACCAGGAATCGATTCTGATGGATGATAATTTTAGGAAAATTCGTTTAGGGGTCTTTGGGTGGGGCCCGGGACTATTTTCTAATTTTTTTTCATCTCGAATGATTTAGATAAAACTTGCGCTAATAAGGGGTTTCTAATGCCAGAAATGGATTGTGATGACTCCTAATTTTGGGAAAATTCATTGAGTTTTTCCGGTCGAACGATTTTTATAAAAATGAATGAGATATGTAGGTTTTCTTTAGAAGTTTCATAAATGGGATCCGAGCTCTATTTAAAAAAAATCGGCACGAACGATTTTGATACAAAATTTAAAAGATGATATTTTCGAATGTCAGGAAATATCCGCAATGGATTATGATTTTAAGATATAGTAGTGCTCTGGTTGAGCCGCTATGTTGTGATTTATTCCACATTAGAACTATGTAATCTCAATAGAAAAGGGATGGAAGTTAGATTAATGATGAAAATGAAAATCTACTATAAACTTTAGACATTCTCTCTCTCTGGCACTATATCCCATCAAGGGATTTGGCCGCCTCAAATGAGGATTCATAATCATATTTTCAGTCCGGATAATTAGTGATTAATTAATTGATCCTAAACCAGCCGTGAAATTTTTTCCTTGTCACCACCGGGAATCGAACCCGAGACCTCCGGTCGCTGGAGCTAGTATGCTGACCACTTTGCCACCGGGACTTTAGACATGCCTCTGGAAAATTGTCAATTAAAATGAACCTAAACCGTTTCTTAACCGATTGGGATACAACTCTATTTGTATGTTAAACAAAGGATAGGATTCCCAATGAGTTACGAATGTGATTTCGAAAAATGAGTAAATTGAATGGAACGGAGACCTTCTCTAAAGAATAGTATGAAACCCGGTTGGTACTAAAAAAATATCAGTGTGGCGCTTATTTTATTAGCTCCTGGTAGGAAAACTTATTTAATAATTTACCTACGTCAAGCCATCGAGAGGTTCAGCTCCAAGCGACGCTCAGTGGCCCAGGGATTTGTTGAAGTTCTATAACGACAACATTTAAAACAACATAAACCTTAAACATTTACAAATAATATATTTATATATCCCAGGGAAAATTATGACCACAACATTCTTGTTCACGGCGCCTTTTTAATTAATTTCGGCTCACTCTATAATCAAATATTTTAACGATCCAAACAACTTTTGCTATAGAATATTTTACTTTGGTTTTTGCAATTGTAATGGTATTATTGTGATTGTTCTGTATATTGGTATATTTCAGCACTCTCGAATTGAATTCACAAATCGTAGGAAATTCTTCCACTTAGCGTCACTATCTGTGTGACAAACGAATATGATAATCGACACTTACTTATACACAATTAACTTCCCAACCACCCCATACTTTCTTTCCTTTAACGCTGGTTCGCGGATAAATTTGAATTTTTGACTTATAGATGGCTAATGTGTAAGAATCACAACAATCAGTTTCAAACAAATGAGACTATTGATTTGAAAAAATCAGTCTTCTCATTAGGTCGCGACGACTGATGTTGTATTATTACATTGGAATATTGTCTATATATATAGAACATACCATGTAGTTGTACTATACTAGCGAATTACTGCATATCGTACGAAATTTGATTCTTTCACATTTCCATCTATATTCTATTTTTAACAACAAACTTTTCGCATAGAGGAGAGAAGACTGATTTCAATAAATCAATAGTCTCATTTGTTCGAAACTGATTGTTGTAATTCTTACACATTAGCCATCTATAAGTCAAAAATTCAAATTTATCCGCGATCCAGCGTTAAAGGAAAGAAAGTATGGGGTGGTTGGGAAGTTGATTGTGTATAAGTAAGTGTCGATTATTATATTTGTAAATCTGGACAGCGTTAATAGTAGGTCGTAAATCTACCCTCTATCCAGATTTCTTAATGTTGGTGAGATTTGATTATTTGGATTACCGCGGGTGAGGTCCAAATAACTATCGAGTGAGAACTAACGTGATGAATGGTTTACTTAATTCTGTTTTATTCGAACAATATTCATGGTATTTATACATTTTACATTATAGCTTAAACTATTGACTTAAATGCTAACTCAGCGAGCTTGAGGCAATATTCAACTAGGTGTCGAATATATAAAAAATGTATTTTTGCATTAACATGCAAAAAAAATGAATTTTGTGCGAATTTACATATTATGCACATGTTTAGGTCACAACCCTTTATGCCCTTGAATTATACAAATTATACACAGGTGCCGTGTTCTGTTGAACATGTTGGGGCGGCCACAGTAAGAAGATTCCAAGGGCGAGCAACGTCCAGAAAGCAAGATGAGTCATCACATAGTGGTGGACGTGGTGTTGATCCATGGCTACTGATTCATCCAATTGTTGAGCTCTTATTTCCTGTTCTAATTGTGTAGTGTCGGGTGTGGTGATGGTGAAGCTGATTTGATGCGCAGATGTCAAACGGTGTGCTTTATCAAGCAACTGCGTGAGTACCGATATATTAAACGCAGGGATGTACGACCCATTCCGCTCACTATCTTTGGTGCTGATTGCATATAGATGTACGGTATTGCTCTTAAGAATACATCCTGGCTGTAGTTTTATGAAACCATAACGCACTAATGCGGTGGGCTGTATTCTGGACTCGCAAATTATATCCACGATGATGCTTTGGTTGACTCCGAAAATCCATTGATTGGCAGCGTGTAGCTTGATGAAATAGTTTGCTGCTTTCGTGACCTCAGTGCTGCAGCTTGGATGTGGGACCTTTGCCTTGAGAAACATTGATATCTCACATTGATTCCATTCGCTTTGTTGGGTATGCAACGTTGCAACGTCACATATCAATAAACCATCAGGTAGTTCCTTGCACTTGCTTAGTACATGATCCGTGATGGGTGCAAAGCGCTCTCGATATGGATCGACAAGTATGTATTTTGTGGTAGGCTTTATTTTTATTTGAGAATCGTTGAGAAAAATTGGAGCAGAGATAGCCCCGTAGAGCTGATAGTCCCATGATTGCACCAAGGGTATTTGTATCACGATTATTACGTTATTTTCGGTTACTCTTGTCCTTATGGTCATTAGTCGATACAAGTTGTGTAACTCTAAAATCCCATGTCCTGGAATAGTACAAGTTTTCGGAAGGTATTTAAGTATAGTGGTCATCTCTTGCTCCAACTGCAACGGAGATAATAGCGATGGATGAATAATTTGATGTTTCGCACCTGTAAGTACGTCCACTAATCCCTTTTGTGTATCTTCAAGATGTTTTATCACTAGACCCAATTGGGGGGATAAAAGAATGACAGCTAATGCTTTATCTTGATGGGTTTGATACTCATTGAGGAGTGCTAACTCGACGTCGAAATGTTGTTGTGCCTCCATTAGCTGTTTTAATTGTTCGGCGGTGATATTGTTACTGTGTTTGAATAATTTCAACGTGTTGTCAAGAATCGAGGTTTGATTTTTTAGCAGTTTTAGAGTGTATGCTTCATTTTCCTGTATCTGATCGAACTGCTGTTCATACTGTTCTGCCTCTCTTTGTGACAATACACCGAACATGTCCCCCATTCGTACCCAATGGTATCGCCTACTCCACGTCTCGTTCTCCGTTGACTAATGTCTGTATGTGATCAATTCGTTGTCTTGGATAATGTTGTTAAACTGTCAATGCAGCTGTTGTAATATTAGATCACATTTGATTGGGTGTACATTTTTGCGGGCCCTGTCAAGCAAGCTCAAACCTTTCTCCACGTTATAGATTTCTTGCCAATAACTAGAAAAATTGTACCGAACGACTAACTCCCATTTAGGCGAAAGAAGCTCTACCTTGGCAATATTGTCGAAGTACATGCCCGAGTTGTTCCATGTAGTTACAGTGGTTGATGGATTGGTTGAGCCCAAACCTGATTTTTCAGTCCATCGGATGCCGGAAACCAAGCTTATTATACTCAGTACTAGACAACTATGGCGAATTAATTGATTTGTAACGGAGACTTGTTTCGTCTTTCGACTGGGTTGTTGCCTTCTCTTTTGAGTCGTGGGTGCATGTTCTTTTACTAGATGTTCTTCTTGAGCTGCTTCTTCTTTCAGTGGCTCTTGGCTGGGCAAAGGTGCTACCTTGCTTATGGATCTTTTGACGTTTGAATTGCCCGATGTTTTGAGCGTTACTACTCTGGTCTGCCCATCAGCGCCACGATGTAGTTCTGTATTTCGGCCGAGTTTCCATCTCGTCGGTGGTTGTAATTCGTCTCGCAACAGTACGATATCTCCTATTTTGAGATTTGTCCGTGGTTGTTGCCACTTGGGACGCTGTTGTAGACGATGTAAATAATCGGATACCCATTTTTGCCAAAATTGAGTACGCATATTTTGGACGAGCTTCCATCGGGAGAGGAGGTTTCCATGTTGTGTTGGCTGTTCTTTTTCTGGTGGCGCTAGTAAGGCCTCTCATATCAGGAAATGTACGGGCGTTAGTACGGCTAGCGTTTCAGGATCCTCAGATAGCGGGCAAAGCGGTCTTGAATTCAGACACGCTTCTATTTGATTCAATAAAGTTGTTATCTTTTCAAAGGTGAGCTTGGTGTCACCTATACATTTTTTTAAGTGGGTTTTTTATAGATTTTACTCCTGCTTCCCACAATCCACCGAAATGTGGTGATGCTGGTGGAATGAAATGCCACGTAAGTGGTTGAAGTATTTTTTGTGCTCACACGAAGTTTGTCCCGTTGTCACTGTACATGTGTGCAACATTGCCTCGACGAGCGGTAAATCATCTGAATGCGCTTATAAATCCCTCTGTTGAAAGATCTGAGGCAGCTTCGATGTGGACTGCTTTGGTAGCTAAACAGATAAATTTGCATATATACGATTTGTTTCCGCGGCCTTTACTAGTTCGAATATGAATCGGGCTGGCATAGTCCACTCCAGTGTGGGTGAAAGGGCGCGATACAGTAACGCGAGGCATTGGCAAATCGCCCATTAGTTGTTCTGTGGTCGTGACTTTGAATCGATAGCAGCGGATACATCGATGGTTATTATATTTGACTGCTTGGACTCCTCTGATGATCCAGAATTTTTTCCGGAGGAAGGCCAATGTTAACGCGTTGCCGCCGTGCAATGTTTCTTTATGTGCCCAATCCAATACTAACTTGGTGAATGACCCTTTGTACGGTAGGATGACAGGATGCTTTTCATCGTAGGGCAGGGATGAATTTTCCAATCTTCCACCAACCCGAATTGTGTTTCTCTTATCGAGAAATGGGTTGAGCGAAATGATTCTGCTGCGTTTGTTGATTTGTTTTCCTTGTGTCAGTAGCGAATGTTCTTCTGCAAAATCCTCCTGTTGCACTGCTGCCGCTAGCCGTGACAAAGCTAGATCCCACTCTTGTTGTTCGAGTAGTCCCCTCCGTTTGGTTCGCCACCTTAGTATTTGAACTGTTATCCGTATAAGCGTCCTGAGTGATGATTGCCTGTTGATTAAGGCTTGAATTGGAGATTCTACGTTTCCCACTTGCATATGTGTTGTAACTATATTTTTCCTTTCCTCAGCTGTTTCGTATTCCGCCTCTTCGTTTAGTATGGGTGCGT
The DNA here is from genome assembly GCA_932526605.1 of Nephrotoma flavescens. NCBI lineage: Eukaryota > Metazoa > Arthropoda > Insecta > Diptera > Tipulidae > Nephrotoma > Nephrotoma flavescens. The sequence continues at coordinate 158,734,057 of OW052220.1, read as the reverse complement.
GGTGCATAAACGTCGGACCGTTCCACCAGCTTTGGAGTGCCGCTAACTGCTTTGAGGTTACACCGCGGGAAGCGCAATCAGCTGGATTGTGTTCTGAACGAATATAATGCCATGACTGGATGCTGGTATTTTGGTGAATCTCTGCCACTCCATGTGCGACGAATGGTTTCCAAGTTAATGATGGTTTTTGAATCCAGGCCAATGTAATCATGGAATCGCACCATAAGGTTGTTGTGCTTATGTTAACCTCTAGGACTCGAGTTATGCGGCGCAGTATTATTAGGCCGTCTAGTGCAACAGATCACTAGACGGCCTAATAATACTGCGCCGCATAACTCGAGTCGGGGAATCGTCAATTTCGATTTTTACTGGTGCTACCCTGGTTTTCGCAGTCAAAAGCCGGATTGTACTTTGTCCACTGACGGTACTTCTGCTGTACAGCACAGCCGCGTAGGCGTGCTCTGATGCGTGACAGAATTCATGAAGTTCAAACGTACAGTTATCTTCAGAGTAATTGATATAGCGAGGTATTTTAATTTGCCGAGCGGCACTCAACTCGAGCTTGAGTTGATCCCAGCGTTTAGCTGTTTCTGCTGGTAACTCTTCGTCCCAACCCAGATTGAGACTCCATAGTCTTTGGTACATTGATTAATGGTGCCAGCCATCCCAAAGGATCAAAGATTTTTGACATTTCGGACAAAAATTGGCGTTTCGTTATTTTATTGTCATTCGGTGGTAACTGTACTTGGAATACGAAGCAGTTGGCAGATGGACTATAACCTATCCCTAAGGTTTTGATTGACTGTTCATCCGCGATAGTAAGGTTGCCACTTAAGACCTCTTCCTGGGGTAATCCCTTTAATAGGTCAGGATGATTGCTTGACCACTTAATCAATTCCATTCCCCCTTGATGCAATAGCTCGATAAGCTGTGCTTTCACTTGCTCCGCTTCTTCCATACTGTCTGCGCCAGTCAACACGTCGTCAACGTAAAAGTCGTGCTTCAAAATATGGCTTGCTTTGGGATACTCTTGATATTCATCTTCGGCGAGTTGATGTAACGTGCGAATCGCCAAATAGGGTGCTGCCGATGTTCCGTAGGTTACTGTGGTTAGTTGGTATTCACCTATTAGATGACGTTTACTTTCTCCATAAAATCCGTTGATAGTTCTGATGTTCTGCGTGTACCAGTATTTGACGGTACATCTTTTTGATGTCAGCAGAGAACACTATCTGGTGTTTTCTCCATCTAAGGAGAACCGCCCATAGATCATTCTGTAATGGAGGGCCAGTGAATAAAACTTCATTTACTCTGATGCCTGTGGATGTTCTCATCGACGCATCAAATACTACCCGAATTTTGGTATCGTCCATGGTTTCCTTAACCACTGCATGATGCGGTAGATAAAATTTGCCTCTGCCTTGATCAACCTGTTTCATGTGACCCATCTGGATGTACTCTCGCATGAAATTTACGTATAGTGACCTTAGCTCTGGATTTTTACAGAATTTTGCTTCCAGGTGTAGTAACCGTTGTAGTGATCCAATTGGTTTTCCTTGAAAGGTAGATGTACAATATATCGCCCATCTTTACCCCGTCTGGTGGTTTGTTGGAAGAGCGCCTCGCATGAAGAGTCGTCTACTGACCAGTCACTGCTATCTTTTGAGATTTCTTCCAATTCCCAGAATCTCTCCATGTTTCCTTCCGACACGCCGATCGTATGAGCTGCTACGGCATGTTGTTGAATTGTGGTTTGTGAGAGGCCGAAGATTATCCATCCCAGACTGGTGCTTATCGCGCTTGGTTTACCTCTAATTATTTGGTTCCCGATGAAATCGCTGTACACGTCCGCACCTAACAGTATGTTAATTGGCGCAGGGTGATCATAATTTGGATCCGCTAAACGTAGTTTACTCCATCTATCGTCATGCTTTCTGGCGATCGGTTGTTCCGGAATATATGTAGTGATTCTCGGCAATACGTATGCGTTGACCTTTAATCTGTATGAGGACTTAAAATGAGGTTGAAGGCAAATCTGGACACTAGCATTTGCCTTGTTGGTGGTATTGGCTCCAACTCCTGAAATCCTAACCTTTGTATGCCTTATTGGTAGGCCTAGCTGTTGAACTGCTTCTTCCGTAATTAAGGAAACCTGTGACCCTTGGTCTATCAATGCTCGTACATTGACCGGCGTTCCGCAAATCGAGTTGATTTTTACAATAACCGTGGCTAACAACGTTGTTTGGTTGCCGTCCGATGTGCTGACAGATTCGTTTTTTGGAGGCCTTGGATCGGGTTCATGCAACAACTGGTGATGTCGATTACTGCAGCTGTTGCAACCGGGTTTTTCGCTGCATGGTATCTTTCGACTATGAGCGAGACAGTTCGTGCAGATTTCAGCACGATTCACGAAATCGATTCTTCGTTTGATGGAAATATTTTTAAAATGACTGCAATCATTGAGAGACTGATGTCGTTCCTCACAATACCTGCAGTTGGTATCATTGTAATTTTCCGCAGCCGGTTTGCTAAAGCTCTTAGCATTTACGAATGTTTTTCGCGGTACGGAGATTTCTGGCTTTGCTAACCGTGCGATGTTCGGTTTTTGTCCTCCGAATGATTCCAGTGATTGGAATCTTCTCGTCCAAAATTCCAGGCAATAGTCCATATTAGGAATTTCGCGAGGGCGGACAAGGCTGCTTTCATATTTCTCCAATGTATCTGCGTCCACCTTTTTCATTACGAGGTGTGCGATGAGGGCTTCAAATGGATTTTCTAACTTCAAATTTTTGATATTGTGCAACATTTCCACCACAGTATCGTGTAGTGTTCTGATACTGGCTGCTGTTGCGTGTTGTATATTATGCAAGGATAATATTGCATTGAAGTATGATGATGCTAATAGCCGCTCGTTGTTATATCTAGCCTGTAGGATTTCCCATGCCCTCTCATAGTTGTCTCCAATGGTTGATAAATGGCTGATTAATTGCGCGGCTCCCTTCTGTTGATGAGATTTTAGGTATGTCATCTTTAATGTATTTGATAGATGTCGATAAATCGATAAATGCATGCCAATTTTCGTATTCCCCGTTGAATGTTGGTATTTCCACCTTTGGCAGCTTTAACGATGTTAATGGGGATTTTGATGTCGGCTCGCCCTTCTCATGGTTGTTCTTTTGGTGTAATTTTATTACTAAGGTTTCTACCTGATCTTGTAGAGTTCCGTAGTAATCTTCAGTAAAGTATTTATACTGGTCTTCCACCTCGACTTCCATGAGGATTTTTTTATGTAATCGATCGATTTCTTTTCGATCAGCATTTATCTGATCGATTTTAATTTTGAGGTACTCTTCTGAGTATTCCTCTGATGTTAATTTCGCAGTTATATCGTCTATTTTGCGATATAATAACCGCATGCTGATGTCTTGTTCCTTGAATAGTCTTTTGACTATATTCGGACCAGTTACCGATGACTTGGGTTGGCGATTCTCTGATGATTTTGGTATATTCTCGTTGCTGTTGTATCGGGAATCCGTGTCGGAATCACTTGACTCGCCATGGTCGTACTGCTTCGACGGTGTAGAGCTTCTTTTTGGTTCTCCGTCGGTTCCTGGAACTAGTGTTTCTGCACCGCTGGTGACTGTTGATTTTATCCCAGAGATGCCTGATGTTGGGATGAGCTTGTGTGTGCCCTTTTCAATCTGAAGAATGTTCTCTTCAAGCTCGCGCATGACGCTTAAATAGGGATAGGTTAAATACGGCGCTCGCTTAAATAGGGATAGGTTTTGGGTAATGCTCCAAGTTCAACAATTTGTTTTCGATGTCGTGATATTTTTTATATTGAACTTCCATGTTTCTCTTAATTGTGTCGTAGAAACCTCTGGTTACCGGTCGGCCGTCATCACGCTTTATTTTCGTGATGAGTTGAAGCAGCTCTTCCCTAACGCACGACTGACTTTCAATTAGTGCGTCCATGATCCAAAGATGTATTGATGTTGTTGATGTCGCTTTGTATAATATTATACTCTGTCTATGTTTTGGCCTAGACTAGACGCCTTATAATTTTATGCCAATTCGTGTTCGAATGGCTCGAAGGACCATGTAAATCTGGACAGCGTTAATAGTAGGTCGTAAATCTACCCTCTATCCAGATTTCTTAATGTTGGTGAGATTTGATTATTTGGATTACCGCGGGTGAGGTCCAAATAACTATCGAGTGAGAACTAACGTGATGAATGGTTTACTTAATTCTGTTTTATTCGAACAATATTCATGGTATTTATACATTTTACATTATAGCTTAAACTATTGACTTAAATGCTAACTCAGCGAGTTTGAGGCAATATTCAACTAGGTGTCGAATATATAAAAAATGTATTTTTGCATTAACATGCAAATAAAATGAATTTTGTGCGAATTTACATATTATGCACATGTTTAGGTCACAACCCTTTATGCACTTGAATTATACAAATTATACACAGATGGCGTGTTCTGTTGAACAATATTCGTTTGTCACACAGATAGTGACGCTAAATGGAAGAATTTGTTACGATTTGTGAATTTAATTCGAGAGTGCTGAAATATACCAATATACAGAACAATCACAATAACACCATTACAATTGCAAAAACCAAAGTAAAATATATAATAAAATTCGTGAATGCGAAAAGTTAGTTGTTAAAAATAGAATATAGATGGAAATGTGAAAGAATCAAATTTCGTACGCTATGCAGCAATTCGCTAGTAGTACAACTACATGGTATGTTCTATATATATAGACAATATTCCAATGTAATAATACAACATCAGTCGTCGCGACCTGATGAGAAGACTGATTTTTTCAAATCAATAGTCTCATTTGTTCGAAACTGATTGTTGTGATTCTTACACATTTAGCCATCTATAAGTCAAAAATTCAAATATAGAATATTGTTTTTCGATAAACTTTCTGATTAAATTCACGTATGCTTTTATGTAAGGTTGTGTGAGTGTTACATATCAATCAACCTGATTTATATGGGTGAATTCAAATGTTCAGTAGAATGAAAATACTGAATTTATTAAAATTATTTTTTACAATATCAACAGAATTTTTAGGTCAGCTTATACTAGGCTGCTGAACGAAAACACTTTCGGTTAGATGTTGTTGGTTGGGAGCGTAGGTAACAAGGTTATCCGCAGCGTATGATGAAATGAGCTAAATCTCAATTAAGATAACCAAACCGGCCAATTCATAGACGTCATAAAATACTGTGAGTTGCTTGTTTTATATTAGAACCTCATTATGTTAATATAACTGATAGTGCGTTGTGTAAAATAGTTAATTATATCTAAAAGTGTTCTGTAAATTGCCAAATAAACTCAGCATTTGTTTAGAATATTTCTTGAGCTGTACTGTGCTTTTGCGTTTGACATGGAAACAAATTGACTTGACCTTCATTAATTTAAAATGTGTAATATTTTAATATTTAATTCGTGTTCATTAACACATTACAGTCCGCAGTAATTTTCATTTTGTGTTGTATGGAGTCCGGCTGAATTACACAAAAAATCGCAACCATAAACACTTTTTTCGTAAACTCGATATAATTCCTAAACCAGCGAGTTAATCGCATGATTATACCAGACGACACAAGGTGGTATTCGCCTAGAGACAGCTTTGTCCGTTTAATTAAATATTTTCCAATTTTGAACCGTTTTTTCAGCTGATCCAGAACAGTCGCTAAAAATATTGGATCCAGCTAGCCAATTGAAGCATCGCAAAACCTCAATTGCAATATTTCGGATGCGGTGCAATTATGGTTTGAGTTATCGAAAAATACAATATACTCGTTAACAGCTTATTTGAATCTAAAATTCAACAACAATTTAGGACCAAGAATAAAAGTATTTTTAAATATTTTGAATAAAAAAAATATAAACCTAAATGTTTTTTGGAATACGACTCACATGAAAGCTCTTGAGATTTCTAGCTTGGCCAGAAAACTTTTAAAAATTCCACCCAGTTCCGGTTAAATTGAAAGAATTTTTCTAACTGGGCCTATATCCATAATGACTTTCGGAATAGATTCGAAAAAACTTCTACCAGTAAAATGTTGGAAACAGAAAGTAATGAGCTTTCTGATTATGAAATTATTTATTAAATTTAATAATGGTAATTTAGTATTACTTATTTTATTTTATTAAAATTTATTTTTAATTAACTGAATTAATATTTAAATATTTTTTGTTAATGATTTGTGAATTGTTCTGTGATTTAATGATCAATGATCATTCTAATGTAACAAATTATGATTTCTGAACAAATTGTGTTTAATTTTTATGTTACAAATGGAAAAAATAAAAGGAAACAAAGAAATCTATTATTTTTCTATTTTTTTGTTGACACGGCAACAATTCACGTCGTTAACTCCTTGGAGTCAACAAAAAATACGTCAACAATAATTGTCGACGTTTGTTGACGTCGCACATCCAGTGGCCCTATTCTGTCTTTCCCTGGGAATAGGGAATTGGGAAAAATATTTTCATAGCATTTTTTTCAAAATTATTTGTTTCCGGCCTACTGAAGGAACAAGGTTAGTGCAAAAATTTTCAAAACAAAGTTGATTGGGAAACTTTTGTTCCACAAAATTTTTCTTGGGAATTATTTTTTCCAATTTAACTTTGTTTCGAAAATATTAACACCAAACTTGTTCCCTCAGTAGGCCAGAAAAATATAATTTTGACAAAAATGCTATGAAAATATTTTTCCCAATTCCCTATTCCCAGGGAAAGACAGAATAGGGCCACAGGGTATGTATTTATATAACACCATATCTTGATGTAACAAAAAATTTTAGCTCGTTTATATTTTTTTTGTACCTTCAAAATCCATACAACGATACACGCGTTTTCGTGTAAATGAACTCACAAAAGCGCAGCGCGTAATAGGCGTTTTTGCGTGGATGGGCCGTAAAGTGTTAAAAGAATACTGTGAGCTGTGTGGTTTATATTTGGAACATTACAATATTAGTTTAACTGATAGTGTGTGTTAAATAGTTAATTACTACCTGTGTTCTGTAAATTGCATTTGATTGTATTGGATTGTTTTTGCTATTGGCATGTCTAAAAGTTGATTTGCCGTTAATTTATTTTGCTCCACACTAAAAAATTGAATTTAAATATTTACTAACAATAACTATATTGCATTTAACTTTTAATATTGTTGTGAAAGTGCGACATTGATTTATATTTCATCCGATTGTATATTTCATCCGATTGACTTTCTTGCTAAAAAGCTGTGATTTTTTCGATGTAAATGCGTGCTAAATGTAATAGTGATATATCACTAAACAACACTTTCCTGATATTAGATGTGCTAAATGTGAGACTGTTAATCATATTTCGAAGGTCGATATTTTAGAAGAACTGCTAAATGGCATAAAATCTGGATCGACAAACTAGGTTTATTCACAGTGTCGCATTTGTTCTAATATTTCAAATGTGGATGATGACTACGACGATGTTGATTTCCAATCAATTTCAATCAACTGTACATAGAAGCAGTTCCTTAAAAAATCGGTCAATTTCATATGTGCAACGATGGAAGAATTGAATAGAACTATAACCTCTCTAAAGAAAATGATCTGAAGCCATAGTACTGGCATGGAAGATGGGGCGGCCCATGAGTTCTGCATTCCAACAGTGCGTCATAGCTATGTTCCTTTTAATCACAAATCGTAAACTGATGATGCAAATTCCCTTTTGCATCTTGCCCCTATCGGGATTCATATACCCATTACGTCCCGATCCTAACGCCAAAGCTTGTAACGAATTTTTCGCTACAATTTGTTCATAGGTTGCCCAGCACAGATTTTAATTTCACATTGATCATTTCGCAGGTTTATGTAAATGTGTATTTGTTTTATCTCGAGCACTTGTCACAAATGAGAGAGTAATGATGTTCTAACGGGGTTTTGCATTGGTATAAAAACGAAAATCTGATACGACGCGGGGAGTTGATTGTTTGAAGTGTTGTGAAAAATATCTTGTAGCTTAGACTAAACAAGTCAAGTTAAAATAACGTTCCAACATAAATTATATTAAATTATATAAAATACATATTTTATTATAAATTCTAAAACTATATAATATATAATAAAGTATAAAAAAAAAAAAAAAATTAAATCTATTAAAGCTAAGTTTGTGATCCATATAATATTTTTTAAATATTTCTTTTGTATGAGTGCTATGAAAGTAAAAGCAACGCATGGTCGGGTTACAAACTAGTGTTAACTTTTGTGATGCGTGTATGAACTTTTTTTTTTTGATGTGACATTTTATATCTATATAAATATAACAAATTATTGGCCCAAACATAAAATATTAAAAGACGATATACAAAGTTTAGGCTAAACTATTAAAGCCGGTTGTGGTAATAGGGTTAATATTACCTCTATACTAAATAAGATAATAATAATAATAATATAATAGTGAAATAATAAAAATTAAACCTAAAAATATCTATATAAATCAAAGTGTTACAAATTAATAGTTAATGTGAATTAATGAGACTGTTATTCCGTCATTGCTAAGTATATTGTAGTGAAGCTTGGTGAAAGACTGTTAAAATTCCGTAAAGGAAGCTAATTCCGTGAACTGTACCGTATATTATAGTTATGAATATTTAAGGACTAATTAAACGTGAATTAATCTGTGGAGAAAGTGGGCATTTTTGCCGTTAAAATATTGTCGCAAACGTTATATTTTGCGGAAAAAAAACATATTACGGCCGCCATTAAACCGTAGTTTATCCATCGCACTATGGTGTATTAAAACATGAATTTGCAAATTCTTCGATTCAACCTGTAAGTGATTGATTTTTTTTTATTATATGTACATATTACCATCGATCTTAACGAAACAAATCTTCGATAACTTATGCATAACGTCGTATTAACTATAAAGGCCATTTTGACATCAACTGGATAAAAAAATATTTTTTTTTCTTTTATAATTATAATTGCTGTTAAATATTCATTTGATTAAATTTACAAATGTATTAGTAGTTTTCATGATTTTCTAATTTTATATAAAATCGTAAATTCCATTTCGTTTAGCTAATTATTTTCAATAAATTGATCTTGTTTTTTTAAATTCATTTCTTGTCTCAATTATCATCATCATTTTTATTGATAATTAAGTTCCGTCTTGAAAATGGTCTGCTAAATTTAATTTTTTTCCTAGATCTAAGTACTAACAAACTAAATTTTATCATTATACTATATATATTTGATTTGTTTATTCTTATACATAAAAATTTTGGTTCATTTACTAAATAAAATTAATTATATTATGTTTCTGTTAATTAAAACAAAATTCAGCTCGTATTTGATTTTCACATAATTTTTTTTTAATTGATCGAAATTATTGTCATGGTTCGTAATTCTCTTTCTCTCGTATGTGATCATAGTGAAATTTAAAATCATGAGATAACCTGTAAATTGTTTTTGGAGGATGTGATGAAATGTGAGGGTATGTGATGTCGCGTGAGTATATTTATATCATTGCCTAAGTTAGTCTTCCATTCCGTTTTATTCCCTTCCTTTGGCGGTAAAGCACGATTACTTACGCTTCAACAAAGCCCACCCCATTTCCACTGAGCATTAGCTGGCAAGATGCCACCGCCGTTGAAGCCTCTGAGTAAAGAACTAACCATTCAATTCTGTCAACGATCGAGTATTATTTCGGAAGGTTCTCTGTAAGCCAGACCCACTCATACTACCAGACGATCGTTACAAGCTTTAACTACTGGGCCATTTGGTCGCTATCGGTAACTTTAAAATCATGTGAGTTAAAAAATGAAATTCTGTTATCTGTTATTGAAAATCGCTGCGAGTTAAGGCTAATGAATCTACAGGTGAACAAATTTATTTTATTAATCACCTTACACAGCTGTAGTCAAAACTATACAAGTACTTAATGAACCTAAACACATTAAAATCAAACATAAGTCTCAATTTGTGTGGTGTAAGAAAAATTATTTATTTAAGATATGATTTTATTTATTAAATTAAATCATAGCTCTTTAAATACATTTTTTATTTCGATTAATAATAATTTATTTTTGCCGTTTTCTTTTTCTTTAATTTTTAATTTAGTAGAATGATATCCTTGTTTATAATTTCCCTGGAATTATATTCAAAAAATAATAATAATGTTGGTTATTGAATAATGTTGAATTATTATTATTAAAAAGATATTACTATAAGCGAACTGAAAATCTTAAAAGGTTAATCAACGTAGCGGAAAATAAATATTACATAAGTAGACATCTAAGGGCATCACAGACCTGTTATTGCTCAATCTCATATTGTTAGACGCAATGTATCTATTTAAGAATCAAGTATAACACCAATCCTCGTGAGAAGAATCTTATTCAAAAAGTGGAAAGCAATGGTTAACGACAATGAGGTATATTGAATGATATTTTAAATAATTCTACCACATCGAAATCGACGAACATAATTGTGGTCTTACTTTGGGAAAAACTATTCCTATTCGAATAGGAATGAAACGTGTGCCCAAAGTAATAGCCAAGCGATTTTTTTTATACTTTTATCGGTTGGTACATAAATTTAATAAAATCAAACGAAGCATGCGATTTACTATTATGTCATAACAAATATTTATGAAAATATAAAATGTGTTTTCGAAGTAAATATGTCTTATTTTACAGATTAATTTAACACCGGAGTTCATTTTTTATATCGCTGATTTACGTCATTTGGTTCTTTATCCTTTATGCGATAAAAATACTACATTACTCCCAGAGTGACAACTCATAAAAATAAAATTATTTTATTTATTAACCGGGCGGTGAACATTTGAACTACACGAAGAATGGAATAATTCTAATCCTATTTTTAGGTGGAATGAAATTATTCATTCAGGATTAAATTTATATGGAATTGTTGTTGTAAAATTCCCAAAGTAAGGCGCTTAATGATAATGTTGTTCTGCAAGCTAGTTGTTTTACAAGCTTGTACGGTATTTAATGATAATTTACGTATTAGTGATTTTTCGATTATTCTTGATAAGGGCCCTGCCCGTTCCTTTTTCTTTCGCCCTATTGCTTCCGTAGAATTTTTTTTCATTTGTAACTCTCTCGAGGATAAACACTCGTCCGATTTTTTTTGGTAGTGGTGCTGGTATTAAGAGAATTAGTTTTAAAGTTGTCGATCTATTATGTATGTTATAGAATCGAAGTATTACTGAAGGCAAATTTCCAAGCACACTGAAACTATCTACTGTTATTCCTCTTTTCAAGAAAGCTAATCGACAATTGATTAGTAACTATCAGCCAATAAAGATTCTTTTGATTATTTCGAAGATTTTTGAAAAGGTTGTCAAATCACCGGATGATTGAATTTCTGAATAGTTTTAACTATTTCAATAGATGTCAATTTAGTTTTAGACAAGGTTTGAGAACTGAAGATGCGTTAATGAATTTACTTCATTCAGGGTATTAATAAGTTAAAAACGGTAGCTGGTTTATTTGTCAACATTACAAAGGCTTTTGATATATTTTTACATTCAATTCAATTTAATGTTCAGCCATTCAATTCTTCTAAGCTAAGGCATATTGGGTTTCGTGGTTGTGTATATAACTTGTATGTGTCCTTCATAATGGGACGTTCTCAAAAAGTCACTTGGTGTACCAATGTCAGCAAATCTGTCATACTTAAGGCAGGTATCCCTAAGGGATTTGTTCTTGGGCCTATATTGTTTTTGATATATAGTTAAATTCAATTTTCACTCTTGAATATAAAGGTGATGTTATACCTTTTCCAGATGACCTGGCATTTGTATATGGATCTCCTAACTACTCTGCCGCAATTTCTAGTATTAATTATGATTTAAGCATTCCGAATAACTGGTTTGTGGCACATAAATTACTATTGAGACCTAAAATCAAATCACGGCTTTTTGATTTAAACGGTAATCGCTCATTTGGTCGCGACTTGGTTTACCACGATAGACTGTACTGCAGTTTGTGTTCCGCAACGTGTTTTCCAATAATGTCTGATTTAAAATATGTTCTTCATTCTGGAGTTAGAAAGATTTATCTCTTGTGACCGCATTGCACAGCTGGCATTCTTAAAATATTTTATCTTACTCTAATTCTTTAATCTTTATCATTAAAGTTATGAATATTTTCTTTGACATGGGTGGAACTCGTAATTTGAGTTGCCAGAGCAATTCACTGCGAACATATAATTTATACATAGAAAAGTTTCCCAGCTATTCAAAAACACACTTTTTTAACCCTTTTAGACCTGAACGAAATTCTCATGAGAATTTGTAGGGATTTTGTACGCTATTCTCACGAAATTCTCATGAGAAATTGTATGGTAAACCTATACAAATTCTCATGAGAATTTCGTGAGAATAGCGTACAAAATCCCATCTGCTGTTGTACATGTTGTATAATAAACTCCCCACAAACTACAAAAATGAGTTCAGTATAGGAACCATGCGCAGATTTTAGCGAAAAAAACTAGATATAATATTTTTTCGATTAAATAAAAATAAATGATTGCAACCAAACTGCTATACAAATTATGTGCATGTAACCAACATAAAAACTCAATAAATTTAGACAAAAATTTTATCAGTACTTATGGTACATATTAAATAAATAAACTCGATATTTTAAGTAAAATAAACGTTATTTCAAAGCACACAACTTTTCATATTTAATTGTATTTTTTCAAGAAACAAAATGACCCTAAAAAATGGTGTGCATGGTAATGAACATTTTCAGTCACATTCAATTGGATGGGTACATCTCTTCAAAACTAATAAAAAATGAAAATCATATTCAAACAAAGTTATTGAAATGAAAATTAAAATCAGCTTACTTTTTATCAGTATATCGAAAAAGTTTAATGTAGCTCACATCCTTTCCCGTAAAATGACAATATATGATGCGATATATTTCAATATTCGTGGCACTCGAAACGGACAACACTAATTTTGTTGATTAAATTAAAATATATTAGTTTATAAAATACACATAATAGGAGTTCATGTTTAATAAAATTTTCTTATAACTTATATACTTTTTTAATTATTAATGTGTGTTAAGACAAATTAAATTTAAAAACAACAATGTAACCGCCAATGCGAAACGTCAAATTGAATTATGTAAACATAATCAAAATGAACAAAAGTTGCACACACGTTTGCTTCAATAAATAAAATATTAAAAATTATACGTGCGTTTTTCTAGCAACTACAGGAAATTATATCGAATCCCTCCCAACATTGCGAATCAGAAACGTACAGTTTACGAAGACTTGCTTATACTAAAGTCTTCGGAAACGTAACGTTTTTGTGCAACAGAAACGTAGTTTACGTAACCTTTGTCACAAGAGAAATGAAACAAAAAATGTATACAATTTCTCTTCATATTTGCGTAACGTAATTGAACGTTTTTTGTGGAACGTTTTTGAATCACTTACACGTTACAACTTTGAACAGTTTTCATGTTACATTTACGTACTGCTAATTAGTATCGAAAATGGACTACTGCATTCCGATTTATTATTCTATATTTGATTTAAATTAAAACCCAAATTTAGTTCAATAGTAATTCATTTATTTAATTTTATAAAGATAATCTAAACAAAAATTATAGAGTATTATTTTTTTAAAATTGCTTATAAACATATTTTACTAAAGTAAGTAACATTTAGCTTTTGAAATATTTTATTATTTCAATTCATATAATATTAGTAAAAAATAATAAGATACAGCCTCTTTGAACACATTTTATATTATATTTTATGAAAATTTATAGAGGCTAGTATTTTTAATTTGGTTAATTTGCTAAATTATGCTTAATAATGTAAAAAATAATTTCATTTCATATAAAAACTATAATGAATAAATAAATATAAGTTGAATTCATTTTCAAGGAAGGTGAAAATATCAATATTATGTAAATATATACATTATAAAATTAATAATAATTTAATTACTACGAGTATAATTCACAGCTGTTGATAATTTCATTAGATTTAATATAATACCAAAGATAAGAATTCTTATCTTTGATAATACTTAAAAGGTTAAAGTATTTATATACAGATCATGTTTTGTTAGTTCGTCTGTTGCGGTCTTTAGCATATTGAAACCTCGTATCACACACGTGATGATTCTTTCTGGCCAAAAGTGGAAAGCTCGTATCAGACACGTGTACACGGATTTAGTCTCGAAATGTGTGAAACGAAATTAGTGTAACCGAAAAGCTATATAGCAGTATAGCTATAGCATTTGTGATTGTGTTAGTTTCGTACGCATGATTGTTTTACTTCATATGCAAACCACGTGTCATTCTTTTTTGTTTATTCATATTAACCCTTTGAGTGCCAACATGATTTCGGCTAGTGTATTGAGGAGCACGATCGCGCTTTTTGGCACTCAAAGGGTTAATCATTGTAAACGCCTTATTTTTGTGTTGTTTATGTATTTTCGATTTTTTTGCTTCACTCATTTTAAATTAGCCATGCTGCATTAGATTTTGATTTCTGGATTCAAACTAAGTCGTAATAGATTTTTATTGTTAATTTAAACCTTTATTTTAAATTAAAACACCAATTTTTTTTGTATTGTTTTATTCTGTTCTCTCGAAAATATAATTTAAACAAAAATGTACATCTCAAAAATGTCCTCAAATTTTTTTACTTCTACCAACACTAGCGAAATTGTTTGAGAGGCTGCTGCTCAAAAGATTGAAAATAACCATAGAACAACGAAACCTTATCCCAGAATATCAGTTTGGTTTCAGGGAGAAACACTCCACTATTGATCAGGTTCACAGGCTTACAGATGTCATTGAGAATACATTAGAAAGGAAAAAGGTTTGCTCTGGTATCTTCTTAGGTGTGGCACAGGCCTTCGATAAGGTATGGCACAGAGGTTTACTCTTTAAACTACATAGAGATTCACCAAAACAATATTACATGATTTTAAAATCATACATAGAGAATCGCCACTTTCGGGTGAAATATGAAGATGAATACTCCGAGCTAAAAAAGATCTCGGCAGGAGTCCCACAGGGTATTGTTTTGGGACCAATTCTTTACTTACTCTACACCAGAGATTTACCTCATTTAAACGATGTTACCGTTGTAACATTTGCTGTTGACACTGCAGTTCTCTCAGTAGGAGACACTATCGAGGAATCGACAACGAAACTTCAAGAAGCATGTGACAAAATCATAAAATGGACAAAAAAGTGGCGAATCGGGCTCAATGAATCAAAATCCACGCATGTGAATTTTACTAATCTAAAAGTCAGTTACAAACCTGTAATCATTAACGGTCAGCAGATTCCGTATGCAAATAAGGCTAAATATCTAGGGATGACCTTAGATACCAGGCTCAGATGGAAAGAGCACGTTAAAAAAGAAAAAAGAAGAACTTAATATCAAATATCGAAAAATGTATTGGCTGCTCGGGAAAAACTCGGAATTGTCATCCGAAAATAAATTGCTACTATATCAACAGGTGCTAAAGCCTGTATGGACTTACGGAATACAGCTCTGGGGCTGTACAAAGAAAACCAACACTAAAATAATACAAACTTTTCAAAACAAAGTGCTACGTGGTATAGTTAACGCTCCGTGGTACATTAGGAATGATGACCTTCATCGGGATCTAAATATCCCGACGGTCCAAGAAGAAATAAAAAAACTTGCAGTAATACATGGACAACGTATTTATCAACACGTAAATGAAGAGCTTCGTGGTATGTTGGACACCTCCCATGCAGTAAGACGATTGCAGAGAACGAAACCAATTGATTTAATGGATTAAGGACACCAAAGCAAAGACTACTTCAGTAAATAACCTATAAATGGAGCCGGCCAATGGGCGTCTTCTCATTCACAAGTGATTAAATTAAGAAAGAAAAATTACTAGATGAATTGTATTCAGTTGTAATAATTTAAATAAAAAAAAATAAAAAATAAAAAAAAAAAAAAAATAAAAATTTTATTTTCATTTCTATTTTTTCATTTCTGATTCACGGACAAAAATTTAATGTCGCACAATTTTTGTCCGTGAATCCGAAATGAAAAAATAGAAATGAAAATAAAGAAAATTAAGAACATTTTTGAGCTGAAGATTTTTGTTTAAATTATATTTTCGAGAGAACAGAATAAAACAATACAAAAAAATTGGTGTTTTAATTTAAAATAAAGGTTTAAATTAACAATTAAAAATCTATTACGACTTAGTTTGAATCCAGAAATCAAAATCTAATGTAGCATGGCTGAATAAGTAATTCACGAGACAAAATCGATATAGTGATTGTTTTTACGCGATAATGTTTTTGTTTTTGCGTTATTTTTTGTTACAGTTGCAATATAAGATCACACACAATCGTCGCTCGATTCATAAGGCAAGGGGTTAAGCAATGCCTTCTAAACTACTGGCCGCTTACACCAACTGATGACGACACGCTAAGTCGACGGTTCACTATAATTTGGTTTTCTGGATTCAAACTATTGCGCAATAGATTTTAATTTTTAATTTTAAACCCTTATTTTAAATTAAATCATTAAATTTTTTTGTCTTGTTTTATTCTGTTCTCTCGAAAATAAAATTTAAATAAAAATCTACATCTCAAAAATGTCCGTAAATTTTTTTATTTTCATTTCAATTTTTTTCATTTCGGATTCACGGTCAAAATTTTTACGTCGCAGCTGCGTAATAAAATTTTTGTCTGTGAATCCGAAATGAAAAAAATTGAAATGAAAATAGAAAAAATTAAGGACATTTTTGAGATGTAGATTTTTGTTTAAATTTTATTTTCGAGAGAAAAGAATAAAACAAGACAAAAAAATTTAATGATTTAATTTAAAATAAGGGTTTAAAATTAAAAATTAAAATCTATTGCGCAATAGTTTGAATCCAGAAACCAAAATTGTGTGTAGCATAGCTAGATGGCAGATAAATATTAAAAAGGAAAATTACATTACAAAATATATTTAGTTGTAATTATTACATCGAAGTAGACGGTTATTCGTTTTTTATTTTGGTTTTCCAGTTTTTTCTAGTTTTTGTCTACATCTCGTTCTCATGAAACCAAAATAAATTTCGTCATTCGTCCGTCATACAAAATTATAATACAAAAATATATTATTTCTCTCTCCAGTTGTTTTGTAATTTTGTTGTTTGTTTGTTTGTTAGTTTCGAACAAACTGTTGAAGCCGAAGGATATGCTTTTTTAATTTTTATAGTAATGTATGTACATTTTATTTTAGATTTTGGCGTTTTTTTTGTCATTTTTGTCTACCATAAGTCGATTTGTAATACCATTTAATTCGAAATTGTTGTAATTGGTACGTAGATTCAATAAAAAATAGCAAAAGAATTACGGATATTATGTAAAACACAGAAAAAATGCATCGTAAAGTGGGAACTATAGATAGAATAAAAAAAATAACGTAAGAGAGCGAGAGATAGGATTTAAATGTATACGACCATACTCAGAATAACAAAAACCTGATACTGGCCAGTGCACCTAGAATACTACAGGCCACACTGCTTGCTATGTCATCAAATTTATGTCTACAGTGTATTCTTTGTACTGTAGACGGCAGTCATGTTCATAAAAAGAATAATTAAATGGCAGGAAAAAATAATAAAAACAAAAATATGTAGTGTGATTCGAAAAATAAGAGAGCGAGGTTGTGTTTGTTTTTTCACGAAATATATATTCACGTGTATTTTTTTATCAAGCGATACATTTTTACGTGTTTTTTTACTAAATTTAAAAATCAGGTAAGTAAGTGAAAATTAAAATATAGTTTGTGACGTCTGATTTGGGAAAAAAGTGTATGTTAATAAAAAAAATAATTGAAAATATTTTATTGGATGCATTTGCACTATGAGCCATCCAATTTTTTTAATCTGTTATAAGAATTCGGTTTGAAAGTGAAAATAATTTTTGCTTTAAAGTTTAATATATGTGTTTTTTGTTTAAAATCATTTATACATCATTTCGTAAAAATCTTAATGTTCACGTCGACTATAGAATCGATTGCGGATTGAAAACTGCATATAAAAAAAACAAACCAACATTTTAAATCATAGTTATAGTTTAAATCAAGTCATAGAAATTCCGATGGATTTGTATGGAAACAGTGTACCTAGAATAGCTACTTTGATTTATAGCCATTGTTTCCCAATTTATTTATATGCATTTTTCACTCCGCAATCGCGCTCCCGCGGATTGTATAATCGACGTGATTAAATAAATTAGGTTAAGGCATGCAATCGTTTAGCGCGCAAAAGCTCATCCTGCCTCCGGACATCCATTTCTGAAGGCAGAAAGATTTCTGGGTCGTTTATTATCGAGTGTGAGTATTTATATTTGTCTGAACATCAGGCTCCAAGAGGTTTTTCTTATTTAAATATAATTTAAATTAATTAAGTTAATTTTTCTGGTGATGGGGTTTAAAAACGGTTACCTGATCGGGGCCCGATGTACGCAAAGAAGGAAATTACGGGAATGGTGAAATGGCCCACCATGGATATTTTAAAGTGTAAGTGTTTTTATGTGTTCGGATATCAGCAGCGGCTTTTATAACACACTGGTGGTGGTTCGGATGTTATTGAGAATGCTGTATCCGTCCGATGTATGTAATATATGTGTTTGTGAAATTTTGTATAATAAAATAAAAATTCGTATTTTAGAAATGCCAGTGTGCATTGTTCCAAAGTGTACTGTAGTTTACAGTAGCGAAGTACGTGGTTTTAGCTTTCCCCGACATCCTGATGAACGAGCAAAATGGTGTGGTTTAATCGGGATTAATGATGCTGCACTAACCACCAATCACCGTGCTTGTCAACATCACTTTGAACCGGAGTTTATCATTAAAAGTGATGTGAAAATACTGGACACGGGTAAATATTAACTTAATTTTTAAATGGACAAGTACCTACTCGTAACGTGACCTACTAAACCATACGTTTTGAAATTTATTTTAGGAAAACGGATTATGGTACCCAGATCTCGGTGGACACTAAGAAGCGGTGCAATTCCCACCATTTTGTTACCCCACGAAGCGAGTAGAATCGATTTTAGTGCCGATATACGACGAAAGCGGCAAGAAGAAGAACATCGACAAATCGAGGAACGTCTGTTCTTATTGGATGATAAAATCACAGTACTTCAGGATATTATTAATAAAAAAGATAAGTATTCTCTTACTGACTGGGTTAGCAAATTATGGGATTCAAATTTGCTAATTTATAAACTTAAACTGAATTCTCTTGGAATCCCATTTGTATGTTGCTCATTTTTTATTGATAATAACCTTGTTGTTACAAAAGTTTTTGAAAACAATCGGGAAATTAAAATTTCTAAATTTAATTCAATAGTACCCAATTTAAGAATAAATAGTTTTTCAAAATTAATTAAATTCATTACATATTTAGATCATAATATAAATAGCATGGTTGATGCACTTGACATCTTCCATAACATTCATGAAAATTTAAATTTAATAATTAAAGATGAGCAATATATAGATAAGCGTAAAAGTTTAACTTTTTTTCAGGAACAATTAAATTTAGTGAATTTTAAATCTCCTAGATATTCGACGGACACTTTACTTTTTTCTGCACTTTTCTTATATACTTTTCCGGGCGCATATAATTATCTTCGCGAATCTGATTTACTTATTTTACCTTTTCCGGGATATTTAAAATCGTTTAACATCGGAAGTGCGAAAACGGGTTCGGTTCATTTAAATTATTTAAAATCAAAATTATTAAAAACTGGCGATTCTAACAAATATGTAAATCTTTTATTAGATGAAATATATGTTAAATCTGCCATAACATACAAAGCAAATTCTCTTCAAGGAATTGCGCAAAATGTGTCTTCAGATAAAACTGAAATTGTAGCCGCAAATGCAGTGCAAACGTTCATGATCACTTCGTTGTACTCCCATAGCCACGACGTCGTCGGTTTATACCCAGTTAAAGCACAGGACACCGCGTTTCTTTTAAATTGTACAAACAATATTTTAAATTTACTTAACGAATCCGGATATGAGGTTGTATCTATAATTACTGATAACAACCAGATTAATCGTAAACTTTTTAAACAGCTATGTGGAGGTCGGGAATTTCAACCATACTTTTTTTCAAAATTTAATTTAACAAAGAAAATATTTCTTCTATTTGATTCCGTTCATTTACTTAAATGCATTAGAAATAACTGGCTTAAAGCAAAAACTTTTAAGTGTCCTCAATTTGATTTAGATGAAAATAATTTTTGTGCCAACATGAGTGATCTTCAATCAGTTTTTGATCATGAAATTAGTTTTATTAAACAAGCTCCTGCTTTATCGCATAAAGTTCTATTTCCAAACTCTTTCGAAAAACAAAACGTTTATTTAGCTATTAAATTATTTGATGAGAAAAATATATCGGCATTGCATTATTATTACGAAAACCAAATTTTAAATTTAGATCCGGGAACCGCGAATTTTATTACAATTATTTGGAAATGGTGGAGCGTAGTTAACGTAAAGAATTATACAAAAGGATTTCACAAAAGAAACGATTTCGCGCGGCCAATTTTTAATTTAGAGCAATTAAATTATAAATTTCTATATGATTTTTGTGCGTGGTTACAATCTTGGGACTGTTCTGAATTGAAACATTCTTTTAAATTAAGTAAAGAGACTTATTCTGCTTTACTACAAACAACATCGAGCATGCTTTTATTAATTCCGTATCTTTTCGACGAACTTAAATTTAAATACGTTTTACTCGGGAAATTTCAAACAGATCCTCTAGAAGCGCGTTTTGGAAAATATCGACGCATGTCGGGAACAAATTACCATATTTCTGTTCAAAATATAATTGAATCTGAAAAAAAGTTGCAAATTACAAGTGTATTAAAATTAAATAACAAACAGGACAAAATTGCCTTAAAAGATTTGTTTTCTGATTTCAGGGAGGATGAATCGCAAATGGACAGCGTTGATTTTGATTTGGCGGAAGCGGTTCTAAAAACATCGGAGGAGATGGAGTTGCTGGAGGAGAACGTTGCAACTTTAATTTTCATCGCGGGATATGTTGGGCGTTCGGTGAGTGAGAAGGTGAAATGCACTAGTTGTACTGAACATTTGCTCATCAATAAAGAATTAATTTTAGATCATAGTCATAATTTAGAGTACACATTTAATTTAGATCGGGGCGGTTTAAAATATCCTTCGCAATTTTCTTTAGATATTGGCGTTTCCGCTTTTAAAGTGTTTGAAACATTAATCGGGAGTTTCGAGAAAGAGTTTTTAGAATTTCGTAATCAAAAAGCCTATCTTAAATTTTTAATGTTAGAAAAATTCGATAATTTAATTATCGAAAAATGCAAATGTTCAAAGGATAGGTTTGTTTTAATCGATAAATCATTGTCCATTTGGTGCAATATTTTGTTGAATAATTACACAAAAAAAAAAAATAGTGCAATTCACGCTCTCACAAAAACCACAGTAAAAAATAAGTTTAAAAGGAAATTAATAACCCTTACAAATTAAAACTAAATTTTTTTGCAATTTTTATTTAATTTTTGTTTTCTTATTAAAACCTGTGATAAATGAAATTACTTTATAAATAAGATTTTTAAGATTATGATTTACTAATTTTACTAAGAAATATTTATTAAATATATTATTTTGTACATTTTACTTAATTATAATTTTATTAAAGTTATTTTTAAAATATAGATAATAATGAATTTCATAAAATTTAATTTATATAACATACTTTTAACTATTAAAATTTTTATATTTAATGTAAATTAGTTAGTTTTTGTGATATGATTTTAAATTATAAAATATTATTTTATAAGTCTAAAGCTTATTTAAAAAAAAAGAATTATAAAACCATATGTGCTGTGCGCATACAATAAATTTTTATTTACGTTAAAAAATTGAACGTATTTTCTAACTAATAAATTAGTAAAACTATTATTTAAATTAAATTTATTTTTGATAAAAGAATTATTATTTTTTAATTATTTTAGAATATTTATATCAAATAAAATGTGATAAAAATAAATTAATATGTACCTATACCATACAAAAATTAAAAATTATAATTTTTCATAGATTGAATTATTAATAAATTTATTTATAAATAAAATTTTTAATATCACCAATAATTATATTTTCTTTAATTTTAATAATTTAGATTTAGGTGTACAAATACAATATAAAAATATATTTTCATTCAATTACATAAATTTGTGAAACATTAAAAAATATGTATTTTTTTAACAAATAAAATTCTACCTTTAGGCCCCTATTACGATTCGGGCAATTGTTCATCACCCTCGCCTTCCTCGTTTTGGGTTAAACAAGTAACCTGGGATAAAATTTCATCACCTTGTAGATCTTTCTTTTTTAAGTTACCCATCCAAAAAACAGTTGTGCAGTTATTTGCGACCAAAGCCGCCTTCACTTTAAATACCAGAAGTTCAATAGTTTGGCGTAAAAATGGAATTTGTGTAACGATTGTAACGTTTTGAATAGCTTTTGAATGACAGCACAAATGGTTGTTTGTTGAAAATTTTTTACGAGCTCATTGGTTCGCTCCGGGATTCATCTCAAATTACGTTCCAACATCGACATATCGTATTGTAAAAATAGTTTAATGTAAATGTGAGCATGTTTTACGAATAACACAAAATTTCGTTGAACATTTAAATTTTTAACCACTTCGAGTAAGCAATTTACAATTTCAGTACTTACATTCGGTATAACATAAAACTAAATTTAACGAGGCATGGATCATAATCCTTAAACAATTATCGATGATTTCTAAAAAGCTATTAGCGTACTCTGCAAATATGTTTGGATAAATTTTAGTCGTATTCTCCAACAGTTCTATTGTAAACAACTCACTCTTAATTTTCTGGTTGATCAAATTACTGATGTAATTGGTCTTGTCATCATTGACCTTAATAATTATCACAAGTATTATTAAATCGATCGATCGATGATCATCAGGTGCCTTCATACATACCTTCATAAAATGTATTTCATCCAGATATCGTAAAATTTATTAATTCGCATAAAAGTTTTCCGCAAACACGTAAATATTTCAGTCGTTACGAATTCGGACAATTTTCGAAAATTTCTCTCTACAGTCACGAATATCAGTGATCACATCTCTCATAACTGCGGTATCGCGTGCATCAAAGTTGAGAACAAATTTTATAAACGGCAATATCAACTGCAAGAAAATGACAAATTATTATTGAGAATTTTTTTTAATTTCAATTTCCAGGTACCGCAACTTTCGTTGTATTATTGATGTGTTTTACCTTCCTTCGTCTTAGCATTGCTTGCAAGTGGTGGCTCAGCGCCATATTACCAAAGGTCGCTATGTTTGGGATTGTAAACAGCTCAGCATTGTGGCTCAGCATCGTTTGAAATCAAATCGCTTAAAGTAATCCTTAGTTAAACATTGAGATTTTTGGCAATATATTTGGAAAACCAATCATTTTTTTACCGCCTGATCATGCCGACTAGAATCTAGTACGTCCTCAAGACATTTAATTATTTCGATTTTATTTTGTGTAATCGCAAGTGCAAGTATGTAGTTCAAATATTTTCGTGTACAACATATCCCCGTTCACAAAATGATTTATAAATTTTAATTGCGACATCATTTAAAGACTGCGAAAGTACTTTCGTTAAAATATTTTAAGACATATACTTTCATCTTATCGACAAATATACTGATTAAATCGGTTTGTAGAAAACAATCATTAAAAAATTCTTGACATGAGTTTCTTGTGGTTGTAAGGTATTTTCATTAGCTTTGGTGATGATCTAAAAGGTAATTTGTTTTATTAACGAGGTATAGCGAGCTATAATATTAGTCAACTTACAACACATCCACTTAATAATTTACTCAAATTTGGTTCATTTTTTATTGAAACCTCGAAATATTTTAAAAAACGTTGCACATTTTCCGGATACTCGGGACTCGATTTCATCATTTGCTGTAACTTATTAACAAACGACATATGATCCAATTCCAGTGAAATGTGATCCGGGTTATCCAGCGTAGCACCGGTTAATAAGTTACACTGGCCAAACTCACGCTACACGTTCTGATACTAAATACAGAAACAATTAAACAGCAGAAAGAAAATATTAATACGAGCGCTAAAAGTAAGGTTATGTCAAAATTACGTATGGTTATGTTAATTACACGAAATGTGTACAAAATTTGATTTTATACGTGTGTAACGCATAATTTCATAATAATATTATAAATTAATACTTACCAATAGGATAATTATTAAATTTTAACATTTATTATTTATTAAAATTTTAAACAAACAAGAAAAATATTTTAAAATTATTTTTCTTGTTACAATTTTTTTATTAATACGACAATTGACAGCTTAAACCCAAAAAAAAAAATCAAAACATACTTTTTCATTTTAGTGCTGCCTAAAACAGTCAAAGAGAGAACTGTCGACATAAATTGACGTCATATAGCAAAATTTTTAAAGCAGTGTGGCCTGTAGTATTCTAGGTGCACTGTACTGGCCGTACGGACCAAAATGTTTTCTATATTTGTCAATGTATATGTAAATTTAAATTAATATAAATAAACAAAAATTTGTTGTAGATATTGAAGGAATTTACTATCAATACCACTACATAATAGGCCTTTTTTCTATATAAAAAAATTCCATGAGCTTGTATAGGTAAATCCAAACAAAAACGCGGGTGCCGTACGAGTAGGTAAAAAATTACATGAGACAAAAAAAAATCTTCATTTGTCCCAATAAATCTGCTTTATTATCATCTACAAACATAATTTATCTGAAGGATCACGATAAATATTGATATTTTGAGAAACATTTCCAATAAAAAATTTCCCTATTGAGTAACTTTTCATTTAGCAACTTACTGATAAAAGCAACAACACAATTTTTCAATGACACGTGCGCGTATAAGATTTTTAATTTCTCTTGGCTCTCGCCAACAAATAATACAAGTTAAGGTATAAACAGAACCAGAGATACAGCGACAAGATACATCGGCAAAATACATTTGTCTGCTGGCGATGTCGCTTTGGTAAACACAACAAGCGCGTCAGCGTTGAAGCGACAAAACAAGAAAAATAATACCAAATTAACCCTAAAATATTTCATTTGTCTTTTTATCGACTCTATTTAAATTTTTTTACATAAAACATTGTGTACAACATTCCAATTTTGTTGAAATTCATTTAAAAAAAGTTGTAAAAAATGTTTACCAACATAATAATCTGAAAATTATATTGGTGGTACTGCAGCGCCGGCGACAAAATTAGAATAGATTCTAAAAAAATTCGGCGACAATGTCGTCGTCGCCAACGACATTGGTTGTGTTAGCATGCTATGGTTTATGTGTATTTTAATTTGACAGGCGTTGTATCTTGTCGTTGTATCTCTGCTTCTGTTTATACCTTTATTTGTTTTGGTTTTGTTTCACGAACATATAGTACCGAAGAAAAATAATGAACTTAATTTCACACATTTTATTTGTGTAATGAATTTTAGATTAAAGGGTATAATATTTTGTATGTTACAATACAAATTATATTTGTATTCGTTTGTGTTTCGTATATTATTTGGCTAACCTGCTATGTAGTGTGTGCCATTAAACTAAACAAACCCTTTTTTTCTGTACTGTATTTTGTGCAATAAATTAAACAATACATCTCGACGGATTATTTCCTCAAATATTTCGACCATAAAATGAAACATAAAAAGGGTACCATAAAAGTGTTTAGTTAAACTGTAATTATCAAAATTAAAAAAAGTTGCTTTAAAAAATTACGTTTATTGCAGATTTATTTAAACAATTAATCGAAAAATCTAATTAATCGGCAAATTCAATGTAAATTTCGTCGTCAGTCACATAGGAATATTTTACTATACACATAATATACAAAATTATTATGTGTGATATTTTGCCTTCATAAGTTTCAATATCGTCGATAAACTGTATCGTAATTTTTATTCTTTACTGTAACTTTTACATAAGCCCACAAAAAAAAAAATCCAATTGTCGATAAAATTGGATTTTTTTTTTAGTTATTATGTACAACCAACTAAATTTCGCTTTTGGACTCATCATTAGTATTGATTGATTAAAATGTGTTTTTGTTTATTACACCGTATTAATGAAAAATCAAGTTTTATTTGAACAAAAATAAAAAACACCCATCCCCTTCAACATATTTTGGTTTACTAAAAAAGTAAAAAAGCATGCAAGAGCGGCAGTACACAATCTCGTGTATTTTTGTTTTTATTTTATTTGTTGTTACGGTGTAAAATTAAGTTGCTGGTTTAATTGGAATATTACTGAATGAAAAGTTTTCTCAATACAATTTTTTTTTTAAATGATTCAATAACAAAATATCCTTATTTATTTCTTGCAATGTATTATTCAATTTAACTTGAGCGATACATATTATTTATTGCAAATAATGAAATTGTCTTTTTGTAGCCATGTAATTTTTTTTCGTTTTGTATGGAATTCTCATTTCTTTTTGGTTTTACATATACAAACAAGATTTTAATAAGAAATGGCCTGTTATTGTATTGGTATTAGTACTATACATACCTTGCTTAGATCGCCGTTATGGTTTGCTTGGACGTCTCTTATATCGCATCATCAGTTTTAGCAAGTATATTTTCCTTAGTGTTTTTTGATTTAATGCATGCATTTAGTATTGTTGTTGTAAAGAGATCAATTCCAATAAATCTTCCATAAGATTTAATACATTGCTTAATTAGATGAAATTATCAAAAATGTATGCAGAAGGTTTATGCTACAAATTTTACTGCCGCATTGAAATGAAACGCCCTTTGCTTATTTTCAGTTCCGTTTATAGAATACACTAAATTCAAAAAGGCTAACATAGATGCAATTATGATCACACCTATTTTATTACGAGTATAATGCTAGTAATTCCTAAAAGATGATTCATCGTATCTAAGATTATGTGGCGTAAATTTAAACATAAGAAGGTCATAAAAAGTTGTAATTTTTGTCTTCTTTGCAAAATAAAAACATGAAGATTAATCGAGGTTATGAGAAAATAAATATGCGCTTGGAACAGCTACTAAATTAAGTATGTATAACAAAAGAGCTTTAACGTAAAAATCTTATCACCAAAACTAACAACCGAAACAGTGCATGACCTTTACAACTAATAATAACACCACATCACCGTTAATCGTTTTTTGTATAAATGTCAACTTTATTTTAAGTACGCAGTCGATTGAATTAAAGCTACGACAGCGTGAAGTTTTCGGAACAAACTGATAATAAACCGGTTCTGATATTTAATATAATATTCTAGTTCGTTGGTAATACTTAATATCTAATAATATATGTATATATTTTCTATTTGCAGGTAAATTACATACACGCTTAAAGGGTTGGGTGGATTTACATATTGACAAAATGTGCGTATATCTTTTATATTACTGTATTTGATAAGGTCAGTGGCCAAAATACTAGGTTATTATTGCATTGTGATACGATTGACGTAGTATAAGTACATGATCTCTCTGCCAAAATTAAAATGAAATGTAGTTATTATAGTTTTTATAGATTAAATTTGCACAAGTATTAGAATTATGTGTGGTTATCGAGCAATAAATATATAAGAGAAATCAAGTAGTGCAAATTTTATAGGCAGGTTTTTCCGAGGTTAATCTTATTTTATAGTTTTAATATAATTATATACACAAATTTAAATTTTTTCTATATTTAATCCATATATACGTATCGTAAAAACATATCGGCATAGTTATTTTATAGTTTATTGTTCTTGTTAGGCTTATACAGGTTGCTGTAAGTAAGATAGATTAACCTCGAAAAGTCTACATGAGTACTCTTATATATATTTTGCTTTATGGTGTGGTGTATATTAATTGAGTCGTTAAATAAGGTTTTTGTACGTAGATTAATTTATCTTTACTTATGTACAACAACTTATGTACAATTACATCTGTGTAATTTCTTACTTTTCAGGTAATATGATGTCTGTAATCAGTAATTTTAGAAAGTTAACGTAAACATATTGATATTTTCGAGATTATCGATTCTGCCGCGTGGCTTGTTTCACATTTTAATATGACTCACATATTGTTGTTTTGTATTATTATTTGGTATTTATACTAAGCACTATTCAATGTGTGTAAACATATATGAATGTACATTATACATATACAGAGCCAACCTTAAATACCAAATAGAGGTAATAAAAACGATTTAAATGCCATGTCTTGAAGTGAATGGTTAATTCTTAAAACGAATACGACGAACAAATAAAACTATAAGATTAGTTTTGTTTGGAATACAGAAAACCTGTTATACACCTTTCACCTTTTTTTATGTATGTATAGTGTAGTGTTTGAGTAGTTATGTGTACACAAGAGAACTAAATAGAAATCTTCAAAGATGTTGTTAAATCCAAAGATATAACAATTGCGATTTTCGCGCTCTTTGGTTGAATATAGCTCACGCGTACCATCATATACTTACATTTATTTACAAGTGAATATAAAATCAGGGAGTTTCTCATGCATAACATACAATCATTTCTTTTATAATGGCAAGTTAAATGTTTTACTTACATTTATTGTAAAAAATTGTAAATAATTTTCTTTACATATGTACGTTACTTCATTACAAAATGACCTAATTATTATGTATGTTTTGCGCGCTTATACATATTTGTGTTACTGTTTATAAATATATAAAACATACAATTTGAAATTGTTAAGTAAATTAATAAATAGCTGCATGTATAGCAAAAAATATTACATAAAAAACAATAATTCCGCGTTTGCAGTTTAACTTCTACAGGGTGATTGTTAGATATCTTCCATTTAATACGCAGATAAATTGTATTCAAAAGTCAAGGGTGCTGTTCACTGCAAAAATTGGTTGTCGTTGTTAGAAATGTCAAATAGCATCGGTGTTACTCGGTAGTACTTTTATCGCAGTGAACGACATTTAGTCATTTTATGTCAATCTGTCAATTTTAAATTATATTCATAATATATATTATAGTTTGCGTGCCTATAGAAGTCTGTCTATATATCAATAAAGAGTGAGAATAATAAAAATAAATATTATTCCTATGAATGTGGACCATGGATAAACTAATAAATAATATTGCAAATATTACCAAATTAAATATGTTATCTTTCCAAATTAAATATATTATATTGTTAAATTACATATATATATTCCCAAATTAAATATACAAGTTAAATTTTTTAGTTGAACAAAATTGTTTTCTTCATCAATTAATACTGAAATTCCTTATCCATTTTGAAAATGGCAAGAATGACAGCTGCAACATTCATTAACAACACTCTCAACTGCAGTTAAAAAATGTTGTTTGGAGTCGATGACAACCTAAGCACTGAACACAAAAGTTGTCGTTTGGTGTCGATGACAACCTAAGCAGTGAACGACAAATAGTCAAAAAAAGTAACTTTTTGTAACTTTTAGTCGTATTGAAGTGAACAGACTGAAGGAATTTTTTTTTGTGTAGGCGTAGGTAGAGTATTATAATATACAGATAACTTGTCTTGAAGGAAAAAATATTAGAATATTTGTAAACGGATCGATAATCACTAAGATTTGTGGACTATTCAAAATTTTAGTAATATGATTTTCACTGATATTTGATCATGGTGGTGCAAAATCTTTTAATTCTTTCAAATCGTAATTTTCCCTGAGTTGTAATCAAAAAATTAATTTGTGTGTAAAGCTGTAGCCAAAACTCGCCATTCTTCAGTCTCGACATTTGTATTAGGTGTGCAAGTAGAAACTCGGCTCTGAAGTTGGTTGCATTAAAATATACTTGAACGCATCCAAATCGCTCGCCATAGATGTCGATAAGTAACATATACGCATTCTATTCTGTTTTCAATTGACAAAAATGCTGCTCAAGCTAAGGAATTGATTAATTCGACTTTGAGTGAACATTCTGTGAGTCATTCAATAGTAAAAAAATGGTTTGCAAGATTTTGTGATGGCAATTTTAGTTTTGAGGGCGACCCAGAATTAATAATTCTATACTAGATGTGATACTTGTAGTTTCGAAACACGACGAGGAAATTATCAGAGCCTAAAGTTATGCAAACTTAGGTCAAATTTCTGTAATTTTCATTTATTTTTTATTCCACTTTTTTCATAAATGATTCACTGTTTCAAATATTTGTAAAAACAAATCCCTAAGTGTAATGTCCGGTTTTTTGAAATCTACCTATTAAGGGCAAACATACTTTTATCACCCATTGTTGCAAACTAAAATGGGGCCTTACTTTAAGAATGAAAAAAAATACTGTAAATCGTGTTTCATCCATAATAAGGATTGTAGCTCGGACAACGTTGTGCTAGAAACAGACGTTCAGAAAAACACTTACGTTAAGTTGCGTCTATTTCTAAAAAAAATGCAAAGACGCGTGGCAGCAGTGTTAACAACACACAAAAAATTAAAAATAAATTACTTTGAAATTACTTGATGCTATAATTTTGAGTATTAGCTGTCATTTTATTTTCGAAGTCAATAAATCAAAAATTAAAAAGATGGAAGAATTAATAATAGAATTGGTGAAAGAAAATGAATTTCTTTCTAATAAAAAGCATTAAAGTGCATAGAACATAGAAATGTGTGTTTACAGCATAAATAAATCATAAAATTCAGCAGATTGCCAATAGGTGGCTTAAAATAAGAAACGTCATGTCCGCGCATGTATTTTGTCTTACGTTTCCGCCTGCGAATCCGCAAGCGTTTTTCCGCACGTCTATTTTCAGCATTAATATTAATAAACTTAAAGTTAATTATTATATGTTTAAAAAATAATATTAACTTTACAAGCTTAAATTAAAGATATTCCTCAATATTATTTATATTAGAGCTATTAAAAATATTCCTCAATATTATTTATATTAGACAGCCTAATTTGTAATTCACGTCGTTCAAATTATTGTTTACGCTCTATTGTGAGAAGTTGTAAATACTTTGGAAACATATGAAACCAGTATGGTGCCATAAACAGATAAAAGCGTCTATATTTTTCATTATTGCATCGAACACAAGCAAAGATATTTGAATTACAGAAGTAGAAGTCTGAGCTCACGGAAAAATGGATCTATGTTGTTCCTTATAGAACGGTTATATATTAATTTTACAATCCGTTTCTGTGCAATATGGAGAAACCCAAAAATTATATT
Organism: Nephrotoma flavescens; assembly: GCA_932526605.1. Lineage (NCBI taxonomy): Eukaryota > Metazoa > Arthropoda > Insecta > Diptera > Tipulidae > Nephrotoma > Nephrotoma flavescens. The sequence goes on along the minus strand of OW052220.1, from coordinate 158,702,708 downwards.
ACATTACAAGAATTACATTTTAGCATTTTAAGTGGTTTTCAACTGTTGTGTGCAATACATTTACTCTCTCTGCAATCTCCCAAACAGTTAGACGGCAATTCTCTTCAATTATGACTTTCACTTGGTCGCCATCAACTTCATTTGGTCGACCAGAACGTTGCTCATCTTTCTAAGTAGCAGAACGAAATGTTTTAAATCAATTCTGAGTGTGAAATATCAAATGCCAAAAGAAAAATGTGCACTTTAATTCTAACATAAGTTCTTAAAAAAGTTGAAAACTACCCATGTTTCAAATTCAAAAAATTTGGAGTGTGTAGACAGATTATATTATTCAGACTCATTATTCTGGTCGAAATCTTATCTCAAAATAACGTTAATTTACATTCAAATTCTGAAGTATTGTGACATAACTGAAGCCGTCTTCTTGCGATTGGGTATTTGTAGCAATGTTGGTTTACATTCGACTATTGGTCAACAGCCATAGTTGGTCCAATATTGACAATAATATTGTATTTGCACGACGCAACAAATGTAGATGCTGCACAATTCTCGAATTTCGAGTCGCTGAGTGCCAAACTTAAGGTAAATCGTTTACTACGGTAAAAACCGTTTTTAGTACAGATTTTTCGATCAGTTTGCAATTGAGTTTTTGAAACATAATTGAATTTATCGAAAAACTTACTTAAAATTGACTTTTACCGTAAGTTTGGCACACGGCCTTTTAGTTATCATTTTTCTAAAGCAAAATGATATGCGCTTTCACCCAAACAATTACACAAAACGTATTCCGATTCCAACCTTTCAGTGTAAATATATTCTCTGATCTTTTTCCCCTCTTCGACAAACATACATCAACAAAAATTTCAATTGCTTGCTGAGATTACAATAGAAAAATAATAATTGGAAAGATGAAACAGTGTATCATTTATCTCTAAAAACGTGAGACGTAAAATAATGCGAAAGTCGAAAATTGTGTTGGTATACAACATCCCGCCATACGGCTGGGATATTATACCATCACAATTTTCGACTTTCGACTTAGTTTATGTCTCATATTTTTACTAGTCAAATCGCAGTCTATTTCACACCTAAAATTACGTATTTTCTATTGTGTTCTCAGCTTGCTCGGAGAAAACCATTCTATTTCTATTCTACGATTTCTAAGACTACTAGACTGATTGATTTAATTTATCTTTATTTATTATTTTTCATGATAACTTTATCGAAATGTAGAAAGAGAGCTTACAATAATATCAACAGGATGAAATCACAATATAAAACTCGTTATTATTTTCGCGAAATAGAATCTTGACGGATTCCTAAAAAATAAGACATACTTACATAAACTAAGTGAAAAATAGTGATGTACAACACCCCAGCTCAGTTCTCGAGTTTCGATCACGTGCGCCGCGCCTTATTCATCCGTTAATTTAACCAATCAAAATGTTATGTCACATGTAATTTAATGCAATCTAATGTCAAATTTATTATAATTTCCTTTTACAAATTTCCGTTTCAAATAAATCCTCGGATTATTAATGCGCTTATGAAACCATACGCGTCCGACTTTGGTAATTTTCAATTCTTCGAATATCTGTTTGTAAAGCATTCCCTATTTTATTGAAATTTATTTATATTGGTTGCCATTGACTGCTTGCCTAACCCCTCGAATCTAACGTACAGTTACAGACGTATTTTCAGTCTTAACGAAAACTTTTGTCTTAACGAAGACTAGATACTTTAAATTCGTATTCTGCACTTAGTCTTTTCTGTCAGTAGTCTTAAAAAATTGTCTTCGTTAATATCAGCGAAATAGGTGGTCTTAGGAATCATAATTTTCACATTTAAACAACAACAATAATTATATGTAAGTATTTGAACAAAAACCGGAAAAACTATTCAAAATAAAACATTATGTACTCTCTCAGCATATATATAACATAAATTTGAGTTTTTTTTAACAATTTCGAATTGAACTGTCGCTTTTCGTTCATAAATTTGAAACAATATTTTAAAAATTTACAAAAGTCTTTGGAGAGTTTCTAATATATTATTTAACACTACTGTCTTCAGAATTTCAATGAAGACTTTAGTCTTAAAAAAAAAGTCTTAACAAGAAAGCCTTAACTAAGATAATCTTAGTAGTCTTAAGGTCAGAATTGGGGGGTAAAAGTGTTTTATGCTCTAGAGCTAAAGGCAAACCAAACTAAATAAGTCAGAGAAATCGATTGAAACCGTTTTAAGTGTTTAAGATAGCGAAAATTAAATTTGAAATTAGCAGGTCGGAGTTCGGAAGACACCGTAGATACAATTTTATTAATCCTGCCCAAAATATATTCGGATAAAGTTGACCGATAAATTGACAGAATAAAACCAACCAACCGCAACCAAAACATTTTATTTGGTAAACAAATTTCCCGTTTTTAGTTTGTTTTGAAATTAAAACATGTTGATTTCGCGTCAACTTTTGATCCAGCGGCCCCAATAAAAAGAAATTGTAAATGCTATGTGAATGTCAGGATAAACTTCAGCTCATTTCATTTCAAAGTACAGTAAATTCTTTCAGACAATTTTAACCCACTTAGCATAAATTAGTAGTGAGTCTAAATACAACTATTTATAATAACGGGTATATAATTAGGTTGAATGAAAACAATAAGGAATAATAGGACCCATACACGATACAATCATGAAAAAGCAGTCATGTGATGCACACCCGTATTTTTCCCTCACACGACACATGCATTTTGCACATTCGTTCCGTTTAAAAATGTCTTATGACCTACATAAACTAAACGACTGAAATATACGGGCGACTGAGTAAATTATACACGACGCAATTTTGCGTGCACAGAAACTTTCAAAACAATTGACAGTCACGCAGCATGACCAATCCTCCAACCAATACCGTTACTGTCAGTAAGAACGCACTATCGCACGATTGTTTTGTGTCGTGTGTTTGAATATAAGCTAATTCAAATGATATTTAGAATGGTCAGAGTGACAACCTGAAAAATATGTTATATCTGTGGTGCGGTGGTAATCATTTCAACTACAAGACGAATGAAAATCTATGACATTGTTGTTGTAGAACTACCAAAGTAATTCAGATCATAAGTATGTTTTTTTATTGTTTTGTTAAGACGGTCATCTCGAGTATGTCTTAGGGACATCTTTGAAAAAAACCTTGCTAATGCGTTAGTGACCAAAGATTTTTTTAGATTTTTTGTTTCTTTTCATTAATATAGTTTATTTTAATCATAAAATATTTTAATCATTTCAATCAAAAATCAAAAAATTTGATATAATATCATTTACCAATTACTTGCCATAGAATTGCTTGTCCTTGAATCCATTATGTTTTAAGTAAAAAATTACACACTTTTTCAACTTTTTTTTTGTTGCTATTCAACAATCTGCACTTAAATTTTGCCTTTTGTTGTGGGTAATTATACATACAGCAAAATGAAAAAAGTAACAACTGTTTTAGCTAACATCAAAACCTATATTATCACCCCAATTGTTGAAGTCGTCTCACTTCAAGTGACGTGACTACAGTCGTGTCACGTCGCGCCTAAGTTGGTATTGTTGAAGTCGTTTTAAACGACACGCATACTACAATAGAAATATATCGGGCAGCACTTATAATTTCCTCAAATTTGACAAGCCATTCGATGTCAAAAATCAAAATATTTACGAATATTTTATTGTAAAAACCACGTAAATTGAAAATAGGTAACTAAAATCTAATTATTTAATTATTAAATTAATTTCCAGAAATCATACTGTAATTTGTGATGAAGGTAAAATATCCATCATGATGTACATAATTTGTAATTTTCCATCGTAATTAAAAATTGAGAAGGGGTGGTTTGAGGGATCCAAATTTTCAACAAAACCCTTCGATTATTGAATGATAAATTTATCTTATATATTTACTAAAGCAGTAAAATATTTGCAAAATGAATATAAATTGTATTACAAAAAAAATCATAAATGTGTTTCATTAATGAACGTCGCATAAAATATTCTTGTCACTTGAAAAAGTTAGGTGACTGTTGTCGTATCATGCGACTAGAGTCGTAACAGACGACTTCGATAATAGCAAAAATGAAGTGACGTGACTATAGTCGTCTAAAATGACGTGAGACGACTTCGACAATTGGGGTGTATATGTTGAATGCTTGAGTTCCAGCTAAGTTATAAATCTTATAGCTGTGCAGAGAAAACTTTAAATTATATTCCTTCAAACATATATGCTTTCGACCAATATCAAACAATTTTTTGTATTAAAGAAAATGTGAAATCTAATACTAAAAAATAAAAAATAAGCTTACAGACACCTATACTAACATGATGATTGAAAGTACACAAACATAAAACTTACACCCCAATTGTCGAAGTCGTCTCACGTCATTTTAGACGACTATAGTCACGTCACTTCATTTTTGCTATTATCGAAGTCGTCTGCTACGACTCTAGTCGCATGATACGACAACAGTCACCTAATTTTTTCAAGTGACAAGAATATTTTATGCGACGTTCATTAATGAAACACATTTATGATTTTTTTTGTAATACAATTTATATTCATTTTTCAAATATTTTACTGCTTTAGTAAATATATAAGATAAATTTACCATTCAATAATCGAAGGGTTTTCTTGAAAATTTGGATGCCTCAAACCACCCCTTCTCAATTTTTAATTACGATGGAAAATTACAAATTATGTACATCATGGATATTTTACCTTCATCACAAATTACAGTATGATTTCTGGAAATTAATTTAATAATTAAATAATTAGATTTTAGTTACCTATTTTCAATTTACGTGGCTTTTACAATAAAATATTCGTAAATATTTTGATTTTTGACATCGAATGGCTTGTCAAATTTGAGGAAATAATAAGTGCTGCCCGATATATTTCTATTGTAGTATGCGTGTCGTTTAAAACGACTTCAACAATACCAATTTAGGCGCGACGTGACACGACTGTAGTCACGTCACTTGAAGTGAGACGACTTCAACAATTGGGGTGTTAGATTTTATCTTTTGGTTTTTAATATTTAATCAGGCAGAACAGCATTACTCTCGTTGACCTATACAATATCAACACGAGCCAATATACCTATTTAATAGATTATAACGATGCGACTTATTAATTAAACTATTGATATGTTTTCTATTTTTACAAAATCTCAAGGTTGATAACAAATCGATTTTCTTTGTAGCGTAACCAGCTGTTTTAATATATTTTTGTCGATGCAATCTTAATTCAATTAGATTTACAGCTTACATGCGATCTGCTGAGAATACAATATTGAGTCAGCCAATAATTCATTACACATTTAAATTGAATTACTTTCAGTTAATATATACGTACATAAATGTATTGTAAATTGTATATGTGCTTACGTAACCTTTTAAAGATGTTTGCTTAAATATCGATTGGTCATACTCAATTTATGACAAGCTTCGTAATACATTCCGCATTTTATGTTCTTGACTTTCTTTGACTACTTAAATTAAAAAAAAATTATTTTTTTTATATATTTAAATAAATTTTTTTAATGCGGTTATCAAGAATTTTTAATATGCGGGTGTACTTTACACGCGATTGTTTGTTGACGGTCCATGATTGTGTTAACGTTAAAATCATTAAATTAATTTCAATTTAAGTTTTGTAACTACATGATATGGATGACCTAAATTTGAATTGTTAGGTTAACAAAAGGTTTTGATTTTATGAACGAGCGAACAAACAAAGTGCTTAAAGTTTTAACTCTTTCACAATCTAATTGTACATTTACGAGTGTCTTTGTTATGTACTTTAAGTTTTTTCAAGGAAATAAAAGTGCACCCGATGAAGGCAACATATATGTTTCTGTTAGTTTTGTAATTTTCCAGAATTCCTATCCTGACCATTTTGCGACAATTTATAAACAGTACACCAAAAATATATTCCCTAAGGTATTTTCTGGCATATCTCATTCTGCGTAAATTTTAATTTTCATTTTGTTATTACATAGTTCTGTTTTGTTTTAGTTTAGTTAATTAATTAAATTAATTAGAAAATTATGATTACGTAACTCTGAAGTAAATTACATTAGTAGTTTATGAAAAATGTTAATGTACTGCTATTGATGTACCAAGAAGCGTGTTAGGCGTGTCTAGTATTTTTTGTAGGTTATGTGTGCATGAACAATAAACTGCACAAGCTTTAAAATATAAAGCCCGATTGAACGTTAAATTAAATAAGTCAAGAATAATATATAAAGGATTATTTTACTATTTTGAAGATATTGAGCAGTTTAACAAAACTAATTTTTTTATCATATTCTGCGTAAATTCCATAGTATGGTGACGATACGTATTCTTTTAAAGGGTAATTTTTAAAAAAGTTTTAAAAGATACAGAATATTCTTTTAGATAAATGAGTTTCGGTCCTCCCGATTTGCAATTTCCTTATCTGACATTCATTCAGACTGTCACGGTTGGACTGTCATTTAAGTTAAGGAAGGTTAGGAAAATATTTCCTTTTTCCAAAATGAAATCGTCTTGAAGTTTCCATCTATTGTTATCTTTTGTCTATTTTCCACTGCCCTGAATTGTTCATGTTAGTAAGTTCAACTTAATAAAATGAACAATTCAGGACAAAGAAATGTTGAAATGATAGTAGTTGGTAATTGCAAAGACTGTAACGATTCGCTTGCGGTTTGTTTTAAAATTGTTAGAGTACCGTGAATCGTTAACAGATCTCTTGACGATGTTATGATGGAGCAGCAGATCGCCGGCTAGGTGGCAGTCGTTTGGGTGGGATCTTTCCACCAATCATCAAGAGCTTGAAAAATATACTGCTTCTGTTGAATGAACACACACACACACACAGTAATATTTATTGATATGAATGACCATTTATAAAAAAAAACATAGAAAAGTTACATTCTTATGTTTAATATTTTAGTAATCAATGTTATCACAGCTTTCCTATCACAGTTATTGCATAAAACTTATCACAGTCCACTATACAACCAAGCAACATGAACTTTGATCTAACGGTCATGATCATCTTAACCCACACCTCCATTTTAATAAAACTTCAATAAAAATATTGAAGTCCCCTATGTGGTTGAAGCTCAAATCATCCTAGCTTTTATAAGATTTAGCTACACATTATTATTATCACTTTACACAAAAAAAATCTTCACGCATAATACTCCAGTGGAAAAGGGAAAAACAATTTTCAACAAAAATAAATGTTTCGCAAAGCTACACAGCTGAACCAGAGTAGTAAAATAATTAAATTTGGTTAATTGTATAATTTAGCATTTAATATAACTATGAAATAAATAATATAGTTTTCTTCAAATATAATTTAGATAAATAATTTTGTATATAAAAAGTATAATTATATAGTAAATTAAATTAACAAAAACAACACAGTTTTAACAATTTCTATTAAATTTTCTAACTATGAAATGAACCATGGCTCCTAATATATAATCGCCTTCGTTTGTGTTTTATATAATGATATAAATTTTGTTAATAGTTTAGGTGATTATTTAAAAAAAATAAATAAATAAATAAATTTTAATAGATATATAAATTAATAAAAGTACATATATTTAAATATTGTGCTTAATCTAATTTATATGCGGTAGGTATCGAGTACATAATTATAATCAAAACGCTGGAACATAAGCGTTAGTTAGTGACGTCACGAAACTTCCGTGTACAACAAACAACATGGATAGCGGTTTTTACCACACCCATCATTCACGTTTAAATGAAGTTTTTTTTTCTTTTCACGTACGAGTAATATGCCGTGAACCCAGAATATACGCTTGTAAGGGCTTTCGTGTTAAAGACGGCTCTTTGATACAATTATAAACTGTGTATCGTACTCGTTCCAATTAAGTTTAATAAAATATGAAATAATAAAATACAAAAAAAATTGCGCTTACCAAGTAACCGGGTTTTGCCACACAATATTTACCGGTACAAACTATATTTTGGAATAATCAAAATAATTCTAATTTCAGTAACGAGATTAATAATAAACGGACACAATAAATAATTTACCTTGGTAAGCGTCTTGTTGGATGGAAATAAATAATTTGTTGATCTTGGTTTGTAGATCTTCGTTCAAAATGGATCTCTATTCAAACACTCACAATCACACGAGCACTACACCCTTTTTTCTAAATAAGTAAACTTTTATTTTTTTTTATTTAACTTAACTTTTACTTTAACTAAATACAAGAGTTGGTGTAAACTTTTCTCTTGCTTTGAAATTTTAATTATTATTCTTGAACGGTGGCACAATACTAATGATCAATAAATTTTATTTCCATCCAATTGACAAATGTAGGGGTAATGCAAAACAATGTTAAACTTGTTTCGCCCCACTCAGAACAATACAAATTAACTGCGGCACAGCTGTGTTTTATGGTATTATGGTACAAATATATATGTACAGTACCGGGCAAAAATATTGAACAATAACAACTGAATTATCATGCGCGGGTATTCAATTTTAAAACAAATTTTGTGTGTGTAACAGTGCAACGGTTACAGTCGTGGGGACGACTCACACCCAAGAGATAGTCTCACAGCCGGGCTTAAAATTAATAAAGTTGATTGAATTATACACAAGTTTTACTCATTTACTACGACTTGATTTGATTGTTTGCGAGTTACCGAACGAGTCTGGTTTATTGTTTATCGTATATCCTTAGTATGATAGATTCCCATTGTTTTACCAGATTTATCGCCGACTTCGTAAGACACATTTCCGACTTTGTTCAAAATTACACCAGGAATAAATTTAAAAGCTAACTTTGCAGAAAAGTTCTTTGAGGCATTGCTTTGCACGAAGTTTCGAACAAACACCTGCTGTCCGACATTGAACGGTCTGTGTCGAGCACGTAAATTATAAGTTGAACAATTTCGTTCGTATGCTTTCGAAGATGGCTTAGGACAATTTTCTGTGCTAAAGATAAGCGCTCGGCACTTTCTGGAACATACGCTTGGTTTTCCCCCAGATAATTCAACTCCCGCAATAATTTGTACGTTGAACCGTGTGATATTTTATGCTGACCGAAAACCAGAAAGTGAGGTGAAAAACTTGTACTGGCATGTACAACATTTTGCAACGCACCTGTAATTTGATCAAGGCTTTCATCCCAGTTTGGGTGATCATCCTTTATGTAGGCCCTAATGGCTGCCAAAACTGAGCGATTAACTCTTTCGACGGCATTTGCTTGTGGAGAGTACTTAGCCGTGAAATCATGTTTTACTCCGTATTTTTGCATTAGATCAGCAAACATGGTTGAGCTAAACTGAGATCCATTATCCGTCAGGATGCTCTCAGGAACTCCAAACAGATGGAACACCTTGTTCTCGAGAATATCCATGACTTTTGCTGCCGAGGCCGATCGAATGGGAAATGTCAGTGGGAACCGACTATACTGGTCCAACAATATAAATATATAGGTAAACCCATTTCTGGTCCATGGACATGGACCGAGGAAATCCAAATAAAGTCGTTGCCACGGGCGTAACACCTCAAAATGCCCACCCATTAACGTTTTCGTTAAATGGTTCACAGGCTTAGTACATTTGCATACTTCACATCTATTAACAAATTCTTTAACTTGCTTAACCATGGCTGGCCAATGGTAATATCTCCTCAATACTTCTATCGTTTTTTGTATACCTTGGTGAGCCGCAGAAGGTGGAATGTGGGCTCTTTCAATCAATATCTTTGTTAGTGGTTCTGGAACAACAAGTTTCCATGACGGTATATCAGTGTCTGTAGTAGAATCTGTATGTACAAAAATCTTTCCATTTTGGACCTTAAAATTGCTAGCTGCATTAGGATTTTCATTTAAAGCTGTAATTCGTGCAACGTACTCTTCATCATTAAATGCTTCGGAATTTAAGTCGATGTGCATAACCTCGTCATCTTCATCTAGTGCTTCAACATACATTCTCGACAAACTATCTGGAACCACATTTAATGAGCCCTTCCTATATTCAATGTCAAAGTCAAACGCTTGTAGTTTCATTGACCACCTTGCCAATCTACCAGATAGATCTCGCTGTTCCATGAGCCATCGTAAACTCGAGTGATCCGTGATCACGGTGAATGGATAACCCTCAATATACGATCTAAATCTTTTGATGCTCATCACTGCTGCAAGACATTCTAGTTCCGTGATTCTGTAGTTTCTCTGCGCTTTATTAAGTTTATGGGACATGAACGCAATAGGGTGTTCATCCCCATTATCATATCGCTGGAATAACACACTACCAACTCCCGAAGTGGACGCGTCGCACTGAATGTAGAAGCGTTTCGAAAAGTCTGGATTGACTAAGACTGGTGCAGTTACGAGTACCTTTTTCAATTGCTCAAATGCCTCCTGAGCTTCAGTATTCCAACTTTTGCGCTTTCCTTTCTTCAGTAGATCAGTAATAGGTGCGGCTAAACTGGAGTAGTTAGGGACGAAGCGTCTGTACCAGCCGGTCATCCCAAGAAATCTTCGTATTTGTTTTGTAGTTTTTGGAACGGGAAAGTCGTCTATGGCTCGAATTTTGTCAGGGTCCACTCTAAGGCAACCCTCACCAATCACATAACCGAGATACTTTGTTTCTCGTAGAACGAACCTACTTTTATCTACATTTATAGTCAGATTTGCCAATTTTAGCAATCTGGCTACTTCAGTCAGTAGTGAAATATGCTCCTCGATGGTAGCAGATACAACTAATAGGTCGTCTAGATAAACAAAGACTCGATCATGCAGATGGTGAGGAATTACCTTGTCCATTAACCGACACATCGTTTGGGCTGCATTGCACAACCCAAACGGCATGACGGAAAACTGGTAGAGTGGACGACCCGGTACGGTAAAAGCTGTCTTATCTCTCGATGATGGATCGAGGGGTATTTGCCAAAAGGCGTCTTTTAGATCGATGGAGCTTATATATCGCGTTTTATCCAATCGACCTAGTAACCCCTCAATCAACGGCCAGGGATACGCATCCTTCACCGTAACCGAGTTTACCTTCCTTGCATCGAGACATAAACGAACTTTCCCGTTTGCCTTTTTCACGAGAGTTACCGGGGATGACCACGAGCTGGTACTTTCCTCGATGACTCCCAAACTCAGCATCCGGTCTAGTTCTTTATACATATCTTCTTGTACTTTTGGTGATACCGGGTAGTATCGTTGTTTCACAGCAGTTGCGTTACCTACATCTATGGAGTGTGACAGAATATGTGTCCTTCCCAAACCAATTTTCTCACATGATGGAAATCCCTGAACAGTTTTGTTTAGAATTTCTTGTTCTTCCTCATTCAAATCATGTTTATTCTCTGAAGATTGAATAGCAGATGGAATATGACCATTGTCCAACTCATTCACCATCAACGGAATAAGTCCAAACAGTTCCCAGAAATCTACTCCAAGATACAATGACTGTGTTAGATTTGGAACAATATGCAGCCTCATTGTTTTTGACTTCCCCGCATAAGACACCTTCACGATTACATGCCCCAGAACTCGTTGTCGATCACCACTAGCAGTTAAAACTGAAGACGTCATGTTATGTAATTTAATGCCGTTTTCCCTAATAAATTCTACAGCGCCAAGACCAAGAACTGAGATGCTCGCTCCACTATCTAGAAGACCTCGGCATGGTATTCCATTAATTAGAACATCCGCATATGGTCTATTGTCTTCGTTGCTTAACATTTTTGATTCTGAGATGACCTTCTTAATCTCCCTCTTGGTCTTAAAATATTTCAAGCTTCGTTTTAAATCGTTTGTTTCTTTAACTGGTTGAATTTCCTCTGTTGATGTTTGAGTGGCCACGGATATTTTTACAAATGTCACTCCTGCTTTCGTTGAAGTATTCTGTAAAATTCCGGTTCTGTATTCGTAACTGAATCCGTCATTTCCGGTTTGGGACTTGGTAGGTTTTGGGATCTCAGAGCCCCAGAATTCCTGACACCCCTTTGGTAGTTTCCCGATGCCTTATAATTGCGACATGTTTGGCAAAATACTTTTATGACATTTCTGGCTCCGCAGCCAAAGCAAAATCTCTGATTTATTGGAATGGGGCAGTCTTTAAACAAATGCTCACTGCTTCCACAATTCCAACATTGGTTCCGGTTTAGTAATGTGTTATTTTGATGTTTTGAAGAGTTCACTACAGCACATACGGAATCGTAGTTGGTTGGCAGCTCAGAATAGTCGACTCGTTGAGGAGTTCCTTCACCGTAATCAAGAGATACATCAAGCTCATTAATCTGGCGTTTAGTTTGGTAGACCAATTCTGGAATCCAGCCTAGCCGATTCCACGTATCCTCAACAGCTATCGATCGATTGACTAAGCTCGAGATATCGTTAAACGTCTGCCCAGCAAAATTCGATTGGAGCCCTGGCCTCATATTCCTTACCAACAAGTTAATTGTTTCCGTCTCAGTCATGGGATGCTTCAGAGAAAGTGACATAGCAAGAATCTCATTGTAGAAGTCCACGAAATTTTCTTTTACTTTCTGTTTGCGTCGTTCTAAAGCTAGCCTTATATCCGCATCTGTTCGTCTATCTTGGAAGCGATGTATCATGGCGCCTTTTAATTCATCCCACTTTACGACTCTTTCTCTCTCCATGAACATCCAATACCATTCGCGTGCCTTTCCATTTAACAACACATTAATATTTCTGACTAAAACATCAGTGCTAACACCATTTGAATTAGCTAAACTCTCTACTCTGTAGATAAATCGCTCCACCGGAATCTCGCCATATTCCCCACTAAACGAAATTGACCATCTATGAATTTCAACTCGCTCGTGTTTTCTCAAATAGGATTCTGATTGCTTATGTTTCTCGAAATGGATGTTATGATTCGGAGGAGGCACTGTAAAGTCATATTTATGCGATGATAGAATGCCTGTTGGAGATATAACAGTGGATGAATGTAGTGCCTGATTTGCAAGGGCATTTACCTCATTAGAAAAATTGATATTTTGTTTACCATCAATTATCGCAGGTAAATTTAGTTTTGCAATGAGAGCATCAACGATGGAATTTATTTGCTGTTGATTCAAGGAATTGCTATCAGGTACGTTCGTGATTGCTTTACGCAGAGGTTGCTTTATTTCAGTAGTATGATCTACAGATTGGGCACTTGCATCAGGCTCGGCAACAGTTTCATGACCTTGCTGACCTGTCCCATCGAGCTGATAGTTGGTACCTCCAACATTCTCATCTTCTTCGAAGTCCTCGATGGATATTATCATTAAATCTTTTAAAGATCTCTCAGCATCAGGCATAGAAATTCGTTTGCTCCGTAAGTCATTCAAACAGCATAATAGTTTAACACAGTTTCCTAGTAAATTTTTAGCGCTATCATATGCCGAACCAGTCTTCGTTAATAATATCCTATTCAGTCGACATGACACATGTTCTACCTCAGTCGCTAATTCTTCTAATTTCTCAAGCTCCGTTGTTTCACCAGCTTGCATATAAGTTTCCATAGAAGTGTGAATTTTTCGTAATTTATCGGCACAAGTGGTAACTTCTCGTTTTGGATAGTGTGAAGCAAGAAAATGTGGTTCGGATGGTCTCTCGGCTATATTAGCATTTTCTTTATTAAGTGCTTCCTTAAGCAACGTTATTCTATTTGCGACTGTACCGCTAATATTTCGGATCTGACATTCAATGTCCAGTCCGTCACAGTCAAGTAATTGTACATCCATATTATCAAACTTATAAATGACTGAACTATAGAATAATCGGCTGGTTGGCTATGATAGTATGTACAAGACGACAAACATCAAAATTGACTAAACCAAAAAAATAGCTTCTAAATTTATACGGTCTTAATATCAAAAAGAAAATTAGAGAAGTAAAAGAAATCATAAACAAGTATAGCAAACGAGTACAACTTGACTGAGTTTTTATAAAAATAAATAAATAATATAATCAACATGTACAACACCTAAACTCGACTAAATTTTAAGTAAGTTATATTTTGGTTTTATTTATTGGTTAATAATACACTAAGATGATGAAAACTCCAACACACATATAATAAACCTAGTTGTATATTGGACTATGATACAGAAAACAATGAACACCAAATATTTGTAAATGGTCATTACTAGATAAATAGGATTCTACTCAAAAAAACAAAAAAATTTAATTTAAATTGGCCATCGAAGAAAAATAAGTAGTCGAGACCATGAGTCCTCATGATCAAACGCATGCTAGCATGCTAGCTAAGTTAATGCAATCGTCACTTTACTCACTAACAGTCAAATCAGTCGATGATAGTTAGGGGTGGACATATTGAACTACAAAAAAAAATTATTTTTAAATATTTACCGATAAAGTCATATTGACCACGAAAGTCAAGGTTGCTAAACAACCAAACATTTATACAGTACGTATAAACGGAAATAGCGAAATCCGACTTTAAGAAAAGAATAACAGAAAAAATTAGAAGTTCCGATCTATTTAGATGACCTATTCCAAACACCGTAAGGTGGAAATGACATCACAAGAAAACGGAAAACTAATTAGTAATTACAAAGAAAAAAAAATTATTAATGTACATATGTGTGTTGTTCGTAATGTTCTGATAAAAAAAAATGCTTTACATTTGGGCGCCACTGTAACGATTCGCTTGCGGTTTGTTTTAAAATTGTTAGAGTACCGTGAATCGTTAACAGATCTCTTGACGATGTTATGATGGAGCAGCAGATCGCCGGCTAGGTGGCAATCGTTTGGGTGGGATCTTTCCACCAATCATCAAGAGCTTGAAAAATATGCTGCTTCTGTTGAATGAACACACACACACACAGTAATATTTATTGATATGAATGACCATTTATAAAAAAAACACAGAAAAGTTACATTCTTATGTTTAATATTTTAGCTATCAATGTTATCACAGCTTTCCTATCACAGTTATTGCATAAAACTTATCACAGTCCACTATACAACCAAGCAACATGACCTTTGATCTAACGGTCATGATCATCTTAACCCACACCTCCATTTTAATAAAACTTCAATAAAAATATTGAAGTCCCCTATGTGGTTGAAGCTCAAATCATCCTAGCTTTTATAAGATTTAGCTACACATTATTATTATCACTTTACACAAAAAAAATCTTCACGCATAATACTCCAGTGGAAAAGGGAAAAACAATTTTCAACAAAAATAAATGTTTCGCAAAGCTACACCAGCTGAACCAGAGTAGTAAAATAATTAAATTTGGTTAATTGTATAATTTAGCATTTAATATAACTATGAAATAAATAATATAGTTTTCTTCAAATATAATTTAGATAAATAATTTTGTATATAAAAAGTATAATTATATAGTAAATTAAATTAACAAAAACAACACAGTTTTAACAATTTCTATTAAATTTTCTAACTATGAAATGAACCATGGCTCCTAATATATAATCGCCTTCGTTTGTGTTTTATATAATGATATAAATTTTGTTAATAGTTTAGGTGATTATTTAAAAAAAATAAGTAAATAAATAAATTTTAATAGATATATAAATTAATAAAAGTACATATATTTAAATATTGTGCTTAATCTAATTTATATGCGGTAGGTATCGAGTACATAATTATAATCAAAACGCTGGAACATAAGCGTTAGTTAGTGACGTCACGAAACTTCCGTGTACAACAAACAACATGGATAGCGGTTTTTACCACACCCATCATTCACGTTTAAATGAAGTTTTTTTTTCTTTTCACGTACGAGTAATATGCCGTGAACCCAGAATATACGCTTGTAAGGGCTTTCGTGTTAAAGACGGCTCTTTGATACAATTATAAACTGTGTATCGTACTCGTTCCAATTAAGTTTAATAAAATATGAAATAATAAAATACAAAAAAATTGCGCTTACCAAGTAACCGGGTTTTGCCACACAATATTTACCGGTACAAACTATATTTTGGAATAATCAAAATAATTCTAATTTCAGTAACGAGATTAATAATAAACGGACACAATAAATAATTTACCTTGGTAAGCGTCTTGTTGGATAGAAATAAATAATTTGTTGATCTCGGTTTGTAGATCTTCGTTCAAAATGGATCTCTATTCAAACACTCACAATCACACGAGCACTACACCCTTTTTTCTAAATAAGTAAACTTTTATTTTTTTTTATTTAACTTAACTTTTACTTTAACTAAATACAAGAGTTGGTGTAAACTTTTCTCTTGCTTTGAAATTTTAATTATTATTCTTGAACGGTGGCACAATACTAATGATCAATAAATTTTATTTCCATCCAATTGACAAATGTAGGGGTAATGCAAAACAATGTTAAACTTGTTTCGCCCCACTCAGAACAATACAAATTAACTGCGGCACAGCTGTGTTTTATGGTATTATGGTACAAATATATATGTACAGTACCGGGCAAAAATATTGAACAATAACAACTGAATTATCATGCGGGGGTATTCAATTTTAAAACAAATTTTGTGTGTGTAACAGTGCAACGGTTACAAGACAATTCATTTTGGAAGTGGGAATTTTTAATTTGATGAAGGTTTTCAATTGGATTTAAAAAAAAACTTCGTTTGCATGTGTAGTTCTGGCCCTAATTGCCCGAGATTTTAGTATGATTTCACCCGAATTTCAGTAATTCGGTGTACTCTTAATTTTCCTATAGTAATAATTTTCTTTAAAGTTGCCTTAAATAAATTACTTAGGTTAGGTTTCAGTGGTTTGACACATAGGCCATTTTTGGCCCATTGTGATACCACGCATTCACGCCACATCATTAACCCATTCACCTATTCACCTACTCACACAACTACAGTATACCACCTGCACATTACAAGCTCCATGTCAACCTGTACATTGACATGGACGGGGGGTCGGCCCTAAATTCTGCACTCCATCAGAGGGTCCTAGTACTAAGTAAATTACTTAATAGTTACTTATTAATTGCTTACTACAGTAGCAACATGTGTAGACGATAGAGTTATCCTAGCAGATGGAAAAGATATTTCGGAAGCAACAAGGAAACTTCAAAATGCATGCAGTTAACGCTGTGAGCAACTGGACTAAAAAATGGTGCATCTTATTAAATGAAACCAAATCAGTCCAATCAATTTTACAAGCCAAAATATAAACTGTATTCCCGTGGTTCTCAACTCAAACCAAATGTCATTTGCAAATACAGCTGACATAAAGAAAAAAAAATAAAGTGCTGCGAGGGACGTACAGCGATTATTATCTCGTCATGAAAATGCAGATACTCGTCGTATGATGTACACCACCAATGGAGCGAGGATACTCCAAAAGTGGAGCTATAGGCATTTCGATTTAAAATAGGAAATTATTGCAAAATTAGTCTTAAACTCATCTTAAACCTAGAAAGTAATTTAAGACAGAAAAATTACTAGATGATCTCTCAATCAGTTGTAATATTGAATAAATAGATAAATTTATTAATTAAATAAAAAACAGAAAACATTAAATAAATTAAATAAAATCGTCGAAAAATAGTGGCACTGCCATCGGGTGCTAGGATGTTTTTGTTTTTTTTTAACGAAATTTTTTTTTAAATTTTTTTTTTATTTTTTCGCATATCAGGGGGTCGTTTTTTTCCAAAATTCGACGAACGACACATGACGTTTTCGTTTACGTATAAGGAGTATAGTACACAATTTTATATTAGTGTGTGTAATTTTTCTGTGGTTATATTTGTTTGTTTTCTGCGAATGGAAGCATCAAAAATTATTAATCGGTACAAATCGGTTCAGTTTTTTGGTGCTTATGTCGTTTTCGTCATCTTTCTTTTTGACATCTCGCCATGTATTTGAGTGGTGAGTTAACACGTTCGCGGAAATGACTGCTATAGCGGTCATACAACTTTTTGCGAAAATAACATTCATTTTTTAAGGAATAATTCGACATATTTTTCAATTCTCACAATACATTTCTTTCCGCGACGTAATATCATTGCAATTACAAAAGTTATAAAATGTGTTCCTGAGTAGCACACACATTTAGAAAGTGTGCGTCAATGTGTTAAGAAAAAAATTTTAACTACACATATTTTAATTTTTAATGCGATGTAATGCGATGTCGAATAAATGTTTTGTTTTCGCAGAAATATATATATATATATATATATATATATATATATATATATATATATATATATATATATATATATATATATATATATATATATATATATATATATATATATATATATATATATATATATATATATATATATATATATATATATATATATATATATATATATATATATATATATATATATATATATATATATATATATATATATATATATATATATATATATATATATATATATATATATATATATATATATATATATATATATATATATATATATATATATATATATATATATATATATATATATTTATATATATATTTATATATAGATATAGATATAGATATAGATATAGATATATATATATATATATATATATATATATATATATATATATATATATATATATATATATATATATATATATATATATATATAGATATAGATATAGATATAGATATAGATATAGATATATAGATATATAGATATATAGATATATAGATATATAGATATATAGATATATAGATATATAGATATATAGATATATAGATATATAGATATATAGATATATAGATATATAGATATATAGATATATAGATATATAGATATATAGATATATAGATATATAGATATATAGATATATAGATATATAGATATATAGATATATAGATATATAGATATATAGATATATAGATATATAGATATATAGATATATAGATATATAGATATATAGATATATAGATATATAGATATATAGATATATAGATATATAGATATATAGATATATAGATATATAGATATATAGATATATAGATATATAGATATATAGATATATAGATATATAGATATATAGATATATAGATATATAGATATATAGATATATAGATATATAGATATATAGATATATAGATATATAGATATATAGATATATAGATATATAGATATATAGATATATAGATATATAGATATATAGATATATAGATATATAGATATATAGATATATAGATATATAGATATATAGATATATATATAGATATATAGATATATAGATATATAGATATATAGATATA
>OW052220.1:158512923-158683263 GCA_932526605.1 Nephrotoma flavescens | reverse complement strand
ATAGATATAGATATAGATATAGATATAGATATAGATATAGATATAGATATAGATATAGATATAGATATAGATATAGATATAGATATAGATATAGATATAGATATAGATATAGATATAGATATAGATATAGATATAGATATAGATATAGATATAGATATAGATATAGATATAGATATAGATATAGATATAGATATAGATATAGATATAGATATAGATATAGATATAGATATAGATATAGATATAGATATAGATATAGATATAGATATAGATATAGATATAGATATAGATATAGATATAGATATAGATATAGATATAGATATAGATATAGATATAGATATAGATATAGATATAGATATAGATATAGATATATATAGATATAGATATAGATATAGATATATATATAGATATATATATATATATATATATATAATATATATATATATATATATATATATATATATATATATATATATATATATATATATATATATATATATATATATATATATATATATATATATATATATATATATATATATATATATATATATATATATATATATATATATATATATATATATATATATATATATATATATATATATATATATATATATATATATATATATATATATATATATATATATATATATATATATATATATATATATATATATATATATATATATATATATATATATATATATATATATATATATATATATATATATATATATATATATATATATATATATATATATATATATATATATATATATATATATATATATATATATATATATATATATATATATATATATATATATATATATATATATATATATATATATATATATATATATATATATATATATATATATATATATATATATATATATATATATATATATATATATATATATATATATATATATATATATATATATATATATATATATATATATATATATATATATATATATATATATATATATATATATATATATATATATATATATATATATATATATATATATATATATATATATATATATATATATATATATATATATATATATATATATATATATATATATATATATATATATATATATAGCAAAAATTCGTAATTAATGTATAGTTAAAATTTGGATTCACAAAGGGGTAAATAATCCCGAAACCGGTCTCATGTAATAAAAATTACAAAATTTATTATCAATTTTTAAAATTAATTAGTTGTCTAAAATTGAATGTTTTAAATTACCCTCAATAATTTAAAATATTTCTTAACTTTCTGATGTACCTACACTCTCATATTGAAACAGATATTGCTCCGCGCAAAAACATGTTTTACCTTATTTAATTACAAATTTTAATTATTTGATCTTTAATGCGTATATAGACGTAAAGTACCATACACAAAAAAATTTATTTGTACCACTGATCCAAAGCGCACACACCAATCAATATTTATATATATACCAAGATTGTGCAAAGAAAATTTTTAAAAAGTTTTTCTCGTTTATTTTCCAACTTTTTTTAAACAAACTTTGTTGTTTAAAGAAAATGTTAGGTTTAAATTATGTACTACTCGAAGATGAAAATGACATGTTGTTGAAACTTAGTGAGAGAAGTTTGGTGAAAACAAAAGAAATTTATGAATTCGCTGTCAAAGGTATACGAAAAACTGTTCTGTAATTAGTTTCGGCTCTCATGATGATAATTGAGATCGTTTTTCAAAAATTTGTTGCACTCTCTCAGGGAAGGTACACATCGAATAGGCATATGAAATATGGCCATCATATACACCATATTTTGTAGTGTGGCATTATAATTTGATAATTCTCTAGTATAGTCATAGTCTTGTATATATAGGTATCATTTGTGCGTTAATCATGTTTACAATATTATGCTGTTGATTGCCTTGAATTGATGAAAGCCAACGCCCCATTATGTTGTGTGTAATGTCGAATCAACATAATATAATATCATCAATATTTTGAAGCGTTAAACCGTTGAAGCGCTATACGTTTTATGATCATCATTTTAATATTTATGTAGGGATTGTCTTTATGTTTATCTGTATATTTAAATATCTTACCTAGTAAATTCACGTCTAATTCAAGTAAATTCGAATTAATTAGATTGACGGTCTAATTCTCAAATATAATATTATATAAAGACTAGATCCACTTTTAGTATTAACAAATGATTTTGATGTTTTCGTCACAAAAAATAGAATTGTTGCAAAATTGTTAAATGAGGAAGTATTGTAAACCGCATCTAAATACTTTGGCGGCTCTACTCAATTTCCACCTTTTGTGCACTCTAAGCAAACACACTAGAGAAAAAAGTGAAATTTTTCCAGAAAAATATTTTATTTAAGAAACACGCAGATTGTTCTCTCTTCTCAAAATGATGTCACGGTTGATGAAATTTTATAGTTGTTGATGCAATTTTGGTTTCGTGTAACAATCATTGTCAAAATGAAAGTTATTATGAATAAGTTATTTAATGTTTATGTCGGTTAAGATGATTTTTAGGCTCGGTTGTTATTAACTGTTAGTGGTACTTAATTTTTTTTAAATGTTTGACTTTTGAAGAGGTTTATCAATACGTTCTTCTGAAAGTGTTATAAGAGTGGCAAACTTTTAAGGTTTATCAACTTGTAAATTTTGACTATTCTCAACTAAACTATAATAGTACATCGAGAAGAGTGCCTATTTTGTAGCGTACGTCCCAATTCATCGTATAGTGTGCTATGATAGTTTGTTTGCTCTCATTTTGGAAAATATATTGGGTACTTTAGTAGAATGGAAAGGGTGGCAATTATCAAATCATTCAAAATTGTTAACAATTTTCTTTTGTTTTCATTTACAGGAATCAATACACAAACTACAATAGTAGATGTTACACCATCCCGTATAATAACACAAGCAGGTGAAAGGACAAATATATTGTGTAGGGTAGCTGAACCTCTCGGATATTGTCGAATATTGGTGCCTGGTGAACCAATTTTTTCATTTTTCGCTGCACAGCCACCACAAGAATTATATTTTGGCGAGGGTTTAGACAAAGGACAATGTGGGGTCACGTTACAAAAAGTAAAATCATCTAATAATGGTAATATAACATGTAATTTAGGTTTGTTTAGTGGGACTGAGGCTACTGGATTTGCCGAAATTGTAGTAGCCTTACAACCAATTCGTCCCGAAATTGAATTTCCCACCAACTCGAATATTGACTTCCAAGTTAATACCGAATTTCGTGCTACTTGTGTATCACGAGATGGACGACCAGCTGCCAACCTTACATGGTTTTTGGGAGATGAGCAATTAACAAATTCGTTCGATACACAAGACATTACTAAAACTGTTGATCAAAATAACAACACACTATATACATCAACATTACTCATTTCACGTACACTGCGACCCGAAGACAATGGCAAAGATTTATTCTGCCGCGCGTATCATTTCGCATTAAAACAACAATACGAAGAAGTTAAAACACAGATTAGTGTTAGATATCCACCACAGCAGTTAAGTCCGATACATATATATGGTTTGATACTGGGGCAAACTGCTTTCATTACGGTTACAATTCGTGCGAATCCTCGTCCACAGACACAATGGTTAGTGGATGGACAGGCGATTCAACAAGGCACGCGATTAGATCGATTTGAAGCATCTGAGCCAGTTGATTTAGGCGGTGGTGAATTTAATGTTACCATGGCTATTGCGGATTTAACACTAGAAGATACAACTAAGGTGTTTACTCTAAAAGCTAACAACCAATATGGCAGCGCAGATTATAGTGTACGAATTAGTTCGTTAGAAGCAGCACCCGTAGGTCCTGGCATGGATATCGGAGCTATCGTAGGGATTGCGGCAGCCGTTGTTATTGTGCTACTAATTATTGTGATTGTTATTGTGGCACGCATTAAAGGAAAATGGTGTTTCTCAGGTGAGTTCGTACGCGTCGGTCAGAGCCTTGATAAAGTATATAATTTGAATATTTTCTTTTTATTACAGGCGGTACTTTAAGAACTGATATTGGTCTTGACTCGGAAGCCCAGGTAGCACATAACTATGACGATAACGAGAAAGATCATGAAGAATTTCATCCGCAGGAGAATGGAGGTGGACAACCAAATGTAACGGATATTACAGATGAATTAAGACACGAAAAAATTAAAAATGGCAATGGTACGGACGCGACAAAAACGAACACATCAGTTTGAGTTAAGTAAATGTGTGTGTGTTTGACTTTTTATAGTTTTTGAAATATTTTCGGTAATTTTATTTTATTAGATAAAACAAAATATATATAAATAATTAAAGTAATTATATTTAATTAAAAAATAAACGGAAAAACGAATTTTTCCAAACTCAATCAAAATTATATTCACGTGTAACTTCCTCTCCTTTTAATTAATATAGGTTTATTAATTTTAAAAAATTGTGGCGAAAAAGTTAACAACAGATTGTGAGGAAATGCAATAAAAACTGGCCACACTAAACAGAATAATGGCTTACATTGTCACATTCGATTGAACTGATTTAACTGAATAATCTGAATTAACTGAATATATCACATCAGTTTACCTCAGTTAATTCAGATTATTCAGTTAAATCAGTTCAATCGAATGTGCCTATTATTAAACACATTAATGTTTTGTTTTGTCAATACCACTACAATAACAGGCCATTTCTTGTAATAATTTTGTTGGTATATGTAAATACAAAAAGAAATGAGAATTCCATACACCACGAAACAAAAATACATGGCAACAAAAAAAACAATTTCATTATTTTTAATAAATAGTTTGTATCGTTCAAGTTAAATTGAATAATACATTGTCAAAAACAAATAGGGATATTTTGTTATTGAATTATTTAAAAAAAAACGTTTTGAGAAAACTTTTCATTTAGTAATATTCCAATTAAAGCAGCAACTTAGTTTTACACCATAACAACAAATAAAAGAAAAACAAAAATATACGAGATTTTTTACAGCCGCTCTTGCATGCTTTTTTACTTTTTTAGTAAACCAAAATATGTATGTTGAATAGGATGGGTGTACGTCTTTGCGTATGACAACAAAATATTTTGTGTTTTATTTTTGTTCAAATAAAACTTGTTTTAATTAATACGGTGTAATAAACCAAAATACAGTTTAATCAATCAATACTATTGATAAGCCCAATTGCGTGATTTAGTTGGTTGTACATAATTACTAAGAAAAACAAATCCAATTTTATCAACAATTGGATTTTTTTGTGGGCTTGTGTAAAATTTACAGTAAAGATTAAAAATTAGGATACGGTTTATCCACAATATTGAAACTTGAGAATGTTTCATTTTCATAATATACAAAACACAATCGAATATAAATAAAATTTTTATTGTAACATACAAAATATTATACCCTTTAATCTAAAATTCATTACACAAATAAAATGTGTGAAATTAAGTTCATTACAAACAAATAATACAAGTGCCGAGAGCCAAGAGAAATTAAAAAACTTATACGCGCACGTGTCATTGAAAAATTGTGTAGTTGCTTTATCAGTAAATTAGTAAATGAAAAGTTTCTCAGCAGGGAAATATTTTTATTGGAAATGTTTCTCAAAACATCAATAATTATCGTGATCCTTCAGATAAATTATGTTTGTAGATAATAAACCACATTAATTGGGACAAGTAAAGATTTTTTTTTTGTCCCATGTAATTTTTTGTTCATCCTATGACGCCCATGTTTTTGTTTGTATTTACCTACACCAACTCATGTAATTTTTCTATATAGAAAAATGGCCTATTATTGTAGTGGGATTGGTTTTGTACTTAAATCAGTCGAATGAATCATTTAGTTGTTGTTGTTGGCTTATAGTTCTTTTTAAATTTCCACATGAAAGGTTTTGCAAAGTATATTAACGGAACAATAAACGGTTTATAGCAAAATGTTGTGACATATAAAAATAATCGTAATCTCAAATATTATGTTTTATTAGTTTACAGTATTATTATTCAATGTACATATAAATTAATTATTATTATTTTTTAATCTATAATTTAATCCATCCATTAGAATTTTCTTTTATTATTATTTTAGTTTTTAGTAGAAACACTCTTTTGTATTAAGGTCATTCCAAACAAGTTGCCCACTGCCAAATTTATAACAATTTTGACTCTCATACTCAGGTAGAGTAAAAAAGAGGTTCTGGTAATCTATGGACTTATTCCTCACAATAAAAGAAACAATTTTATAACATTTAAAATTAAATAAAAAAAAGGCCTTATAAATTAAAAAAATTTGCCATTAAAAAAAAAAAAAAAAAATCTTAAAAATATTTAGAAATAAATGTGTATTAGCTTAGCTAAGAAAAAAATCTATATTAATCCTTTCGAACGCCATTTTTAAATAATATAGCAACCAATATTTTGGGTTTTTTTGGAATACTTGATTAACTTGGAAACATTCTCAAAGAATACTAAAAACAATAGAAAGTGTATAAAGAAAAATGATTTTACACACATTTCTGTGCTGTCTGACATGTTCTGCCATTTACGATACTTTATCGAAGATTATGTCTCGCTTCTTTAGAATAAAATGGGACACTAGTTGCTTTCCAATCGACCACTGCAAGTACTTGTAAGTGCAAAAAATGTGTATTGGCTAAAGTGTCGATTGGAAAGCACAAAAAATACAAAAGCAAAACATAACCTACAAATGTGTAGTTTATTTGTGATAACTTTTTAATATACCGACCAAATGGCACAGTGGTTAAAGCTTTGGCATTTGGATTGGGGGAGGTACCGGGTTCGAATCCCGATAGGGGCAGGATGCAAAAGTGAAATTTCATAACCGATTACGATCGGGGATGAAATGTAACACATCTATGACCCCCTGTCGGAGTGCAAAACTCATGGGCCGACCCATCTTCCATGTCAGTATAGGCTGGCATGGAGCTTGCAATGTGCAGATGGTTTTAAATCGGCCCTATAGCCGTACATCTTCGATTTGGCAGGTGATGCGTAAAGTAAGACGGAAAAAATAAACCGTGAAAGATCAGGGAGTGCTTCGGCCCCAAAACAGATGGCATGGATAAAAACAAAAAACAAAAAAAACTTTTTAATAAAAAATATCTATACCGAAATTTTATTAGCTCTTCACATACAACATCCAGTTATATTTTTGACAGAAAAATACTACACACAATCACCTAGCGGACAAATTTATCGTAACTGCTTTCAACTACTCATAATAAAATGGTAGAGCAGTTCTGAGTAGTTAATTTAGCAAAGACAAAAACCATAAGTGCTTTTGCGGTGGCCGATTGGAAAGCAACTACTGTTTCACATTTTATATCATTTACCAGGTTGCTAGATTGAAAAGTTGTGATATTCTACTCTATTTCTATCACGAAATAATTTGTTTTCGATACTTGAACGAAATTAGAGAAAGACAATTTGTTCGCATTTGTACTAGTAGGTTGTGATAGCAATAGAAAAGAAATAATTCATAAATGAAACATTTGTCCATTTTAGTTTAGGAAAACGAAAAATAAACTTTGATAAAGTATCAAAAATTGTGAAGGTAGAACATGTCAGCAAAGCAAACAAATATATTAAGCCTGCTATGTGCATTCCAAGTCGATGTACAAGGCGTTCGAATGGGTTAAGAAAATTTTACTTATGTTTCCGAAATAAACCGATAATTTAGGTAATTTAAATTTTGTTTTTGATTTTCCTTAAAACAATCATTGTAAAGTTTCTGAAATTCAATTCAGTCAGTTGTTTTTTTACGTTATGTTAAAGTATGTTGGACGTGAATGATATAGGTGTTATACTTATATATAAAGAGGTGGTCATATGCACAATCAATAGTTAACACAATATTTATAAAAAAACAACATCAAAATCACATGCACCTATAAACAGTTCACGGTTGTGTATGATGCATTAAGGCGATATTTTAAATGAATTAATTTAATTATTGAAATATACAAAGAGTAAAAATCTTTGTTTTTATTTTATTTTTTTATATACGAAAGATAAATAAATTAAAATAAAATTTATAAAATTGTTATAAGTATAGCATTAATTAATGATAGCCGTTTTAAAATTAAATTTAAAATTTAAGTTATTTATAATTTTAAATGTGTTATAGATAAATATACATATTTATATTTATATTTATATAACTTCATTTACATTATTGTGTACTATAATAAAATAATTTTAATTTAAATTTAAAAGGAATACAAAATCTATAAAACTGATAACAAAATATAAACATAATTATTAAATTTTAAATTAAAGATAATTTTAATTATCAATACTCGTATGAATTCAAATTAAGATAATTAAAAAAAACAAACATTTAGTTTTTATTTATTTCGCTAGAAACAACTTCCGTAGAGAATTTAGCAAGACTTTAAATTTGTTATTTCGTTATTATTCATTATTCATTGATTAGGCCAGCGATTAAACCTGTGCGACGTATCGAAAACCAGTCGAAAATTAAAAATCCTTGAAAGTCATATGCATAGATATAAATTGGATATTATTAAGTTTCATTATTAATGTTTGATATTTCAATAGTACACTAACCAATACAATTTTTACCTCTAGTTATTAGGTAAATTACCTACTGACTTACCGATAATGCTTATTCTTTCATTCTCCAGGAGCAACAAAACTTATACTACAATTTGTAGTGCAATGAAAGAGTAAAAATGTTCACCAATATATTATTGAAACTCACTGTGTTAAGGTGATTTTCCCCATTTGATTCCGATGTAGTCTGAGTTGAATCACAATTTGAACGCGGAATTGCGGAGTTTATAAGTTTTCAGCTAAACTAAAACTCTCACAGAAAAATCTCTAGGGATGTTTTCTCGAAATATTCGGAGATTTTTTCAATTTCCCATTTTCGAGAAAATGTAGCTTTTCTTTCTCCACTAAAAATTTCCACTAGTATTTTTTTAAGAGAACGCATGCAAAAATGATTAGTAAGTATTATCAACTTCGACGAAACATCGTTAAGTTTTACAGCTCAATTCCCTTAGACGTATCACTTCATGCGACGTGACTATGGGTCTTCCTGGTTACTAGATTTTAAAATCGAAATTTAATAAATGATTTTGTGTAAAACTCTCAATGAAATTTTTTTAAACCTTAGTTGGCTTCATTAGTTTGAAATCTTTTTTATTTATTTGTCACGTCAAAATTTCAAGTGATAGAAATTATCATTTGGAGTGATAGCAGTCGATAGGAAATTTTTATAAAGCAGCATACTAAGATTTAAAAAACAGCCAGAATGACTTTATTGATCAATTATTTTGTAAATTTCAATTTAATGATCTAGTAACCAGGAAAATTAGTAGTCACGTCACTTGAAGTGATGCGACTAGGGGAATAGGGGTGTTAATTTAATCAAATAGCGACATTAAAAGTTTTAAACTTTGGATGCATTATACAAGTGCTGTGATAAAAATTGATAAAATAGAAGTATAAAACGATTAAAATAATATTATTTTAACATTTTGCACAAATAATTAAATCCCAAATTATAATAGCAGAGTAGCCCAAAGTATTTTTTCTGGAAATTAACAATAAATCATACGTTTACTCTAAAGCTCAAAACAGAGAAATATTCACGTTCGTGTTTACAGTCTATGCACTAACATGCGCTACTGATGTCAGTATAAATTACAGCTGTTCGCGAACGCTCATTAGATCAGAGTGCCGATTTTGTATGAAAAGCGACAAGCGCGAGGTGAGCAAACCGGAAAAATAGAGTATTGAGCATCTTGATTATATTAGTAGGCGAGACGCATGCGCATGATCATGTTTCGATTTTTTTGGATTGACATTTCTATTCGTAAACATTTCACAATTTTCATATTTTTGAATTAATTTGAAAATAATTCACAGATTTAATTATTAAATCATAAACGTACAGACTAATATTAAAATATAAAATCCTAAAAGCATAAAATATTAGTTCATTCCACTGCTCAAAAGCAAGCGAATAGAAGAGGTGAATAGACGTCAGTGTGACGTCACATATACAAGAGGAGGAAATACACAATACAAATATAAAATTGTGTATTATACACCGTATATGTACACGAAATTCTTGCTCACCTCGCCAACTCCCGCTGTCGTTTTGCGTACAAAATTGATATTCAGCATTTTGGTTCTCAACATCGTTTCCCTGAATGAAGCCTCCTGCCATTGGAGGTTACCGTAACTAAATGTCTACCATAAAATGGTGAGTACGAGAGATTTTAGAAATTTAGGATCGGTGGCACTAGCACAAACTTTATTTTCTGTGGCTATAATATCGAGAGTGGCTATGAATATGGAGCCCACACACATATTGGGATCTTTAAATCTTTCTAAGCTTACTATATTTAGGGCCAATTAAAGAATGGAGTGAACACAGATTAGGAATGAATTAAAACAGAGATAGTAATTAAAACAAGATTATGAAATATGTCCTGTAATTCTGTATTTCTCGAAAGATACTCTGAAAATATTATTTCAAATGTCCTTCCTTATGAAAATAAAGTATTATATTTTAGAGCGCACAATTTATCCAATGGTATACTAAAATTAATGTGACGGATTGTTTTGACATTCTTATTACCAAGTCTGCAAAACCATTAACCTATTCACACGAAACGTGCAACACTATAACAAATTTTACACATTTTTGTTCGTCGATAATATACCCGCTCGTTTACCATAATAGTGTTAGACTGCGAACATGCCCCATGTGTATGCGTGTCACCGAACAAGACCAAACCAAGTAACAAAAGAGGACACTGAACTGAAATCTGTCTTTAAAAGGAAATGCGGTTTTTTAGTGAGTCAGTTTTTACAAAGCAAAAGAGTTGCACCATTTTTATATTTCGCGTGTTAAATAAATTAAATTACAACATTTGGGTTCTTGTATTTTCCTTTAAATTTGCATTGCGACCTGCCAAAATATCAGGTTATGGGCCCAGACGACGTGTAAAAGGGATTTAAGAAGTATAAAAATCTAGACGACGTAACCTCAAAATAGACGCAACATGGATGAGACGAAATTGGATAAACTTAATGCCAATATACATAGACATTGGTAGTTGCGTATTCAAGGTGTACTAGAGGTTAAAGGATGTTGGAATGCAGTGGATCCAGGGTTTGAAGACGGAAAAGAATTAACAGATGTACAGAAAAAAACGGATCATTTGGCGAAAAGTATATTAATTCATACAAAGTATGACACTTGGCACGGTCTTTTACTTGTTCGTGATTTTATAAATCTGCAGAAAGAATCATCACAGTCTATTGGTGATTACTTGATGAAACGAAATGCCTTGTACAACAAAGTCAAAAATGCGGGGTTTGAATTAAACGAAAAAACAATTGCAGGTTTGGCACTACTAGGCTTACCACATGAATATGAGTATGTTGCAAGAAATATTCGAGCCGATGAGGATGAGCTGCAAATGACGAAAATAAAGAGCAAGCTATTAGAAGAAGAAAGAAGAATTCAGGGTGCCCATGCATTAAATGATGATACTATGACATTAGCAACAAAGCAAGCTGAGAAACCAAGAGTTTTTTTTTTTTTTTTTTTTTTAAAGCAAGCTGAGAAACCAAGAGATTGTAAGCAGAAGACGAATTACAATAAATCATCACAGCGAAGACAATGATAAATCACAGCAGTCCCAACAATTTGTGCGATGTTATTCATGTCTAGAATTTGGACATATAGGTAGAAATTGCCCAAATAAAACGCAAGGACGCAAGGAAGAAACAATTAGCTCGAAAGCTGTAGCAAAAGTTGTTACAGGACAAAAATGTCCTGCGTCATTTAGTTGCTCTACAAATGATAAAAATACGAAT
Source organism: Nephrotoma flavescens (assembly GCA_932526605.1). Classification (NCBI taxonomy): domain Eukaryota; kingdom Metazoa; phylum Arthropoda; class Insecta; order Diptera; family Tipulidae; genus Nephrotoma; species Nephrotoma flavescens. Next base: position 158,671,357 of record OW052220.1, on the reverse strand, counting down.
ATTGATTGTATGTGGATCCTTGATAGTGGTGCCGCTGACCACATGACCTCGTACAGGTACAAGATGGTGAATTACAAGCAACTAAATAGCTACGTAGAAATTGCAAATGGAACGAATATTGCAGTTGAGGAAATTGGTGATGTTTCAATTAAGATGAGTGACGCGAATGGTGGATGTACGGTTTTGCTGAAGGATGTATTGTTCGTGCCGGAACTGTTTCAGCAGTGATAATGCAGTTTTGGTCGATCAAGAAGGTGTTATTGCAGTCGCTGTCAAATCCGAAAGACTGTTCAAATTTTATGAGAGCTATCACACAAGCGAAAAAGTTGAGATTGGGAAGTGTTTTAAAACTGAGTCCAGAAATATTTGGCACCAACGTTTGGGCCATATAAATATTATTTCGTTGAAAAAAATGGAATCAGAGTTAAAAATTGCAACAACGGAAGAAGAAGTCAATAAATGCGATACGTGTATGACAGGAAAATGAAGGCGAAGCCATTTCCGAAGCAAAGTTTAACACGGGCCATTCAATCCTACGTCAATGGGAAATAATAGATATGTGGTTACATTTATTGATGACTATTCAAGATTTGCTGTAATTGATTGTATTTCTCATAAAAGTGACGTTTACAAATCATTCAACATTTATCGACGGAATGTTGAAAATATGCATAACCGAAAAATTGCGGCCATTTGTTCTGATAATGGGGGTGAATATTGTGGAAGTAAATTTTCTTCTGAGTTTCAATTAATGGGTATCGAGCACCAATTGACGGTTCCAGGAACATCACAACAAAATGGCGTGGCTGAAAGATTTAACCAAACACTATTAAATGCAGCAAGATGTATGTTGATAGAGTCAGGTATGCCATTACAATTCTGGGGCGATGCTATTACAGCGTGTTACATTCGTAATAGATGCTCGACTACGGCCAATGGTGAAACTCCTTATGAAAGATGGAAACATCAAGCTTCAAATTTATCTCATATGAAAGTATAGGGTTCGTGTGTGGTCAAAATTGAAGAACGAAAAGAACAAATTTTGTCCTCGTGCCATGGCATGCATTTTTATCGGGTATGCATTATCATCTAAGGCATACAAACTTTGGAATCCCGTATCAAATAAAATGTTCATCAGCCGGGACGTGATATTCGATGAGACTTGTTTTGCAATGAGGAATACAATTTTGGACTGCATACCTGTAAGTAAAAGAAATGAAGCAATAACATTTGGATTGAACATATTTCCAGTATATGAAGACGAAAATCACGATGAAGTTATTGAATCCACAGCAGAAATTTCGGAAGACGATCAACAGGAGGAATACCGGGAAAATGTGTTAGAAGGTGTCGTTACACGAACCGGACGGGAAATCAAAAAGCCGTTGTGGTTGCGCGATTACGAAACTAGTGACTTTGTTGGAAATGCAATGAAAATTTCGAATGTTGATTTTAAAATTTCTCGAGATCCAAAAACAACTCATGAAGCATTTTCGTCAGGTGGATGTGAGTTGTGGAAGCAGTCAATGCTTGTTGAAATTGAAAATTTATTGAGAAATAAAACGTGGGAATTTGTCATTCTACCAAAGGGAAGACGATCAATAAAATCCAAGTGGAATGGTAAACCGGAACGATATAAGTCAAGAGTGGTGGCTTTAGGTAATTATCAAAGGCCGGGTCTGGATTACGACAAAACATATGCACCAGTTGTGCAAAAGAAATCCATGAGAATATTATTTGCTGTAACAGCAAAGAAAAAATGGGTTGTAGATCATGTTGATATCCAAGCTGCCTATCTTCTAGCAGATCTTGAAGATGAAGTATATATGGATTTACCTGAAGCATTTAAGATTTTGTCAGACGATTTACGGCTTAAATTCGATCAAATCCCAGATGATATCTCTACTCAAAAATATGTGTGCAAATTAAAGAAGAGCTTATATGGATTACACCAATCAGGTTTGAAATGGGACAATTGTATAGATTCATTTTTGAAATCACAAGGTCTTAAAAGATCTGTGGCCGATCCTTGTGTGTATTATTGCGAAAGTAGAGAGCTCATAGTAACGACATACGTAGATGATTTGCTGCTATACGGTGTAATTGACGAAGTAAACATTATGAAAAATGCTTTGGGAACTAAATTTGATGTACGTGATTTAGGTGAAGCGAAACATGTATTGTCAATGAAAATAACTAAAACTGTAAATGGATATAGCATTGATCAATCTAATTTCGCAAGAGACCTATTAGCTGACTTGAATATGGGAAATTGCAGTAATGTGAAGTCTAAAATGAATTTGAACGAGAAGTTAATGAAAACAGAAGACACCGATTAACTTGATGAACAGCGATCATATATATACAGAGCCACAATTGGAAGTCTGTTGTATTTGTCGACAAACACAAGACCTGATTTATCTCATAGTGTTACATTATTAAGTCAATTCAACAATAGACCATCGGAAAAACATTGGAAAGCATTAAAACACGTTCGTTCATCTTCAGGGTACCAAAATCTATGTACTAAATTATTACACTGACGCTAATGGTTTACATGTTTACAGTGACGCAGATTGGGGATCTGACAACAGATCGAAAATCGTTTAGTGGTTATGTAATTACACTAGCTGGAGGTGCTGTACATTGGGTGAGCAGAAAACAGCGATGCATAGCATTGAGTACAGTTGAAGCAGAGTTCGTTGCATTAAGTGAAGTTGCGAAGGAATGTACATGATTGAAGAATTTTATGGAAGAAATTGGTCTTACAAGTTTTATGAGCCAACCAATAACGTAAACAATGAAGGAGCCATCCATTTGGCAGAAAATCAAACCATTCCTGAAAGATCCAAGCATATAGAATTGAAGTGGTTTCATATTCGAGAAAAGATCTCAAACGGATCAATGTCACTGAAGTACATAAAAACCAATGATAATTTAGCAGATTCGTTAACCAAATCTATACCTGGTTTGAGACTCGTGGAGCATTTGGGTCATTTGGGGATCGGAGATCCAGGAGGAATGTTAGACTGCGAACATGCCCCACGTGTATGCGTCTCACCGAACAAGACCAAACCAAGTAACAAAAGAGGACACTGAACTGAAATCTGTCTTTAAAAGGAAATGCGGTTTTTTTGTGATACAGTTTTTACATATCAAAAGAGTTGCATCATTTTTATAATACGCGTGTTAAATAAATTAAATTACAACATTTGGGTTCTTTTATTTTCCTTTAAATTTTCATTGCGACCTGCCAAAATATCAAATAGTACATGTACATAAATATAAAAGATTCGTGCGAGAAATATGCTCGTAATTATAATTTGGATTTCTCTCGTTAAATAATAGATGGTTGGAGTCGGTCGATGGTTTGTTTTCCATTTATCAACTATCGATCAAACATAAAAATCTCTTTTATTATGCAATATGAAAAATATACTGTTGGCTTGTGTGTGTGTGCGACAATTTTCTTAGTATAAAACCTTTCTGGCTTCGTGATGGACATAGGTAAAAAAGTATTATTGATAACATGCTGTGCTAATAGAAAAAAGGAGCACAACAAAAACGTTCATTATTTACATTTGAAAACAGGGTTTTTTTTATATAATCTTTGTACACGCAAAATGTAAAAACGGAAATTAAAAAACGTAAATGGTTCAAAATTTAAAATTTTAATAGTATAACAGAACTTAGGAAGATTGGATATTCGATGTAGCATTATTTTGTCGAAACAATAAACAATCCTAAAATTCCTTAAAAAACGTTATAATCAGTTTTTACAGCACTTTTGATAACTTCTGGCGTTTTTGTTGCAATGATAAAATTTACCAAAATAAATTGAATTAATTGTAAATATTCCTTATTGTGAAAATTTTTGCAATTATAAGTGATTGTTTAAAATTGTTTCATTAATTCAATTTAATTTGATTTCGGAATACACACCTCATAAGCTTACCGGACGTTAAAGCTTTGGCACTTGGACCGGGAGGTACTGGGTTCGAATCCCATTAGAGGCCAGATGCAAATCGAATTTTCATCATCAACTACAATCGGTGATGTTAATAAACACAACTAAGACCCTCTGTTGGAGTGCAGAATTCAACGCCGACCCACCGTCCATGACAGTATCCATGAACATGATGACATGGAGCTTGCAATGTGCGGTATACTGTAATTGTGTGAATGCGTAGCGTGCGCGTAAATGAAAGGGGGGTTTTAATTGACCTGAACAGGACATACGTCCTGTTCAGGTCAATTAAAACCCCCCTTTCATTTACGCGCACGCTACGCATTCACACAATTACAGTATACCAGGACAATAACTCAACTGGACAATTAATACTTCTTTAAAAAGAAACCCCATCAGTCTTGCCAGTACTCGTATTATAGGCCGGCTGTGTTCAGATATGGTTCTACGAAAATCGGACCAATAGCCTACGTCTTCGATTTGACTACTGCGTAAGGTAGAATTTACAAAGCGAACCGTGAAAGTGTTGGGAGTGAGTGCACAAACAAACTTTCCAGTGGTACTATTCTGGTAATTCCCAGGGAATAGGGAATTGTGGAAAAAATTTATATGTAATTTCGATTTATTTATTTATATTTTTTTTTTTTTTGAAAAAACTAATGTTAATTTTTTTGAAACCAAAATTAAATTGCGAATAATTTTTCCTGCCAATTTACACCCCTATTCTGAAACGGAGTCACTGGGTGGTTTCAGGGCACCCAACAGTTAGGAGCATGTTGAGTAAAATCGACGCCAACGTTATGAAAATGTTTAGCACTATGAAAATTTCAAATCAAATTAGCGATGATTTCACTAATCATGATCGGGGACCTGAAAGTGCCCACTGACTGAATAATGGTCTTAGGAAAGACTTTTTGTCTTTATTTTGAGTTTGGTCTTAATTATGAGACTTTTAATTATGAGACTCTGCGCGTAGTCCGTGATCACCTAATTTGTATGTTGTATTAAGGCTAATGTCAACTAAGACTCTGCCCAGAATACGAAAAGTGCCACAATTAAGACTAAACTCAAAACAAAGTCAAAAAGTCTTACGTAAGACATACTAACTCGGTGGTCTTGGTGGAAAAGTCTCATAATTAAGACTAAAGTCAAAACCAAGACAAAAGTAAGACATTTTGTCTTGGTTTTGACTATTTTTCAGTCAGTGACTCTACTTCAGAAACGGGGTGTTAAATATGGAAAAATTATTCCCAATTTATAAATATTTACATCAAACTTTTCTCCTTAGTAGGCTGAGAAAAAAAATATTTGAACAGAAATTACATATAAATTCTTTCCCCAGTTCCCTACTCCCGAGGAATTACCAGAATAGTGTCACAGGTACTTAATTCGAAATTAGTGTTTGTTTTTAATAATATATTTCATTTTCTAATTATTAATAGTCAAGACGTGATTCTTATCAGAAATATGTTGTAAGTCTGAATAAAATGTGGGTATTCAGGTGATAGTTGCAAAATCTCCTATAACATTTATCAATTTCCGCACTGTCTCTAGATTTGTTTCATTTCGCTAAGGGTGTCCTTTTAATTTGTACATGACGCATAACAGCTTTGCAACGACACAGAGCGACGTTTCCCTAGTTTGGCAGAGCTTGAGAATAACTAAAACTCTACATATTTCTGGTTTTAATGCGCATAGCAAACCAATTCTAGAATACTCCTGTCGAAATACAATTTGGCTTATCGAGCAAAAATATTATACAATGCAATGAATGGCAAAGCAAACCCGCAGCCGTACACCCTGGATTGAACGATATAAGGTAGACAGTTAATAGAAACGATAGAATTTGAAGTGTGTTGGCTCCATAAAAAAAATCATACAGGAATCGGTTAACAGCCAAAAAATCTTAACGTTTTGGTTAATCGTTTACGTGACTCTTAGCAATAGTAGTTTATAGATGATAACAATTCGAGCCTGGCGAACATGGTGACACAATTTAAATTCCAAACTCTTTGTTTTCTCGTGTGTGTCTTGGCTTCCAGATTTAACCATATTAACTAAAATATCATTTGTAAGAACGAACATTCTAGACGTTTGACGCGATAAGAAAAAAAGGCTGTAGGATATATTGTCATTTTTAAAATCGAGTTGTGTTGGCTTATTTAGGGAAGTTAAAAATTTACGTTTAAATTCTACAATATACAAAATGTCTCATTTAAATAAATATACTGTTGGTGAAAATAATAACATAAATATATTTTCCGCTTTGATGTTACCCCGTCTGTTTTAGAGCATTGATGAAATTTCGCGATTCGCTTTAGGTGAACCTGCTTTTCTATTCTGATATCAGCCAATTCTAGAACGTACATGATCTGAACACAAACGGGTTTTCATAAATATATTAGGTGTGCAAGTAGAAACTCGACTCTGAAGTTGATTGCATTAAAATATACTTGAACGCATCCAAATCGCCCGCCATTTTAGATATATGTTTTTATCTGATATCATTCCTGTTTTATATGATATCATGCCTGTTTTTATGACATAAGTTTCAGTCATTTACAAGCTGTCGTGCCGTGTGCATCAATAGTAAGAGATGGATGTTATAATAAGCAACATTTACGTCATTGAATTCTATTCTGTTTTCAAATGACAAAAAATGCTGATCAAACTATGGAACTGATTAATTCGACTTTGAGTGAACATTCTGTGAGTTATTCAACAGTAAAAAAGTGGTTTGCAAAAGTTCATGAGGGTAATTTTAGTCTTAAGGAAGAGCCACGTCCAGGTACAGTAAAACAATTTGAAGACAAACAAAAATCTAAAGTTTTACTGGATGAAAATTTGTGTCAAACTCGTCAAACAGTTAGGAGTTACTCACCAAAATCATTACGGGTGATGAAAAGTGAATTTTGCTCGATAATTCTAAACGCAGAAAACCATGTGTTGATCAAGGCCAGCCATCAACATCAGTTGCATAAATGAATATTCATGCCAAGAAAGTGTTACAGTGTGTCTAGTGGGATTGGAAAGGAGTCATTTACTACGAGCTTCTGGAATCTAGTGAAACTGTTACTGCATGGAATCTAGTGAAACGGTTCTTCCATGCCAACGATCGTCCACATACAGCAAAATCAAACCAGGAACTCATCTTCTCCTTAGGCTGGGAAGTTTTCAGCGTGCGGCGTATTCTCTAGACTTGGCTCCTTCTGATTACTTAATCAGATCGATGTCAGACCAAATTTTCTTCTTCATTTGAGGTCGCTTGCCAATTTCTTCTTTCCATTACCAATTTCATCTTTCAAAAGCACCAATAGCCCTCAAGGTAGCCAACGAATACTATACCATGCACATCCTAAAATACAGACACCATAACTTTTTCAGACGACTGTTGTGGTTTTGGCTGCTTCGGACGAGGTTCACCAGCAGCTCGCCATTCAGCTGATTGTCGATTTGATTCTGGTCTATAGTGGTGGATCCATGTTTCATCAATTGTCACATACGGCATAAAAATATCCTTTCTATTACATTTAAACAGCTCCAAACAGCGCACGGAATCATCGACACGTTGTCATTTTTTTATCCATTGTGAGCAAACGCGGTACCTACTTCGAACACAGCTTTCTCATGGACAGTCATGCAAAATTTGCCCAATACGTTTCATTGAAATGTTTACAATGTCAGCTATCTCACGCAACACATTTTACGGTCTTTGCAAACAAGTTCGTGGATTTTTTTTATGTTTTCTAGAGTCACAGCCTCATTTGGGCGTCCAGAGCGTGGTGCATCATCGGTGGTTGTGGTTGTACGAGTACGTTTAAATTCAGCATATACCGACAATTTATTTGGTACTTTTTGATTTAAAACATTAGTCAAAAAGATTTGAAAATATTTGTAATTTTGCAATAAATGACTGGTCCTTATCATATCACGATAACGTTCCCAGTGGCTATTACAGCCTAATCATTCAAATTTTTCTAAAAAATATGATCCAATGGTCCTGCTCAATACTCCTAAATCCCAAACTATACACCATACCGTCACTTTCAAGGGATGCAATGGTGATTGATGAATTATTTTGGATTCTTTACTGGACTAGCTGTGTTGTTTGTTTACATGTCCATTTCAGTGAAAATGAGCTTCGTAACGCATAAATAATTTTTCAAAACATCCGGATTGTCATTGTCAGGTAACAGCATCTTATTTTCATCTCATCATCTTATTTCCAATCGGTAGCAGCTCTGGTGTTAATTGAATTTTATCACAAGCATCTTCAAATTTACACACACTTCATTCATACTTAATAAACACATTTTATTAAACACTTGTTTTTTATTTCGCAAAATTAGATTTTTTGAATATTTTAATAAAAAATTTGTTCACAAAGTTTAAAAAATCATTCGATCGATTTCGACTTGTTAGGTCATCATCAGGAGTATCTACTGTTGTAAATGAGGTGTATTATAGGTATATATAATGATGTAATATATTTGATGGGTGGTTATTATATATTTTTAAATTTATGTGAACTCGAGATAAATTAATTTGTATACTTACTACAAACTTTTGTAAACTTTTATTATGAAAAATTCTTATAAATTTTATAATTTATTTTTAATCTTAATTTTATTATTTAATTTTATATCACACTATTTATTATTAATACTATGAAACTGATAATCTTATTTTTATTGGTACGGATTAATCTCTTTTTACCATATGGTACTGATACTGCCGTTTTTCTCTTACACTGATACTTTACATTTTAATTATTTATTCACCACTGATCTTAACATTAAAACTATTTACTATAAATATACTACAAATATGTACCAGAAGTAAATTGCTTCCGTATTTACGATGTATGAAAACATATAATGCTTAATTATGTAAAATAAAATGTTTTGGTTTAAAAATATAAAATGTATAATGTATTTTGTGTTTATGTCTATACGTTTCCTATTTTATTGTCATTGTCATTCATATGCAAAATATATAAAAGGTCGCGCTTAAGAATTTTGTACAATATTACGGAAATGTTAATTTTGCTATGTTTCGAGATTTAGCATATTTGATTTTTTAACTGTTTCCTTATTTTTGGTGATACAGTATTTTAGTTGAATTTGCTAACTTTAATTTCCGCGTTCTACATACGAGTATATTTCGGTTTTGCATCGACAATGTTGTACCTTTTATATGCATTTTATGAATGATGACAATGGTGAAAATTTGAACGAATGGTCCGAATATGTGAGAGAATGATCTCACAACACTACTGATTTGTAAAAGTAAAAATTTGTTATACGTAGCAAAAAAAAGCAAAAAATAAGCAAAAGAAGGAACAAAAATAAGCAATAAAAATTAATCTATTGACCGCGCAGATGGGCGATTAGTCATCGGCTGAGTAAGAAATTCAAGGTATATTGAAGAACATTTAATTACCCGACGTATTAGTCAAATAATAGAAAAGGGCGGGGTCTGTAATTGGTGAGAAACGAATTTCTCTCTGTTCGTTAAGGATATTTTGGTTATAAAATATTGATTTTCGAATTTCGTAAGACTCTAAGGTATCTAAACGTCTGCCTTTATGTTGTATATGTAATATGTCTAAATTGTTCAGGCTAGCTGTATGATTTTCTAAAGTTAAATAGTTATGGAAAGTTGATTGAATGTAACCAGATAAATGTTCTTTAGCTCTAACTCCAAAATTGCGCCCAGTCTGGCCAATATAGGAGAAACTACAATTAATCCTATAAACGCAAGATTTGGAAAGGCGATCAACTCTAGGTTTATTGTTAAAAATCATTTTCTTTATTGTGTTACTGTTATAAAAAGCAAAACTAATATTCTTGTAATTGGACACGATGTTGCTAATCTGTTGGCTTATTTTTCCTATATACTCTAAGCGAAACAGATACATAGGAGAACATTGTTTAAGTGGATGTTCTGTTTCGGCGTCAATGTACTGGGTTGCCAGGGATCTATCCACAACTTTTTAGATGTGGGGTTCTCGTATAAAATATAGTTTTCATCACCAATCACAATTTTTCACAAGAAGTGTTTTTTTCATTGCCGAGCAAGCAGTGAAAGGCACGTGTTCATACGCTGACCTACGTTGTGCTCTGTCAACACATGTGGAACCCAACTTCCAACTTTTTGAATTGTTCTCAATCGGCGCAAATGCTTGGAAATAGCTGTTTGGGTGACTCCTACCTGAACTGCAAGCTCTTGTTGCGTTTGCGTTGATTCTTCATCCAGTAGAGCTTACAAGTCACAAAATAACCACCACTAAAGAGTGGTGATCTCTCGCTTCTAAAGAGAAGCATTTTTCTTTGTTGGCATTCGTTTGGAATGCAGTGCCGAATGTGCTGTTTATCAGTTGTCACCATATACTCTGCTATTCTGAGGGGTTATGTAACCCACGGTGATTTGACACGCAAGCAATTTTCAAGTTTTTTTAGCTTACGTAAAATCGGATACTTTTCTTTCGTACAATCGGATGTGGCGGGTATCCTCTAATCGGAGATTCGTTAAATCGAGTTAGACCTGTATATGGTAAACCAAAAAAAATTAAACTTACCAAAATAGAACAAATTAATATACATATCGTTGGTTTGGTGCAACAGTACTAGAAAATTAAACAATAAATGTAATTGTTTGGTTTTGTAAGTTTTTTTTAAAATTAAACAATAAATGTAATTGTTTTGTTTTGTAAGTTTTTTTTTTAATTTATGAACGATTTAATTATAGTATCTATTTTTTCAGAGCTGCATTTAAAATATTTAATTGACCCTAATACAATTAGGGCCCTATTTCGAGTAGTGACATTAGTCCTAAAAAATAATATAATATTATGAAACTATAGATAATTTTGAAGTGATACTATCTATACCAGATAAAAGATTGTTAGATTTAAAAATTTTTGTTCGAATATCTCAAAATTGATAATTTTTAACTTGTGTCACTATTGCACAAAACCGACGATATGTATGTACATATATTGTAAATATAAAACTTTTAATATAAAAATTAACAATAATGTAGTAAATACCAATATAATTCCGAATAAAAATATAAACTTCAACGTTACATTAACGGCGTTATGAAAATGCTTAGCACTTTGAAATTTTCAAATCAAATTTGCGATAATTTCACTAATCATGATAGGGTACCTGAAAGTGCGCAATGGCATAAAATTCAAAAATTCAAAAACAGAAACAAATTAGAAAATTGCGTCTTTTCACGCAATACGACTAAATAAAATTGAAGTTGAAAAAATCAAATATAAAATAAATCTCTTTTCTGGTATATAGCCCTTTTATTTGTATATTTATATTTTTATTTTACAACGACGTTTCGAACAAAATTTATGTTCATCATCAGGAAATATAATGTGTAGGTACTAAAAATACGTTAAGTAAAAGTTAAAAACACATAAAACAGTTAACAAAAAAACAGAAATCTTACAATAATAAATTAATAAAATAATTAATTAAATTAATTTAAAAAATATTTAAAAGAAATACAAAAAATAATTTTATAACACTATACCAGAGATAAGAATAAGTTATTCTTATTTCTGACTATACTGTCACTCAATAGAGGAAAAAATTTAAAACAAGAAAAACTATTTTTGTAAACATTTTAAGAAAAGTAGTATAGATTTAATGAGGCAAAAACATGTAGAAAAAATAAAAATAATGAAAATGTTAAGGTTCAAACAGAATGTATCCGTTAAGTCCGCTCCATTTTATGAGAACTGTCAATTTATATGAAAAACGAAAGTATGAACACAATGAACGGAGGAGAAAAAAGCGGAGCGGACACTAAACCCAATTTCATATTTTTGCGGACGACATAATTCACATAGTATTTGACATACGAGAAGTTTTTGCAATAAAAGACGTACTACATTGTATTAATTCTATTAATCTCTTCTAATAATCTCCCACAAATTAAAATTTTCAAAATATAATATATAATTAATATCTATTTTTGACAAGCGGAACGGATATGTTGTGTTTTAGGATATCAAACGGACGGAGCGGAAGCGAAACGAACGGACCGGAGTGGATCTATTCTGTTTGAACCTTTAGCCAAAAAAATGAGTTTTGATGAGATTTTGAAAAGAAATTGCCAAATTAAAATTTAATTTGTCATGAACTCTTTCAAAAATGAAAAATACAATAAAATGTCAATTTTTACATAAATTGTTGTAAAAATCTTGAAGATATGCACAATCACTCTGTTTATTAAGACTTGTTGGATTTGTCTTAATGTGCCTCATCTCCAAAACCCGCATAGTGTTTAATTTACTTTCTTTTTCGATTACCTGAACGTTGTCTAAATAAATATTGTGGTGGGTATCATAAAGATGTCTTGATAAGGCACTAACTCCACTTACGGGTTGAGGTTTGCGGTCAGGATTGCGCGTACCGATTTAACAATTTAACTATAATTACAACCGAATAAAACACGTAATGTACATTTAAGTTCAAACCAATTTTATTATAACAACAGATCTCGTCGAGAATAATCACAAGACTAACTTACTTAGTTTTACAGTATAAAAATATAAAAGCTTAATGTGCATTTTCATTATTACTTAGAATTTACAATTTATGATATCAAAAGGAAAGGTAATGCTTAATGTGCATTTTTATTCTTACTTGGAATTACATATGATATGATACCGGAAAAGAAAATTCAACTTAGCAACTTAATGTAATTTGGTAAAGGAATGCAAGAAATGCTTATTCTAATTTATAATTAATATGATCTACAATTTGTTAATTTATGTTTGCTAATTTATATAGAGTTGCTGATGTGTGGAATGTGGTGTAACTCCTCCGGCCGAAGATCGTTGACGTCCTCGTTGACGGATATTTTTAGTTTTATTCTGCTTCCGGTTACGGTGTTGCGACTATTCCAGAATCTTTTGATGATTCGTGATACTATAAATATAATTATTATGAACAGGAGTGCTATCGACGTTCCTGAAAGTATGAAGGAATGTTTAGTTTTTTCGTAAATATTTGTTTTTATTAATTCCAGTTTTTCTGATGATGGATTGACCAGTTTGACAATTTTGGTAGTGTAATTTTTTCTGTTGCGTAGCTTGTGATATTCATATTATCGAGTGGCTGTATTATGTGAACTTCGTTTGTTACACTTTTATTTTCGATACTATATTTAATATTATTAATTTGTATTGTGCAATTTCTAAAATGTAGAAGTTTCTTCCCTTTTCTTAGCCCTTGTAGGTTTCTACAGGTTGACGTAAATATTTCTCCATGCTTGGAAGCTATATAGATGTGTTCAGGCTGAATATGGTCGATGTCGTCGATATCTTCTATTGTTCTATTTAGAATTATATTTGGGATGCATTGGTTTCCGACTTGATGAATTTGTTTGCGTTGACAATAGTATACGTGTTCAATGATAGGACATTGTTCGTGAATTTGCATGTAAACGTTTTGGTTGAGGATTACGGATTGAGTTTCAATTGGAATAATGTATTTATTTTGAATAGGAATTGGTTTTATCATGTAGTAGGACAATATTTCACTATAGGATTGTGGAATCTCAATGGCTAGGATAATATTAGTTTTATTATAATATGCTTTTAGTTCTAATAATTCATAAATTTCATCATCAGATGCTATAAAAACGTTATTTTCCTCAAGGTAATTATGAATATATGTCGTTTCGGCCTTTGTTAAAATATGCCTTGATATAACTCTTATTTTTGCAAAAGTAATAATTTCATGCACTTCGTTAATTTGGTCTTTTAATATTTCTATATTGTCGTCTAATTGATAGAAGTAATCACTAATTAGTTGATGTTGCCAGTATGCAATGGAAAGGTTTCTGTATTTTTCAATAGTTTCTTCTATTAGAATTGTTTGATTGTTAATGTGCTTGTGAAGAGACTGGAACCTATTCATCATTTGTTGGTTAATAGTAATTTGATTATTATAATTCTGGTTTACTATAAATTGATTTTTGTCGATTTGTGTAATAGCGTTCATTATTAGTTAATTAATCTTGTTGATCTAAGTTGCCTGTAATTGATTTTATAATTGTTCCTAAACCGTTTACAATACCTCTTTTACTTCATTTAATATTTCGTTCAGTTGGGTAAATATGTTGCAGGTTAATATTTTATTTATCTATTTTACGTCTTACTAATGGATTTTTCGCTTGCGATAAGGATTTTACTCTTATTATTTCTTCAATCATTTTAAAGTTTTGTTCTACTCCATCTAGATTGCGTTTAATATTTTCTGATTCAACGATGTGAATTAATTTAGAATAACCTGCGATTATTCTTGCCTTGCCTAGTTCTAGGGAAAGTATTCCTTTATTATTTTCTAGATCGTAGATCTCGATAGATTGTTGAATGGCTGGTAAGGCGAACCTGTAATTATTTTAAAGTTTTAATTCTTTGTTTGTGTACTTTTCTTTTATTTGTGTTGACGGTAACCCTGTTGTCTTTAGTAACAGTATGTCGTATATATTTCGGTATTAGTTTATCACGAGTCGTGGTTAGTTCGTAAATTGTTGAGTTTTCATGAATTTGAGGTCAGTCAGTTCTATTCTGATTTAGTTTAGAAATATTTTTCTGTTTTTGTTGTACGTTTCTTTCGTAAATCATGTGTTTTATTATTTCGTATCTTTGCCTATGATCTTCCAAGTATTCAGTAGGTTGAGTAGAATTGTCAATTGGTAAAGGGGTTCTGTTATTTATGTGTCCCGTTAGTAATTCAAATGGTGTTAGGTTAGTAGCTGAGTGGATCGAGTTATTATAAGTTATTAATGCTTCGTCCATAATTTCGGATACTGATAACTTTTTATTTTGTATATAGATTATTCTCGCGATTTCCGTTAGGGTAGAATGTAAGCGTTCTATCGGAGAATTTCCAGTACTAGATTTTGCTGTAGTTACATGCAATTCTATTTTGTACATATCAACAAAATCCTTAAATATTTGGGATGTTAATTCTGTGGCATTGTCCACGATTAATTTATTTGGTAATCCATGTATTTAAAAGAAATTTTTGAATTTACTAATAATAGTTGTAGATTTTCTATCATTCACATGATATGCTGCTGGAAACTTAGAAAACTTATCTATGATTGTTAGATAGTTTTTGTTTCTTAACGAAAATAGATCACAGTGCACAATTTCTATTGGTTTGGAAGGTGTTTCTGTAATTTCATATTTTATTTTAGGCGGTTGTCTATTGTATTTTGTAAGATTACAGATCTCACATGCATTTACGTACCGTGCAATCATATCTTTCATCCTTGGAAAATAGTAGTTGCGCTTTAGCCGAATGGCAAAGCAAACCCGCAGCCGTACACCCTGGATTGAACGATATAAGGTAGACAGTTAATAGAAACGATAGAATTTGAAGTGTGTTGGCTCCATAAAAAAAATCATACAGGAATCGGTTAACAGCCAAAAAATCTTAACGTTTTGGTTAATCGTTTACGTGACTCTTAGCAATAGTAGTTTATAGATGATAACAATTCGAGCCTGGCGAACATGGTGACACAATTTAAATTCCAAACTCTTTGTTTTCTCGTGTGTGTCTTGGCTTCCAGATTTAACCATATTAACTAAAATATCATTTGTAAGAACGAACATTCTAGACGTTTGACGCGATAAGAAAAAAAGGCTGTAGGATATATTGTCATTTTTAAAATCGAGTTGTGTTGGCTTATTTAGGGAAGTTAAAAATTTACGTTTAAATTCTACAATATACAAAATGTCTCATTTAAATAAATATACTGTTGGTGAAAATAATAACATAAATATATTTTCCGCTTTGATGTTACCCCGTCTGTTTTAGAGCATTGATGAAATTTCGCGATTCGCTTTAGGTGAACCTGCTTTTCTATTCTGATATCAGCCAATTCTAGAACGTACATGATCTGAACACAAACGGGTTTTCATAAATATATTAGGTGTGCAAGTAGAAACTCGACTCTGAAGTTGATTGCATTAAAATATACTTGAACGCATCCAAATCGCCCGCCATTTTAGATATATGTTTTTATCTGATATCATTCCTGTTTTATATGATATCATGCCTGTTTTTATGACATAAGTTTCAGTCATTTACAAGCTGTCGTGCCGTGTGCATCAATAGTAAGAGATGGATGTTATAATAAGCAACATTTACGTCATTGAATTCTATTCTGTTTTCAAATGACAAAAAATGCTGATCAAACTATGGAACTGATTAATTCGACTTTGAGTGAACATTCTGTGAGTTATTCAACAGTAAAAAAGTGGTTTGCAAAAGTTCATGAGGGTAATTTTAGTCTTAAGGAAGAGCCACGTCCAGGTACAGTAAAACAATTTGAAGACAAACAAAAATCTAAAGTTTTACTGGATGAAAATTTGTGTCAAACTCGTCAAACAGTTAGGAGTTACTCACCAAAATCATTACGGGTGATGAAAAGTGAATTTTGCTCGATAATTCTAAACGCAGAAAACCATGTGTTGATCAAGGCCAGCCATCAACATCAGTTGCATAAATGAATATTCATGCCAAGAAAGTGTTACAGTGTGTCTAGTGGGATTGGAAAGGAGTCATTTACTACGAGCTTCTGGAATCTAGTGAAACTGTTACTGCATGGAATCTAGTGAAACGGTTCTTCCATGCCAACGATCGTCCACATACAGCAAAATCAAACCAGGAACTCATCTTCTCCTTAGGCTGGGAAGTTTTCAGCGTGCGGCGTATTCTCTAGACTTGGCTCCTTCTGATTACTTAATCAGATCGATGTCAGACCAAATTTTCTTCTTCATTTGAGGTCGCTTGCCAATTTCTTCTTTCCATTACCAATTTCATCTTTCAAAAGCACCAATAGCCCTCAAGGTAGCCAACGAATACTATACCATGCACATCCTAAAATACAGACACCATAACTTTTTCAGACGACTGTTGTGGTTTTGGCTGCTTCGGACGAGGTTCACCAGCAGCTCGCCATTCAGCTGATTGTCGATTTGATTCTGGTCTATAGTGGTGGATCCATGTTTCATCAATTGTCACATACGGCATAAAAATATCCTTTCTATTACATTTAAACAGCTCCAAACAGCGCACGGAATCATCGACACGTTGTCATTTTTTTATCCATTGTGAGCAAACGCGGTACCTACTTCGAACACAGCTTTCTCATGGACAGTCATGCAAAATTTGCCCAATACGTTTCATTGAAATGTTTACAATGTCAGCTATCTCACGCAACACATTTTACGGTCTTTGCAAACAAGTTCGTGGATTTTTTTTATGTTTTCTAGAGTCACAGCCTCATTTGGGCGTCCAGAGCGTGGTGCATCATCGGTGGTTGTGGTTGTACGAGTACGTTTAAATTCAGCATATACCGACAATTTATTTGGTACTTTTTGATTTAAAACATTAGTCAAAAAGATTTGAAAATATTTGTAATTTTGCAATAAATGACTGGTCCTTATCATATCACGATAACGTTCCCAGTGGCTATTACAGCCTAATCATTCAAATTTTTCTAAAAAATATGATCCAATGGTCCTGCTCAATACTCCTAAATCCCAAACTATACACCATACCGTCACTTTCAAGGGATGCAATGGTGATTGATGAATTATTTTGGATTCTTTACTGGACTAGCTGTGTTGTTTGTTTACATGTCCATTTCAGTGAAAATGAGCTTCGTAACGCATAAATAATTTTTCAAAACATCCGGATTGTCATTGTCAGGTAACAGCATCTTATTTTCATCTCATCATCTTATTTCCAATCGGTAGCAGCTCTGGTGTTAATTGAATTTTATCACAAGCATCTTCAAATTTACACACACTTCATTCATACTTAATAAACACATTTTATTAAACACTTGTTTTTTATTTCGCAAAATTAGATTTTTTGAATATTTTAATAAAAAATTTGTTCACAAAGTTTAAAAAATCATTCGATCGATTTCGACTTGTTAGGTCATCATCAGGAGTATCTACTGTTGTAAATGAGGTGTATTATAGGTATATATAATGATGTAATATATTTGATGGGTGGTTATTATATATTTTTAAATTTATGTGAACTCGAGATAAATTAATTTGTATACTTACTACAAACTTTTGTAAACTTTTATTATGAAAAATTCTTATAAATTTTATAATTTATTTTTAATCTTAATTTTATTATTTAATTTTATATCACACTATTTATTATTAATACTATGAAACTGATAATCTTATTTTTATTGGTACGGATTAATCTCTTTTTACCATATGGTACTGATACTGCCGTTTTTCTCTTACACTGATACTTTACATTTTAATTATTTATTCACCACTGATCTTAACATTAAAACTATTTACTATATATATACTACAAATATGTACCAGAAGTAAATTGCTTCCGTATTTACGATGTATGAAAACATATAATGCTTAATTATGTAAAATAAAATGTTTTGGTTTAAAAATATAAAATGTATAATGTATTTTGTGTTTATGTCTATACGTTTCCTATTTTATTGTCATTGTCATTCATATGCAAAATATATAAAAGGTCGCGCTTAAGAATTTTGTACAATATTACGGAAATGTTAATTTTGCTATGTTTCGAGATTTAGCATATTTGATTTTTTAACTGTTTCCTTATTTTTGGTGATACAGTATTTTAGTTGAATTTGCTAACTTTAATTTCCGCGTTCTACATACGAGTATATTTCGGTTTTGCATCGACAATGTTGTACCTTTTATATGCATTTTATGAATGATGACAATGGTGAAAATTTGAACGAATGGTCCGAATATGTGAGAGAATGATCTCACAACACTACTGATTTGTAAAAGTAAAAATTTGTTATACGTAGCAAAAAAAAGCAAAAAATAAGCAAAAGAAGGAACAAAAATAAGCAATAAAAATTAATCTATTGACCGCGCAGATGGGCGATTAGTCATCGGCTGAGTAAGAAATTCAAGGTATATTGAAGAACATTTAATTACCCGACGTATTAGTCAAATAATAGAAAAGGGCGGGGTCTGTAATTGGTGAGAAACGAATTTCTCTCTGTTCGTTAAGGATATTTTGGTTATAAAATATTGATTTTCGAATTTCGTAAGACTCTAAGGTATCTAAACGTCTGCCTTTATGTTGTATATGTAATATGTCTAAATTGTTCAGGCTAGCTGTATGATTTTCTAAAGTTAAATAGTTATGGAAAGTTGATTGAATGTAACCAGATAAATGTTCTTTAGCTCTAACTCCAAAATTGCGCCCAGTCTGGCCAATATAGGAGAAACTACAATTAATCCTATAAACGCAAGATTTGGAAAGGCGATCAACTCTAGGTTTATTGTTAAAAATCATTTTCTTTATTGTGTTACTGTTATAAAAAGCAAAACTAATATTCTTGTAATTGGACACGATGTTGCTAATCTGTTGGCTTATTTTTCCTATATACTCTAAGCGAAACAGATACATAGGAGAACATTGTTTAAGTGGATGTTCTGTTTCGGCGTCAATGTACTGGGTTGCCAGGGATCTATCCACAACTTTTTACATGTGGGGTTCTCGTATAAAATATAGTTTTCATCACCAATCACAATTTTTCACAAGAAGTGTTTTTTTCATTGCCGAGCAAGCAGTGAAAGGCACGTGTTCATACGCTGACCTACGTTGTGCTCTGTCAACACATGTGGAACCCAACTTCCAACTTTTTGAATTGTTCTCAATCGGCGCAAATGCTTGGAAATAGCTGTTTGGGTGACTCCTACCTGAACTGCAAGCTCTTGTTGCGTTTGCGTTGATTCTTCATCCAGTAGAGCTTACAAGTCACAAAATAACCACCACTAAAGAGTGGTGATCTCTCGCTTCTAAAGAGAAGCATTTTTCTTTGTTGGCATTCGTTTGGAATGCAGTGCCGAATGTGCTGTTTATCAGTTGTCACCATATACTCTGCTATTCTGAGGGGTTATGTAACCCACGGTGATTTGACACGCAAGCAATTTTCAAGTTTTTTTAGCTTACGTAAAATCGGATACTTTTCTTTCGTACAATCGGATGTGGCGGGTATCCTCTAATCGGAGATTCGTTAAATCGAGTTAGACCTGTATATGGTAAACCAAAAAAAATTAAACTTACCAAAATAGAACAAATTAATATACATATCGTTGGTTTGGTGCAACAGTACTAGAAAATTAAACAATAAATGTAATTGTTTGGTTTTGTAAGTTTTTTTTAAAATTAAACAATAAATGTAATTGTTTTGTTTTGTAAGTTTTTTTTTTAATTTATGAACGATTTAATTATAGTATCTATTTTTTCAGAGCTGCATTTAAAATATTTAATTGACCCTAATACAATTAGGGCCCTATTTCGAGTAGTGACATTAGTCCTAAAAAATAATATAATATTATGAAACTATAGATAATTTTGAAGTGATACTATCTATACCAGATAAAAGATTGTTAGATTTAAAAATTTTTGTTCGAATATCTCAAAATTGATAATTTTTAACTTGTGTCACTATTGCACAAAACCGACGATATGTATGTACATATATTGTAAATATAAAACTTTTAATATAAAAATTAACAATAATGTAGTAAATACCAATATAATTCCGAATAAAAATATAAACTTCAACGTTACATTAACGGCGTTATGAAAATGCTTAGCACTTTGAAATTTTCAAATCAAATTTGCGATAATTTCACTAATCATGATAGGGTACCTGAAAGTGCGCAATGGCATAAAATTCAAAAATTCAAAAACAGAAACAAATTAGAAAATTGCGTCTTTTCACGCAATACGACTAAATAAAATTGAAGTTGAAAAAATCAAATATAAAATAAATCTCTTTTCTGGTATATAGCCCTTTTATTTGTATATTTATATTTTTATTTTACAACGACGTTTCGAACAAAATTTATGTTCATCATCAGGAAATATAATGTGTAGGTACTAAAAATACGTTAAGTAAAAGTTAAAAACACATAAAACAGTTAACAAAAAAACAGAAATCTTACAATAATAAATTAATAAAATAATTAATTAAATTAATTTAAAAAATATTTAAAAGAAATACAAAAAATAATTTTATAACACTATACCAGAGATAAGAATAAGTTATTCTTATTTCTGACTATACTGTCACTCAATAGAGGAAAAAATTTAAAACAAGAAAAACTATTTTTGTAAACATTTTAAGAAAAGTAGTATAGATTTAATGAGGCAAAAACATGTAGAAAAAATAAAAATAATGAAAATGTTAAGGTTCAAACAGAATGTATCCGTTAAGTCCGCTCCATTTTATGAGAACTGTCAATTTATATGAAAAACGAAAGTATGAACACAATGAACGGAGGAGAAAAAAGCGGAGCGGACACTAAACCCAATTTCATATTTTTGCGGACGACATAATTCACATAGTATTTGACATACGAGAAGTTTTTGCAATAAAAGACGTACTACATTGTATTAATTCTATTAATCTCTTCTAATAATCTCCCACAAATTAAAATTTTCAAAATATAATATATAATTAATATCTATTTTTGACAAGCGGAACGGATATGTTGTGTTTTAGGATATCAAACGGACGGAGCGGAAGCGAAACGAACGGACCGGAGTGGATCTATTCTGTTTGAACCTTTAGCCAAAAAAATGAGTTTTGATGAGATTTTGAAAAGAAATTGCCAAATTAAAATTTAATTTGTCATGAACTCTTTCAAAAATGAAAAATACAATAAAATGTCAATTTTTACATAAATTGTTGTAAAAATCTTGAAGATATGCACAATCACTCTGTTTATTAAGACTTGTTGGATTTGTCTTAATGTGCCTCATCTCCAAAACCCGCATAGTGTTTAATTTACTTTCTTTTTCGATTACCTGAACGTTGTCTAAATAAATATTGTGGTGGGTATCATAAAGATGTCTTGATAAGGCACTAACTCCACTTACGGGTTGAGGTTTGCGGTCAGGATTGCGCGTACCGATTTAACAATTTAACTATAATTACAACCGAATAAAACACGTAATGTACATTTAAGTTCAAACCAATTTTATTATAACAACAGATCTCGTCGAGAATAATCACAAGACTAACTTACTTAGTTTTACAGTATGAAAATATAAAAATATAAAAGCTTAATGTGCATTTTCATTATTACTTAGAATTTACAATTTATGATATCAAAAGGAAAGGTAATGCTTAATGTGCATTTTTATTCTTACTTGGAATTACATATGATATGATACCGGAAAAGAAAATTCAACTTAGCAACTTAATGTAATTTGGTAAAGGAATGCAAGAAATGCTTATTCTAATTTATAATTAATATGATCTACAATTTGTTAATTTATGTTTGCTAATTTATATAGAGTTGCTGATGTGTGGAATGTGGTGTAACTCCTCCGGCCGAAGATCGTTGACGTCCTCGTTGACGGATATTTTTAGTTTTATTCTGCTTCCGGTTACGGTGTTGCGACTATTCCAGAATCTTTTGATGATTCGTGATACTATAAATATAATTATTATGAACAGGAGTGCTATCGACGTTCCTGAAAGTATGAAGGAATGTTTAGTTTTTTCGTAAATATTTGTTTTTATTAATTCCAGTTTTTCTGATGATGGATTGACCAGTTTGACAATTTTGGTAGTGTAATTTTTTCTGTTGCGTAGCTTGTGATATTCATATTATCGAGTGGCTGTATTATGTGAACTTCGTTTGTTACACTTTTATTTTCGATACTATATTTAATATTATTAATTTGTATTGTGCAATTTCTAAAATGTAGAAGTTTCTTCCCTTTTCTTAGCCCTTGTAGGTTTCTACAGGTTGACGTAAATATTTCTCCATGCTTGGAAGCTATATAGATGTGTTCAGGCTGAATATGGTCGATGTCGTCGATATCTTCTATTGTTCTATTTAGAATTATATTTGGGATGCATTGGTTTCCGACTTGATGAATTTGTTTGCGTTGACAATAGTATACGTGTTCAATGATAGGACATTGTTCGTGAATTTGCATGTAAACGTTTTGGTTGAGGATTACGGATTGAGTTTCAATTGGAATAATGTATTTATTTTGAATAGGAATTGGTTTTATCATGTAGTAGGACAATATTTCACTATAGGATTGTGGAATCTCAATGGCTAGGATAATATTAGTTTTATTATAATATGCTTTTAGTTCTAATAATTCATAAATTTCATCATCAGATGCTATAAAAACGTTATTTTCCTCAAGGTAATTATGAATATATGTCGTTTCGGCCTTTGTTAAAATATGCCTTGATATAACTCTTATTTTTGCAAAAGTAATAATTTCATGCACTTCGTTAATTTGGTCTTTTAATATTTCTATATTGTCGTCTAATTGATAGAAGTAATCACTAATTAGTTGATGTTGCCAGTATGCAATGGAAAGGTTTCTGTATTTTTCAATAGTTTCTTCTATTAGAATTGTTTGATTGTTAATGTGCTTGTGAAGAGACTGGAACCTATTCATCATTTGTTGGTTAATAGTAATTTGATTATTATAATTCTGGTTTACTATAAATTGATTTTTGTCGATTTGTGTAATAGCGTTCATTATTAGTTAATTAATCTTGTTGATCTAAGTTGCCTGTAATTGATTTTATAATTGTTCCTAAACCGTTTACAATACCTCTTTTACTTCATTTAATATTTCGTTCAGTTGGGTAAATATGTTGCAGGTTAATATTTTATTTATCTATTTTACGTCTTACTAATGGATTTTTCGCTTGCGATAAGGATTTTACTCTTATTATTTCTTCAATCATTTTAAAGTTTTGTTCTACTCCATCTAGATTGCGTTTAATATTTTCTGATTCAACGATGTGAATTAATTTAGAATAACCTGCGATTATTCTTGCCTTGCCTAGTTCTAGGGAAAGTATTCCTTTATTATTTTCTAGATCGTAGATCTCGATAGATTGTTGAATGGCTGGTAAGGCGAACCTGTAATTATTTTAAAGTTTTAATTCTTTGTTTGTGTACTTTTCTTTTATTTGTGTTGACGGTAACCCTGTTGTCTTTAGTAACAGTATGTCGTATATATTTCGGTATTAGTTTATCACGAGTCGTGGTTAGTTCGTAAATTGTTGAGTTTTCATGAATTTGAGGTCAGTCAGTTCTATTCTGATTTAGTTTAGAAATATTTTTCTGTTTTTGTTGTACGTTTCTTTCGTAAATCATGTGTTTTATTATTTCGTATCTTTGCCTATGATCTTCCAAGTATTCAGTAGGTTGAGTAGAATTGTCAATTGGTAAAGGGGTTCTGTTATTTATGTGTCCCGTTAGTAATTCAAATGGTGTTAGGTTAGTAGCTGAGTGGATCGAGTTATTATAAGTTATTAATGCTTCGTCCATAATTTCGGATACTGATAACTTTTTATTTTGTATATAGATTATTCTCGCGATTTCCGTTAGGGTAGAATGTAAGCGTTCTATCGGAGAATTTCCAGTACTAGATTTTGCTGTAGTTACATGCAATTCTATTTTGTACATATCAACAAAATCCTTAAATATTTGGGATGTTAATTCTGTGGCATTGTCCACGATTAATTTATTTGGTAATCCATGTATTTAAAAGAAATTTTTGAATTTACTAATAATAGTTGTAGATTTTCTATCATTCACATGATATGCTGCTGGAAACTTAGAAAACTTATCTATGATTGTTAGATAGTTTTTGTTTCTTAACGAAAATAGATCACAGTGCACAATTTCTATTGGTTTGGAAGGTGTTTCTGTAATTTCATATTTTATTTTAGGCGGTTGTCTATTGTATTTTGTAAGATTACAGATCTCACATGCATTTACGTACCGTGCAATCATATCTTTCATCCTTGGAAAATAGTAGTTGCGCTTTAGCTTATTATAATTCTCTGCTATTCCGCGATGATTAGAACTTTTATGACAGTTAATGATTAATTCTGATTGTTTAATCACATCACCTACGTCTTCATTTATTTTGGAGGCTCGGATTAACTTAATACCCGACTGTTTAAAATGTTTGTCATAAACGAAAAGTACTTGGTTGAATAATTCGTCATTGCACATTATTGCAGTGTAGTTCTTAGAATTGGGATATCGGGACAATATGTTTACGATATCTTCTTCTATAAATTTATCTTTTTTGATAATGAAACGTTTCTTTTTGAGGTGTTTAATAAAGAAGGTTTCTTTTAGTTGATCATATCTGGAGTCGACTTCCATTATAATCTCCTTCCATTATAATAATTCGTTTAGAATTGAATCCGTTTTCGGGATTAGAGTGTGTAGCTCTGTCGAATTCGATGATCTTTCGTTTTCAATAGTTATGTTGCATAATTCATTTACAACATTTTCAAGATTGTTGTTTTCACTATTTTTATTATTATTATTTCCAGAAATACTATTTTTAATTAAAGTGGATCCTAACATGTTAATTCCCGCTGATTTGGTTCTACCAGGGTGTTTTAACATTTTGGAACTATTACTGTTCCTGATGGAGTCAATGGTTTTTGGGAACGATAATCCGTCGTTTTCCAAGTAGCCATTAATTTCCTCGGATTCGATCCGGGATAATGCATCTGCATTTGAATTGAGTGAACCTTTTTTATGCACTATTTGATAATCGTACTCTTCTAAACGTAATCTCCATCGCACGATTTTTGAATTTGGCTCTTTGCAGTTAAATAACCAAACTAGAGGCTTGTGGTTCGTGACAATTAAAAATTTTCGACCATATAAGTATGGCCTAAAATATTTCACAGCCCAAACAATACCTAACAGCTCTTTCTCAATTGTGCTGTAGTTACATTCCGTTTGTGATAGAGTACGGGATGCATAGCTTATAGGGTGCTCTGACCCAATTGGTCCTTGTGATAGAATCGCTCCTACAGCTATATTACTTGCATCAGTTGAGAGTACAAATTGTTGTGTAAAATCAGGGTACCGTAACATCGGTTCTGATATTAATAAGTTTTTACATACTTCAAAACAGTTTTTATATTCTTCATTTAAAATTATTTTGGCTGATTTCCTTAGAGATATAACAAATCCATTTACAGCCTAATGGCTTTGTTATATGAGCAAAGTCCTTTATAAATTTTCTGTAATACCCGATTAAGCCTAAGAAGGACTTAATTTGTTTCTGAGTTTTTGGTAATGGAACGTTTTTAATTGCCTCAATTTTATTTGGGTTAGGTTTTACCCCTTAACTAGTTACTACGTGTCCTAAGAAGTTGAGCTCTTTTTGTAGGAATAAATACCATTCCTTCCTTAGATATGGAAGCCTTCCTTAGATCTTCCATGTATTCTTGTAAGCTGGTGCTAAATATGACTATATCGTCCATATACTAGGAGTACTAGGAGCGTTCTAGGAGCGTTCTTCAGACCAAAGAGCATACGAACAAATTCGTAGTGTCCTCCGTCTGTTGAGAAGCCAGTTTTTGAAATGTCCTCGGATTTAATCTCTTCGTGGTGAAATCCGCTTGCGAGATCTATTGTAGAGAAATATATTGATCTACCAAGCTTATCTAGGATTTCGTTGATGTTAGGTAGGGGGTATTTATCGTCAATGGTCTGCTGGTTTAGTCGTCTGTAGTCGACTACCAATCGCCATTTTTTATTTCCTGCGCTATCAGGTTTTTTGGGTACTAACCAAATTGGAGATGACCAAGGGCTGAACGATGGTCGTATTATGCCTTGATCGAGTAGTTTCGAGATTTGATTTTTTATTTCTTCATTTTAAGAAAAAGGGTGCCTATACTGTTTTACATACACTGGTTGCTCATTATAAAGATTTATTTCGTGTTTTATGCAATTAGAAAATGTTAATTGGTCACCATCTTTGAAGAATATATCTTGGAAGTCTACACAACATTGCAATAGTTTTTTGCGTTCCTCATCGTTTAAATGTTTTGTCTCAATTAATGTATTCATTTTTGAATATCTGTTACTCTGATTTTAGGAAATATATGAATGGTTTAAATCAATTTTAAAGTTATATTGTAATTCTTCTACCGTTATAGGTTTGTTTAGGAAAAATTCCCTGTTTTCTTTAGTCAAATTTATGACCTCCACTAATGCGTGATATGGTTCGCATGTTGTGTAAATGCCATCCTGAATTTGGACGCTATATTGTATTATTACAGGTTTAATATAAAAATCTCCCTGTTGAAGATTAACTGGAATTTTAGTGACTACTTTCGTAAATGGGGGAATAATAAACGTTGCCACACATGATAAAGGTTTTGTTTGTATTTTAAGTTGAAACCGATCACTTTTTAAAGATGGATTAATAATGTTAATGTTCGCGTTTATTTCGTGTAATGTCTCGTAGCCAATTAGTCCGTCATAAAATTCATGGAATTTAAAAATATAAAGTTCAATTGCGAATTCGAATTCTAAAAATTTCAAGTATGCCTTATACCCTTAACAGACTAGGATTGGCTAAACGCGTTTAATAATTTTTTCGAGTTTATCTCTTAATGTGTCAACTTCGAGATTAACTAAACGAGTTTTCTTTTAGGTTTAGTAACTAAACCGGTTTAGTGCACAAATCTCTCAATATTTTGAAGTTTATCGCATAAAAATGGGTTTAGCGAGAGCGCCATCTAACAATGAAGGTTAAAATTTATAAATAGGACAATGCCATTTAGTACTGTGATACAATGTTAGATGCCGCTTCGAGTTCAAAAAAATTTTTTTTTGCTCTAATTTAAGTTCAATATACACAAATGTGTATTTAATAATGACAGGTCGTAATGTCTTCCGTATTTTAACGGATCTTAGTTCAATGGGAATTCTTGAAAAAAACTTAATAATTTGATAACACATAAATTAAATAACACTAATTATTTCTTTTTGATCACATCAATTATTTTATTATTATTATAGTTGGTGTTGTTTTTCTGACGAAACCAAAATTAAGCTATATGCACAAATGTGTATTGTGGCTTACACATAATTCTATGTTTCTCGTATTCGAAATTTATATACACAAGTGTGTATACGGGTGGCGAAAGGGTTATATCTCTTTTCTTGCCTGCCAGCACAATTGTGTGGGTAACGAAAACGAATCATGTCAAAAGTTATTTTTGTATCTGTTTTGGTCCAACTTACACATTTGTGCATTCCCCTTACCGTAGACTGCGTATTGTAATATACAGTATTGCACTATATTTGACTTCTAGTGCCGGAAAATATACCGTAGTATTGTATTTGGAATTCATATTTTTTTAAACTGTATTCAAATCTCGCTGGAATCTGACAATTCTCGCGCAGAAAAAATATGGCGGATACACAGTGATGTATTAAATATATATTGTACTTATATATTCATTTATATTGTTTACATTTTTATGTTGTATTTGTATTAAAATGGAATAGGAATTTTGGGATACAATTAAAACACAAAATTTAGGCTTTATAAATTAAATTGCGTTTAATTAAATTGTTTTTTTATTTGTACCACAATAACATTTGTTTAATACCGATTCCGGACAAACATAGCGCTACCGTATTTTATTATTGAACCACGGTTTGCTAAACTTCATAGTGTGTCAACCTAATTGGATTTGTAGTAGATTAACTAAACTAGTTTAACTAAACGCGTTTAGCTAAATCCTAGTCTGTCAAGGGTATAATTGGATTTGTAGTAGATTAACTAAACTAGTTTAACTAAACGCGTTTAGCTAAATCCTAGTCTGTCAAGGGTATTAGTGTCTAAGTATTCAGTTTTAAAAAGGGGTTTAACCGTTGTTGGTTGAGTTTTTACAATTTGATTTTGTTTTACGAATTTTGGAGAAATGAACGATTTATTCGCTCCTGTGTCTAGTAAGAATTTAATTTGTTGGTTGTTTTCCAATGGTAATATTACGAATGGTAGGCAGCTTGTATAGTTGTTATTTAATTCTGTTATTCCGTTATTGAATTGGAGGCTATGTATTGAACATCCTGATCCTTTGGTTCTGTTTCGATGTTATAGTTTTGAACTCTAGGTTGGGATTGACTGGTTCTGAATTCTGGGTTTCTTTCTGTTTTTACAATTTGTTTTTGATGGGGCTGGAATTGTTTAAAATTTATCGGATGAGTAGGTTTAAAATTTGTTGAAGTTTGAGGAGGTTTGAAATTATAATTTTGATTAAATTTTTGATTATTGTATCCGTATTTTATGCAAAATGTTTAAGAAAACTTATTAAATGTATTTTGTTGATTATTTTGTTTAGGATTTTTGAAGTAAAACTTCTTTAGGCACGCTTGACTTGGGGACTAAGCTGGCAAATGCGTTACGAAAAATGTAATCGAACGAGGTGAACGAAACAATAAACGCAAAACAAAATCATTTTCCCTTAGTATCAGGATGTGCCATGACAATTCATAAATCCCTAGGTGGAACATTAGTTGATATCATTTTATTTTAATAATTGGTTTAAAAAATTGGAAAATAAGAAAATAGGAAAATTGGTAAATGGAAAATTGGAAAAATTGGAAATTTCGAAATTTGCAAAATTGGAAAATTATAAAATTGGAAAATAGGTAAATGGAAAATTGAAAAATTTGAAAATACGAAAATATGAAAACTAGTAAATTGGAAAATTAAAAAATTGGAAAATTCGAAAATAGGAAAATAAAAAAATATGAAAATAGGAAATTTGGTAAATTGGAAAATTTGAAAATATGAAAATTGGAAAATTGAAAAACTGGAAAATTGGAAAGTCATAATATAGACTTCTATGTCACTGACTGACTCACTCGTGAATGCACAGGGTGACCAATTTTTTTTTTCTATATTATAACATCTATAGCTGCGTTTTTTTGAAAATGCTGCACTAGACCGCGATAAATTATATTTTGATTTTTTAAACAAATTATATAATTTTAAAATATTTGTACTTCGTATTCACTGTATCGAATCCTAAAGAACTTATATTAAGTCCATATCATGCATTATATTGTTGAATAAAGTTTATATTTGCTTGTTCTCAACAACTCTGATCTACTCTTGATATTATGTAGTGTACAACCGAGTTCATCAAAAAACTTAATAATTTCTGAACTGACGAAACTAGGGAATTTTTTTAGTACACAATTTTTTGATTGTTCCTTACTTCATTTTAGAGACAGAACTGTCATTTTATTTTCATATTTTCTGTTGTCTTTGGGGATATGCCGAGTCGGATGAAATATAAATAATAAATGGACAAATGTAATGGACAATATGGATATGTCCGGTTTATTTCGTGATTTCATTCCTGAAATGTTTGGCGTTTCTCGTGGGGCACTTCAATTTATAACCTACGAAGAAATGAAAAATCCATTATACTGTACATCGAGTAAAATTTGCGGTACATCATCAATTATTTTATTCAGAACATGTAGTTTACCTGAAATTTAAAAAAATAAAACACTACTGTTGATTAATGGAAATTTTCGGCTTTTTATTAAAATTTATTTTTCTGGATTCTCAACTTTATCGGGTGACTATAAAAAGAAAAATGTTTATGCGTTCCACAGATTGTTTAGTAGTACTTAGAATTTTCATCATTTGTGCTTTAGCTTTATGTTCTTTCTACAGCCAGTGAGAGCATCTGAACAAACCGAGAGGGAATCAATATGTCAACTAGCTGTTGATACGGTGTCAAAGGATGCGTTCCCATTACAACTGGTCCCAATTACGAGTTAATTTTAGCATCGAGTCGAACATTACGAATTAAATTCACAATCCAGCAATCAGCTTTCTTTGATTTTATGTTTAATTTATCGACCAACATACTTAAGGTAATGCATTGATGGATTCACGGTTTCCAAAATTTTCTCGTGTAATTCTTTTTTGTCATATATAGAAAAAAAAGTATATCAATGCATAATTGGTAGGTTATGTTATCATAATACATAATTTCTTGTCGCACAAAAATTCCAACAACGGAAAAGTTAAATGCCGATCCAGATATTGGCGTTAAATCGAATTTTTCCATCATACGAATTATTGATTTGCCACATACCGTCCAAACGGGATATAACTAGAAATAAAAAAATATTAGAGTATTTAATTCTTTTGTAATAAATTATTAAGTCACTTTTGTGCTGGAACATCATCATTTGTCGTAATTTTGTCACTTCCTTTTATAATATGCATATAAAATGAAGCATACAAGTTGATTCGAACTGATTGAGATGTATCACCACTTACTACATATAATCCGTTCGACGATATTTTTCAGTATACGCATAGTTTAAATTGAGCGAATTAGTATCCGCACTGAATGCCAATGAATCGGAATCCTGTGTTGTATTATTATTAAATATTAATCGCATATCACGTATAATCTTTTTGTTTTCGATTAGCTGCAGCATTCCAATTTGCTTTAACCGCTTCATTGGTTCGCTCTATCTTTTGTGTCTCCATGTGAACCGTTGCCGATTGTCTGTCTGATTTTCCAATAAAATGGTCCAGACGGGGTCGGTACGATTATTCCAATTTTCGTCGACGCATCAGACGGTTGCAATGAATCAATTACGGTTTGGGTGCGTTTAGCACCCGCCACTTATTCGCACATTATTAATTAAATTATTATTAATTAGACTTATTAATTAATTATTGAGTACAACTAAAAAGTTATAAAATATTTTTGTTAAATTTAACTAATTTATTATTTCGTAATTTATTTTAAACGTCAAAATGATTGACTTGAAGTTAGTAAAATTTGTTGTACTAAAATGTTCCTTTCAAAGTTTCCCTGTATTTTTCCTATCTTTTATCGCGGTCTCGAACACAAGATTTCAAAAAAACGCAGCATATGTCACTCACTCACTTACTCACTCCAGAACGCACAGGGTGACCAAAAAAATTCGTCCGTGTGATATATTTTATATATGTATTTTTTCTATATTATACCCCATTCCACACGAGGTATCACAGAAGTCGATTCTTTCTTCGTTTCTTGCCCCGTTTGCCTATGATACAGGTTTTAATGCGATCAAAACAAATTTTCGATGAAACCGCACCACACAAACATATATGAAATAAAATAAAAAAAAAATGAGTGAGTCCATTAGTACTCTCAAGGAGATGTGTAAACATGGCGTGTGTATAGTACGTGGGTACAGTTTACTTTGAAGGAAGAAGGAATGCAATTTTACTAACCAGAGTTTTTCATTTGTTTATTATCGTTAAATTGGTCTATTACTCTTTCGGTATAATCGACGCAATTGGATTTTGGTAGCTAAAATAAGATATATCATCAATGAGTTGTGTTGTTACGCTCATACCAGTTGTTTGTCCAACGATGATTTCTTTATGCGAGGTGACTGTATGGTATGAGTATTCTATTTGAATTTTTATATATTGTTACTCCGGCAGCTCACTCACCGTCTCTCTTGAACTGAACGCAGATCTGGAAAAGCAAGAAAATTGAGCATCCTTGCGTGACTGTGTCAGTTAGGTCGAGGTGATGTGTATGACCTAAGACTCTGACAGTTCAATGTTAAAAACCAGACGTCATTATTATCTCGTACAAAATTCGCCATTACAACGGATAAAGCGGATTTGTGGTGAGGCGCGATAGCTAATTTTGAAGAAGACCCATTGAGGGTCCCATTTTTACGTCCATGGTAGACGACATGATCATCGATAGCCGACGTGATGAACAGTCCTTCGAGACTCGTTACTCGTGCTAAATCAATATACACAATTTGTTAACTGTGTCTTTTATCGTAAGAGTATATACTGACTATCTCGTTGTAGGTACCACCGTGTGATGCATGAATTGTGGTGGCACATGAAGGTACGACGCTTTACATTAATTGTTGTTTATGCTTAACATTAATAGTTGTTTTGATTAAAAGTTGAGCTTTTTCTAGAAATGTTCAACAAACATCGGTCGATATTCGTTTTCTGCGCCCATCCAGCTTCAAGCCACCTGACCTTCTTGCCAACTTGTGAATTTGAACCGAAATCCATCCAGAGTCGTTTGAAATTTTTTACTGTCGACGTTTTCATCGTTCTCGTTGTCCTGGTTAGGATGCCTATGCATTCGATATACTTTAGACAGCCCATAGTTCCATTCGCCAGTCCATTTGATACGTCAATATTGGTTTTGAAAAAGTACGGCTAATTATTTGTGTCCACTATGCTCATTTTATGGATCTTTTGACGGAATTGCTACTCCGGCAGCCCACTGACCATCTCTATTGAACTGAAAACAGCATTCAAACGTAGGAATATTAACAAGTTCGTCATTGCGCAGCCAGGTCTTGAAAACTAAATGAATTGAGCATACCTGCGTGACTGTGACCTGAGACTCTGGCATTTCAATGTTAAAAACGAGATGTCATTATAACCCCATTCAGTAGAAGACATGATCATTGATAGCCGACGTGATGAACAGCGCCTAGAACAACGCCGTCACTCGTGATAAAGCAATATACAGCAGTTGTTGACTGTGTTTTTAATCGTATGAGTATGCAATTTCGTAATCGTAATTCGTATTTCGTATCGTAATTTTTTTTTTGATTTTTCTGATCGATGGAAATGTCGATGGTTTCTATTTCATTCATTAAATTAATTTTTTCATTTTCCCTACTATTATACATATACATAAAAGCATGCCATGTATAGTAAAAATTGTTTTTGTTGAGTTTCTTGCTTTTTTTTCAAACGAAGTAGGTATACGTCATTTCCGTTCGTTTCATTTACAAGTTTACTCTAATACAAAAAATTTTGGTAGGCGCGTGTAAAGATGTTTACACATCAAAATATTTCAAGGCCATTTTTACTATGCGAAGAGATTTCAAAAATGATTTTTTTGTCCATTTTGTTACACATACATAAACATTATCTATTACGACTAGTTGGCCTTGAAAAAGTTACCAAGTTACAAGGTTACCTCTTGCACTAGAGAACGCACAGGGTGACTAATTTTTTCTCAATATTGTAATTTTTCTATATTATATTATAAATATTAAATATATATTAGAAGTTTTACTTCTGTAGTGTGGTCTAAAGCACACTTAATTTTTAAGCAACCGAATATTTTGTTCTTGATTAATATAATCTAAAGCTTCTTCTATTGTAGTTGGTTTCATCGCCCGAAGCCAAGAATCAAGTGGTTCTTTAACTCCTCCAAGGAATATTTTCAAACTAATTTCCAGATATAATTGCTTCGATTACACATTTTTCTATTTTTTGAACTTTTAACTGATTGATTAGTGTGTTACGTATTGCAATGATTTTTGAATATAATTCATTTGGAGTTAGATTATTAATGATTAAACTGTGTAAGTCTAAGATTAACGTTGTTTCATCGCGTGTGTCCGCGAATGTCTTAATTAATAATGGTTTTATTTGTTCCCAGTCATATTGTGTGTGTATAATAAGTCACTTGCTTTGTCCGTTATTTTGGATCGTATTCCCCTAAGAATAGTTTGGTAGTAGCTATAATTTTTAACTGCTTTACATTGATCTAATATGTCATCTACATTTTTTGTAAAGGTATAGACCATTAAATGTTGGTAATTCCCTAATTACGTCAGAAATTTTAAAAGATTGTAACGTAGTTTTAATGGCATTTTCCATTTTATAAAGTTTTAGTTTTTTTCTTATTTGTATTGGTGATACTTTTGATTTATGTAATGCTATATCGTCTACCGACATATATTTCACTTTAATTGAGTACAAAACTTTTTGATTTTATTCTAAACTACGATATTCACTCGTATAAAGAAAATGGATTATTTTAATACCATAAACCGTGGTATTCGACTAATTCTAATCGGAGTACTTGAATTATTTCAACTAGTTTTGCTTTATATTATAATAAATATGATTCGCGTTTTCACTGGATATAGTATAAGGATTTGCAAATTCACTTACCATGCCATAATGAAATTGATATAAATCGTATATTTCATCTTATTCGTCTTCTGCTACAAGTTGAATTATGATTTGTTGAAATTTTTATTTTTTCGCGAATTGGCCCGTTCACTTATTTTTAATTTCACAAAACACGCTTTATATTGTCACTAACTATTTTAACTTAAATGTTTTAATTTATTTCTTTATTCTATTATAATTATTTGGTTTTTATAATTTTTTTTTCAACTGCGCCACTTACGGGTTGAGGTTTGCGGTCAGGATTGCGCGTACCGATTTAACAATTTAACTATAATTACAACCGAATAAAAACACGTAATGTACATTTAAGTTCAAACCAATTTTATTATAACAACAGATCTCGTCGAGAATAATCACAAGACTAACTTACTTAGTTTTACAGTATGAAAATATAAAAATATAAAAGCTTAATGTGCATTTTCATTATTACTTAGAATTTACAATTTATGATATCAAAAGGAAAGGTAATGCTTAATGTGCATTTTTATTCTTACTTGGAATTACATATGATTTGATACCGGAAAGGAAAATTCAACTTAATCTAATTTGTAATTAATATGATCTACAATTTGTTAATTTATGTTTGTTAATTTATATAGAGTTGCTGATGTGTGGAATGTGGTGTTACTCTCCATCACGATTAACAGTTTTTATTTGTAACTTTTTGGCATCTCGTTTATGTTGACAAAATCTTTCACTTAAACGTTGCTGCGTATGCCCAATGTAAATTTTGTCACATTCACAAACAATCTTATAAACTACATTTGCATTATTACCTAAAATTGTACGATCTCTGAGGTTGGAAAATATTCGCGTTTTTACTATAATAAAATCAAATATACCAAAATACTACAAACCCTATAGTAGTTTGTCTTCTCATCTCTATGAATCAATCCATTCGGTTTTTATGGAAAATATAGAAGTTGAAGAACAAGAAGCAAAGTACCGAACACGACAAGTTTTAGAAATGATACACATAAAACTCTCTCTCTCTCTCTCTGGCTTTCACATCCCATGAAGGGATTTCTCCACCCGCACAATGGCCCTCCATCCATCCCGATTC
Organism: Nephrotoma flavescens; assembly: GCA_932526605.1. NCBI lineage: Eukaryota > Metazoa > Arthropoda > Insecta > Diptera > Tipulidae > Nephrotoma > Nephrotoma flavescens. The sequence continues at coordinate 158,635,407 of OW052220.1, read as the reverse complement.
ATTGCTCTCGTCCTCCAGTTTCGACATCCTAATGCGAGTAGGTCTTGTTCGAAGTCGTCACGCCAGCGCAGTCGGGGTCTTCCTCTACGACGTACACCGGCTGGGTGTTGATGGAACACTTTGTGAATCATTCGTTGTTGTGGGGACCTTGTAACGTGGCCGAGCCATCTCACTCGATTGGATTTAATGAATCCGATGATATCGCTGCCTCCGAGTAGTTGCGTTATTTCGTGATTCATACGAATGCGATATTCGTTGTTCGCAACTTTAATTGGGCCAAAAATTGAACGGATGACCTTCCTTTCGAATGTAGATAACAATCTACAATCGTTAGAGGTCATGGTCCAGCTCTCGCTTCCGAAAGTCAGCACAGGTCTTATTAGTACTTTATAAAGTGCGAGCTTGCACGACTACGATAGATGTTTCGATCGCAATAATCTTGATTGGGCGTAGAAAACTCGTTGTCCGGCAGCGATTCGGGCTTTTATACACTTTCGGATACACATAAAACGGAGTCGACAAACTTCAGATTGTTTAAACAAACAATCTGAATGAATGTCTGTATTTTCAGGATACGTAGAACTCGTTAATTTCCTAATTTGTTTCTGTTTTTGAATTCTTAATAAACACATTTTATTAAACACTTGCTTTTTGTTTCGCAAAATTATATTTTTGAATATTTTAATTAAAAAATTTGTTAAAAAAGTTTAAAAAATCGCTCGATCGATTTCGACTTGTTAGGTCATCATCAGGAGTATCTACTGATTTGTAAAAGTAAAAATTTTATATATAGAAGAAAAATGCAATAAATAAGCAAAAGGAGGGAGAAAAATAAGCAATAAAAAGCAATAAAAATTAATCTATTGATGGCGCAGATGTGCGATTAGTCATCGGCTGAGTAACAAAATTCAAGATACGATTCAATATACGAAGTATATTCAATTACCCGACGTATTAGTTAAATTATAGAAAAGGGCGGGGTCTGTAATTGGTGAGAAACGAATTTCTCTCTGTTCGTTAAGGATATTTTGGTTAAGAAATATTGATTTTCGAATTTCGTAAGACTCTAAGGTATCTAAACGTCTGTTTTTAGGTTGTATATGTAATATATCTAAATTGTTCAAGCTAGCTGTATGATTTTCTAAAGTTAAATGATTATGGAAAGTTGATTGATTGCAACCAGATAAATGTTCTTTAGCTCTAACTTCAAAATTGCACCCAGTCTGGCCAGTGTAGGAGAAACTACAATCATTGCAATTAATCCTATAAACGCCAGATTTGGAAAGGCGATCAACTCTAGGTTTATTGTTAAAAATCATTTTCTTTATTGTGTTATTATTATAAAAAGCAAAACTAATATTGGTATAATTGGACACGATGTTGCTAATCCGTTGGCTCGTTTTTCCTATATACTCTAAGCGACGCCAATTTTCCCGCGTTGGACTATCCGGTGAATAAATACCCGTTAGAGTTTTACGCTTTAGCTTTTTATTTAATAACTTTAATATAGTCCTAGTTGCATATCCGTTATTCGTTGCAATTTGTAGAATTGTATTAAGCTCTATGTTATAATTTGAATTTGTCAAAGGGATATTTATTAGTCTATCTATGAGAGTGGAAAGCTGATATTTTAATATTAAGGGGATGGTTTGAAGAACTAGGGATAACAGCGTCTGTATACGTGGGTTTCCGATAATTGAAATCTAAAGAAGAATTAATCCTGGTTATTGTTATATCTAGAAAGTTAATACATTTATTTTCTTCTTTTTCTAACGTAAAATCAATAGTGGAATATTGAGAATTTAACCAAGTAAGGAAAGAGTCTAACAGTCTATCAATTCCACTCCATAGACATAGTATGTCATCAACATATCTATACCAAAAGATTATATGACGAAAATAAGGATTTTATTGAAATAAAACTTCTTTAGGCACGCTTGATTTGGGGACTAAGCTGGCAAATGCGTTACGAAAAATGTAATCGAACGAGGCGAACGAAACAATAAACGCAAAACGAAATCATTTTCCTTTAGTATCAGGACGTGCCATGACAATTCATAAATCCCTAGGTGGAACATTAGTTGATACCATTTTATTTTAATAATTGGTTAAAAAAATTGGAAAATAAGAAAATAGGAAAATTAGTAAATGGAAAATTGGAAAATTGAAAAAATTGGAAAATTTATAAATTGGAAAATTATTAAATTGGAAAATAGGTAAATGGAAAATTGGAAAATTGGAAAATAGGAAAATATGAAAATATGAAAATTGGAAATTTGGAAAATTGGTAAATTGGAAAACCGGTAAATCGGAAAATTGAGAAACTGGAAAATTGAAAAATAGGAAAATAAAAAAATATGAAAATATGAAATTTGGAAAGTTGGTAAATTGGAAAATTTGAAAATTGAAAAACTGGAAAATTGAAAAGTCATAATATAGACTTCTATGTCACTGACTGACTCACTCGAGAACGCATAGGGTGGCCAAATTTTTTTTTTCCTTATTATAACATCTATGTCACTCACTCACTTACTCACTCCAGAACGCACAGGGTGACCAAAAAAAATTCGCCCGTGTGATATATTTTATATATGTATTTTTTTCTATATTGCAGCTCCATTCCACACGAGGTATCACAGAAACCGATTCTTTCTTCGTTTCTTTCCCCGTTTGCCTATGATACAGGTTTTAATGTGACTTAAACAAATTTTCGATGAAACCACATTACACAAACATAAATGAAATAAAAAATATTTCAAGGCCATTTTTACTATGCGAAGAGATTTCAAAAATGATTTTTTTGTCCATTTTGTTACACATACATAAAAATTATCTATTACGATTAGTTGGCATTGAAAAAGTTACCAAGTTATAAGGTTATCTCTTGTGGCATCAGACATAAACGGCTAGGTGACACTCGAGAACGCACAGGGTGACCAATTTTTTTTCAATATTATAATTATTCTATATTATATTATAAATATTAAATATATATTAGAAGTTTTACTTCAGTAGTGTGGTCTGAAGCACACTTAATTTTTTTGATATGATCATTTGTTCGAAGACATTCATGAAAATTTCAGCCAACAGAGGTGACAGAGGGGAGCCCATTGGTAGACCATCAGCGAATTTGAAATATGTATTATCAAAACAGAAATAATTTTGTTTAATACAAGTCTCAAACACTAACTTCAGTTCACGACGAAAGCCCTCATCTACAACATCCCTATCTAAGTAATTACAAACTATTTGGGACAAAGTGTTAATTGGAATAGAAGTGAAAAGACTGGCAACATCAAACGAAACTAGTTTTGAATTTAATGGAATGTCGAGGTCTTGAATTTTGTTAATCAATTCTACCGAGTTTTTAACAGAGTAAGCCGAAAAGAAATTAGCATTTATTTATTTGAAGAGGAATGCCCTTATGGATTTTTGGTAAACCATAAGGGATCGGAGCGGATGGATTCATGACAGAGTATTTCCAACCAGTTCCATCAAACAACTTCGGGCATTGATTGATACACTTACTAACCGAAGTCTTAAAAGACTTAGTTGGATCCCTGCCAAGCGCTATAGCTTTGCTTTTTGTAATAAAATCAGAAATTTTATTACCGTAATCGGCTTTTGTGAGCACGGTAATTGTATTGCCTTTATCCGCTTTACATGCTATCAGGTCATGGTCACGTAGCTTTTCTTTATCACACCAATCACTTTGAGGTTAGTATTATTAGAAGCAGCAGAAGAAGAGAATGGTGGAGTAGAAGAGTTATCAATACCTTTCTTTATTTGTAGCGCACACACTGATTTTAATTGGGTAGTCTGGCCAAATAAGACAGTTTCAGAATCTACAGCGAGATTCTCGAATGATCGAAGGCTGATTTTGTTTGGCGTAGGAGCAAAATTCACATCGTTGCTCAGCATTTGAATCTCTGTATCACAGAAAGCGATTCAGGACAAGTTCTTAAAACGTGGATGAAATTCGAAACCAGACGAACCACTATTACCTCTATGGTTAAATGGGTAAGTCTTATCCCGCAAAACATCCAGTTTAGCTCTCTAAGAGCTCTCTAGCTCGGTCTAACCTCTGCACGAACTTTTTTGTCCAGCCAATCGAACTCAACAGAGTGCAAACGAATCGCTAACTCAGTGTGAATAACTTTAAGATGGAGATATAAGTTGTTCCTGGTAGCATACCCTTTACGCAGCTCGTTATTCCTCCAACTACAACGGGCTAGATTGATAGCTCTTCTTCCCTCCAAAGATTTACTATGGCATTTAATATTAGTACAGTTAGGAAGCAAATTTAATTTTTTACAACTACTATTAAACCATATTTGATTATTATTATAAAAAATTCTTACCAACAAACGACGATAAATTACGGCGAGGGTGGCCAAATCTGCCAACTTAATACTTTTTACGCTATTTACCGTAGGCACTTGGCGAAACACACTAATAACACATTTTATTAAACACTTGTTTTTTGTTTCGCAAAATTATATTTTTGAATATTTTAATTAAAAAATTTGTTCAAAAAGTTTAAAAAATCACTCGATCGATTTTGACTTGTTAGGTCATCATCAGGAGTATCTACTGATTTGTAAAAGTAAAAATTTTATATATAGAAGAAAAAGGCAAAAAATAAGCAAAAGGAGGAAGAAAAATAAGCAATAAAAATGTTTTTGAATTGTTTTAAATTGTCATTGTTAATGTATTGTTGTAGTTTATATTTTTATTATGAATTATATTGGTATTTACTACCATTTATAAATAGGTCTTCTATGTGTTTGAGCCCGGAAATCAGTGTTGCTGAAATAATTTTGTTTAATACAAGTCTCAAACACTAACTTCAGTTCACGACGAAAGCCCTCATCTACAACATCCCTATCTAAGTAATTACAAACTATTTGGGACAAAGTGTTAATTGGAATAGAAGTGAAAAGACTGGCAACGTCAAACGAAACTAGTTTTGAATTTAATGGAATGTCGAGGTCTTGAATTTTGTTAATCAATTCTACCGAGTTTTTAACCAAGTAAGCCGAAAAGAAATTATTATTTGTTTATTTATTTATTTGAAGAGGAATGCCCTCCTTATGGATTTTTGGATGGACTTCTTCTACGGGTTTGAGCCCGGAAATCTGTGTTGCTTTTGCTTTTATGAAAATAAATTTTATTTTCATAAGAAGTTTTTTCCGTTGTCAAAAACGTAACGGAGTTTTACAAAGACAATTTAAATTTTTATTTTTAATTTTTATATTAATAGTTTTAAATTTACAATATACATACATATGAATAGATGTATATTAATTTGTTCTATTTTGGTAAGTTTCATTTTTTTGTTTACCATATATAACTATAATTATAATTATTTTTATCAATTTTAAGTTAATTTGTTTTTTTCGTTTCGTCTTGAAAATGGATATGGACGTAGTTGAAGACTTAGAAACCACCTATGAGATCTCCTAATTTATGAGAAAAGCTCACATTAAGTATTGAGTTGATAAATCCTATTTTCAATTGATTATGTTATAATTTATAATCAATTGATTATGTTATAATTTATTATAACATAATCAATTGAAAATAGGATTTATCAACTCAATACTTAATTTGAGCTTTTCTCATAAATTAGGAGATCTCATAGGTGGTTTCTTTAGATTCTAAATTTGCAACAATATCATCCCAGACCAGTTTCCCAAAATTTCACGGAAATAAGGTTTTTTGTCAAAAAAACTTTCTCAGCGAAAATTTGGTCCCTGTACGGAGTCGCTGAATTGCGCCCGAACCCGAATTTTTTGGTAGTTGTCTTAGATAAGTGTAGTCATCCCGAAAAAGTGTAAATAGTACAAAAAAAATGTAGCCTCATCCCGAAAGTAAATTGAGTAATGAAAAATGAATACCCCTATTATGGTTTTCGCATTTGACATTCCCGGCGAATCCAAGTCACATTTTTGGTATTACGATTTTCACCTGAACGAGCTGAACTGTCAAATGATTCGCCCTCTTTTTGTAGGCGAATCTCTTAAAATTGGTTTTCTGTTTTCATTTCACAGTCAAATTCAAACAATGGAGGTTCACGTGTAAGTAATTATATTTTTATAACATGAAGAAAACAACAAATGTGAGATGGAGAAAAATCCCGATATTTTCGCATCCGTGCCATGTTAATATTTCTGGTTTATCAGAAAAAGACAGATCGACTCTAGAGAACATGATTTTAACTGATTTCAGATTAATTGAAAAAAAAACCGAAATTTATAAACACAAAATCTGAATAATATATGATTACAAAAACACAATTATTGACAAAAAACCACAAATGTCAAAAAAAATGTTATAAAAATTACACTGTGCTAGTTGAAAAATGTGACAAGCTGGGCACCCAGAGGTAAACCTAATTCGAGTACGCTGAATTCAATGGTCCCATTTCAAAGTTAGTACCCATTTTTGAGATTCCGCTATCGACATGTTTTGGCTCTGAGTCAAAACATACCCTCATTTTCACGTTGATAGCTCCTGAACCATTAATATTTTCGTTATGCGTTCTTCAGCAAAGTTGTTGCGCAAGTCAAGACCAACAACTTTGCTGAACATATCAAGACCGAAAAACGACATCTACATTCACATTTTTGTGTTATTTCTCGATATATGTGTGTTTTACTTAGGCCAAGGTTAGCTTGGAGTGGCACTTCCGCACACTTAGACCAGGCGTGCCCCGTTGTGATACCACAGGAACCTTTACCCCTGTTCAAAACCATTCGGAGCTACGTACGTACCGCAAAATATCTCGCACTCCACATTCAGCGAGATCTGAAAGGCTGGTCACACTGGACACGCCCAAATACCTATGCCTTCTGTATGATAGTGCCGGACACGAGCATAGGAAGTTATCTAAAGACTCTTCTTCCTTTTCGTCCATAGACCCAGCCTTATCGCATGTTCCCCAAAAAGGCAGGGTCTTGTCAGTTTTGGGAAAAGCTTCTCACAGAAGACTCGGCTCCTACCTTGCCGTTTCGACATGGGTAAGGCTAACTACAAGTGGAGTTCGGCATACTTAGACCAAACAAGACGCTGATTTTAGATAAAATACAAAGAACACATCACAAGTACATAAAATCATGTTTCGTACAACACATAAAAACTGAAAACCATACACTAAATTCAATAAAAATTTAACCATTTTGCACATAATCAAAAAAGGACTGAAATTAGACAGGTGTACCAATTTGAGTCATGAGACATTTGTATACTGTACGTATACGAATTTCTCATGAGTCATGAGTCAAATTACTGCCAAAATTCACACCCTGAAAATATAAAAAAACAAAAACACCCACAATTTACTTCGCGACAAAATCAACACTTCCATAACTTATCCATAACTTAAAAACAAAGGAGGTTCCAAACAGCAGCGCCTAGCTACAGTATATAAAGAGCTTCAAAATAAATTATATAACAGTAGCAAAAAATAAACCGAAGAAGAGATTATTGTCGAAATCGATATTTCTAAAAATGTTAAAAAATTGGCACAATAAGTAAGAACTAAAAACTGTAATATAAAATTAAAAATAAAAAGTTTTTCATCTAAATATATAAAGTGACAAAAAAATACAAAAAATAATGTGAAAATCGTCTTGTGAAATCTGGTGAAATAAATAATATGGATAAGTGTTTTAAACTCAAGTGCTTTTGTTATGTGTGTGGAAAATTTACAATTATGAGCAATCGCCGCAAAATAAGTGATGAAACCGCTGATTTATATCGACTATACTTTTCAAATAGTTATTAGTGGTGTAAATTGGACGCCGTCTTTTGTTTGTACAACATGCATTTTCCATCTACATAGATGGCAAAACACTGGAGCCACAATGCCATTTGGTGTCCCGATGATATGGGTCGATCCACAAGGACATGATGCAGTTCAATGTTATGGGTGCATGAATTATATTCTCGGTACAGACAGAAACAAAATTGGTTGTTTGACATATACTGCAACGAGAAATACTCATCTACCGCTGCCGATTCAGATGAAATACCTGTTCCGGAAAGATCAAACCCAACTGAGGATTATTTACCAACAACATTTGAATCAAGTGAAACCGGAGAAACATCTGCATCAATATGAAATCTCGCAAAGTCGTTTGGATATTATGATACGACGCCTGAAACTATCGCAGCGGCAAGCCATTCTTTTGTCAAAGGATTTAAAACAAGTGAATATTTTGGCTTCAAATGTTCGGATATATGTAGCAATAAATCGTTTTCGTCATTTTATGATTTTTTTCAAATCAATTGAGAATAATTCACTCGCTTTTTGCAGTGATATCCGAGGTTTGGTATCCACAATGCACAATGCATATAATCCTGAAGATTGGCTATTGTTCATCGATTCCTCTAAAAGCAGCTTGAAGGCAGTTCTCCTTCACGTTACCAACTCAAAGAATTCCATTCCAATTGCACTCAGCACAAACACAAAGGAAACCTATGCATCAATGAAAAAAATCATCGATTTGATTAAATACAATGACCATCAATGAAAAGTTTGTGCAGATTTAAAAATGATAGCTCTTTTAAGTGGCATACTTTACCCGTTGCAAAAACCATGTATCATGAAAAATCAAAATGGTCAAATAATGGATACATAACGCAAATTAGTGTGTGATTGACAAAATAAAATATAATAAATCTTCGTTAACAATAATAAATAAGTTATAATAAATAAACATTTAATCAATTAATAACTTAATAATAATCCATCTAATCTGACGCAGATACTATGTGCAATATACTTATAAATTATTAATTATAAAATAATAATTATAATAATAATTATAATACTACAATTATTAATGTAAATTTAAGTCACCACCACTTTTACTACGAATTCAAATATTTACGGAAATACCAAAACAACATTTATTCATCAATAATATTACTTGGATTAACACAGTGGCTGCAAATGAATACCGGATACATGCATTGTGAGTCTTCGTTATTTACTTTATATATATTATAACTTTTAGTGTTAAATAATTAATTATGCATTTTTTTCATTAATTAAATTTATATGTAAACTAGCTGAGTTACCCAGCGTTGCACGGGAGGTATATAATTCAAATACCTTATTGTTATGCAAGAATTCTCTCTTTACATCGCTGTAGTAGCAATCACATATGAAAAGAAAATTATAAGTAGCTGTATTCATTAACGGGTGCCTCCGTCAATGCATCCAGGCGAACTTTTGTAATAATATTATTGGACATCCTGTTTGTGAGGATAATTAATTAATTTTGGTTTGGTATTTGTTACCAAGTGCCAAATAATTATACTCCATTTTTACAAACCTTCAACCAGATCAAAATGAATAATAAATATAAAGATATTTTAGTTAACAATTTTTATTATAAAGCCTTTTGATAAACAATAATTTTGGTTTTTCCATTTGGTGTGTAAATAAATAAATTTTTTGCCGTTCCCACTCTGGAGCAAGCAACATACAGTTGTCCATGTGAAGAGCATGAATTTTCCAAAATAACGCCAGCTATTTTCAATGGGTGCGTTCACTGCGCAACAAAAAGTTACTTTTATCGACAACTTGTCGTTCACTAAACAAAAAATGTGACAACATATAATGACAGCTTGATGTTCACCACATAAGTTGTCGTAGTCAAAAAGTAACTTTTTTTAACTGCAGTCTAGAGTGTAGTAAGCCGTTGTCACTATATGTCTAATTTGTTTTCTTCTTTGTTGAATTTATTTTTTGGTAAAAATTTATGAATTTGAAAATCTGTAAAATTTTAAAAAATAATAAAATTTTAAATTAAAAATGGAAAAAATTATTCAGTTTGCTGTTGACCTCGCAACAAACAATTTTATTCAAGAACAAAATTTAGTATGTTCATTAAATGATGGTAATTACATTAACTTATTTATTTAATTGTTTGGTACTGACAAGTGTTTAATTTTTGTGTTTTTTAGATGGTAATGTGGAAATGATTCCTATAAATAACGAAGTTTTAACGCAAATGCGAAATAGGGTTGCAATATCCACGAGGAATTGCTCCCCAAAACAAATGTGGAGAATATTGTGAACGGCTCTGGTATAATTTTTAAATTGATATAAAAAAACTAATTTTAATTCAATTATATTTTACAGAAAAAGTGATCTGGTATCACAACGCCACGCTATTATTCTCATCGCGTCTTACAAAGAAAAGCATGATAAAACAAGTGATATGGTCTGAGAAACGGGCAGATATACCAGATCATATCAAATACTCTCCGCGACCAAAATTTTAATTTTAGCCTACAGCAGTGTAAGTGGAAATTCTCTGCTATAAAGCAAAAATATATTAAATATAAAGACGCACGAAAAGCAAGTAATTCTGGTGGGGTACCGTTTCACTTTAAATATTTTTCTGAAATGGATGAAATTTTTGAAAAAAGCCACAGCAACGGGTTATCTTGTGTAGCCGAATCATCGTTTTTTGTTCCAATACCGCTACAGGACGAAGAGGCTGTCGATAATTCGATAGCAGCAATACAACCGTCTGCAAAACGCCGTAGAATTACGAATGTATTTCAGATTTTCGGAAGGAGAGTGCAGATCGTCACAAAGAGAAAATGGCAAAACTGGGTACTGCCAATATGCTCACACAGCTACAAGAACGAGCGCTCGTACAACATAATGATCGTATGTTAAAATTAATTGAAAAATTATAATTTTCATTTTTTTATTTTTTATTAATTAATTTTGTTTATTTTTTGTTGATTAAATTTTTTAGTTTAAATGTAAATATTATAAAAATGAAATATAAAAGAATAGATAAATTTGAAATAAACAATAATCATTAGAAACTAATTTCTCATTTATTCCATCATTGGATTTCTTACAGAATTCCCAGTTGTTGTAATTGTTCGCGATATTTCAATATCCTCCGGAGTATTATGTTGAGCGTATTCTAATCCTTCGTTAAGATAATCTGCTACATTAATATCGGGAAAGTCCAATGTTATGTTAAACACAGGCTGCCATAATGGTTTCTGGTATACATTCAACTCTTTTGATATCAAGGTAACGTAGCTTTCGAAAACGACCAAACAGCAAGGCAAAGCTTCGCTCGATAACTTGCCTAACAAAATGAAACAAAAATGATAAAATAAATAAGAATTTATAGGAATGATTATAACAAATATTTCAATATTTACCTGCCTGCACGATGCGTGTATTTTGTTAAATCTTTTTTTGCGGTTAGTAAGACTTCCCCGAGTAATGTCCCCCTTTCTTTGGAGTGCAGTGGTGAATGGATTGCTGTTGGAACTGGAGAAAGAGGGTATAGGGGTTGTAGCGTATGCAGATGATGTAGCAATAGCTGTCTCAGGCAAATATCTGGATACGATTAGGAATGTTATGCAGAATGCACTCCTGATCGTTACGAAATGGGCCAGCAAATGTGGATTAGGGATCAACCCCTCCAAGACAGAGCTGGTACTATTTACTAAGAAATATAAAATTCCGGTAGTTAACCCTCCTACCGTGAACGGCATTAGACTGGCTTTTGCTGACAGAGCGAGATTTTTGGGCATAATCTTGGACAGTAAGCTCAGCTGGAAGCCTAGCATTGTAGAAAGGGTGAATAAGGCTAATGTAGCCATTTACTCGTGTAGAAACGCCATAGGGAAGAAATGGGGTTTGAAACCAGAGCTGGTACACTGGCTCTATACCGCAGTGGTAAGGCCTGTGCTGATGTACGGGGTGGGCGTGTGGTGGCCAGCTCTGGAAAAGGTAACCTATATAAGGATGTTGGAGAAGGTGTAAAGAACGGCCTGTATGCTTATAAGCGGGGCGCTTAGGACAACACCTACACGCGCTTTAGAGGTTATGTTCCATCTTATTCCAATCGAATTTTTTGGTAAGCAGATGGCAGCCAATGCGGCTACAAGGCTCTCGGCTGTCTCTCAGTGGAAGTGTCTTCAGGCGGGACACTCGACGATAGTTAGATCACTAGGGGAAGAACTGGTGAATCTAGATTATATTAAACCAACGTTGTGCTTCGATATAGGTTTCCGGATCATCTGTCCTTCTAGGGAATCCTGGAGGAACGGATCAATACTGGAAAACGAGGCACTGCAATTTTTCACGGACGGCTCTAAGCTAGACGGCAAAGTAGGAGCCGGAGTCTTCTGTGAGAAGCTTAATGTTAATATTTCTGTTCGTCTCCCTAACTACTGCAGCGTGTACCAGGCTGAAGTGGTGGCGATAGAGGAAGTCGTGACATGGTTGAAGCATAACGTGGTATCTGTTAGGGATATCGCGATTTATGTGGACAGTCAAGCGGCACTCAGGTCACTAGAGGCGGTTTCTCTGAAGTCACGGGTGGCGCTGGATTGCCGATCATCTCTTAATGAGATGAGCGAGTATTTCAGTATCCAGATAATCTGGGTCCCTGGTCACTCGGACGTCACGGGAAACTGCAGGGCAGACGAACTAGCTAGGTACGGTACGACTCTCCAGATGCAACCGGAAAGGGCAGGTCTGGGGAGGCCTACAGCAGCGCTCAAATTGACGCTCAGTAAAAAGGCAATCGCCTTGACAGATGAGAGGTGGACCAACACTCTCACGTGCATGGTAGCAAAACAGGTTTGGCCAAAACTGGACCTGCGGCGCTCCAAGGCACTTATATCCCTGGGAAAACGAGATTTAGGATTGGTCGTAGGGATACTGACAGGACACTGCCTTTTTGGGGAACATGCGAGAAGGCTGGGTCTAGAGACGAATGACTTTTGTAGAAGTTGTATGGACGAAGAAGAGGAAGAGACGTTAGTTCACTTCCTATGCTCGTGTCCAGCACTATCATACAAAAGACATAGGTACTTGGGTGTGTACAACATGGACAGCCTTTCTGAACTCGCGGACTTTGGGGTGCGAGATATTTTGCGCTACATCAGTAGCTCTGGTTGGTTTCAGCGGGAGTAAGGGGAGATTGGATCCTGTGGTATCACAATGGGCCATTATTGGCCTAAGTGTGCGATAGCAGCCACTCTAATCTAACCTAACCTAAGACTTCCCCGATCAATAAACGGAGGAATACACCATGATTCTAGTGGGTAAGCCTTATCACCTAGAATCTTTTCGTCCTGGTCAAAATAAAATCCCACGTTCTGTTGTACATTTTTATAAAAACGTGAATTTCTAAATATTCTGTTATCATGTACTAAACTGGGAGTAGCCCACATAACAATCGATGTATAGCGCATTTTATGGTCACAAATTGCCTGTAATGTTACTGCTGTAAACATATTGAGGTTTGTGTACGCCATTTTTTGATCAGCAGGTACTTTGCATGGAACATAAGTGCTGTCAATCGCTCCTATTACCCCGTTTAACCTGTTATTGATTTCAAAATAGTTTTTGATTTCTAATTCCCGCGAAGTGTCAGGAAAATGAATAATGGTATTGGCGATGTGATTTAAAAAATCAACTATACGAAAAAATATTTTTGATAAGGATGATTTGGCAAAATCGAATCTTTCTCCAATTGATCTATATGAAACGGGAGTAGCCAAAATCCATATAACCGCAAGTAGTTGTTTTTCTGGCGATATCTTTAAATTTTCCGCACCAAGTACTGAATGCAAATTTGTATTAAATATGCCGAGGAGTTTCTCAAACGCAACTCTAGACATTCGAAAATTCTGTTGAAACTCGATTGAATAATTCGATACAATTGTTTCAACATACAAATTAATTCATGGTGGGGTCTCCTTTTGACTTGCAATCAATATAATTTCCTCGTCTTCGGAGTCTGATAACTCATAAGATAACTTTTTAATGTGGAAATATTTTCAATTAATCTTCTTCCATGCTCAACTGCGATTGAATTTTTTTTATTTGGTCAGACATATTCTGAATTAAAAAAACTTATTAATATTATATTATATTTAATTTTTTTAAATTGAAATTACTTTTTTTAATTTAATATATGTTAGACACTTTATTGAAATTACAAAAAATAAATTCTAGAAATATCTTTGACACAAAACCACAATTTGACAGAAAATAACAATATGTTGTTCAGTGGCTGAAAATGTCGTTTCGATTAACACCGATATCGGTTTGACATTTTCGACATCACATCACACCGACATCGCTGTTTTGCAGTGAACGCACTCAATGATTGCCCCTGGGCTTTGTTGATTGTCATTGCAAAAGCAAGGCGTAATGGGAATTGTAGTTGCTTGAATTCAAACGGCAAATCGGTGGGAATCATATAGGAATGCGCGGAATTAGCACATCTTCTCCTTTACTTTTACCGGTAATAATCGTTGCTTCAATCACAATCGGCATCAATTTCTTCACACAAAGCCGTGTTCCGTTGCACAATTTCGGTGGATCTAAATTTCGGAGCAGTATTATTGGTGAACCCTCTTTTAAAAATAGTATGTGTGGTGGAATACCAGGTGGCTCCAAAGAATTAAGAAACTCTATTGGATAATTGACGGATTGATCCACATCAGTAACCGTGTCGATAGATTTGTATTTCATTAGTGGCCCGGGTAGTTGCGATTGAATTTCATTATTTAATTTATTAACGCCGTCATTTTTGGGAGCTAGGAGTGCACGTTCGCACAGCCAATCATGATTTTTGAAGTTATTTGGCAGATTTGAGAATACTTTCATTACCACGTCCTTTATTGATGGCAACAATTGACAAAAATTAGGCGGGAACGATATCTCACATGTTACAGGGTCATTTGGCTCCCGTTACCCATGTCCAAAAGCTGCCTAGCAAATGTTTTAGCTGTACCATCGTGATGTAAATTCACACGCATGTTTGTAGAGAGTGTGATTTTCGTAACGTGTTTCCAAAGATGAGACGCCTTCAGGCAGGCATTAAGTTCATCAGCGGGTGTTGATCGTGGAATGACTGGCAAAGTTTGACGAAAATCACCTGCTAGTAGTGTTAGAGCTCCTTCCATTGGTCGGTTATTTTGTCGCAAATCGCGCAAAGTACGATCAACCGCTTCAAATGATCTTTTGTATGCCATAGTACATTCATCCCAAATAATGATTTTACATGTTTTTAATAACGTGGCAATTCCCGAATTTCGTGTTATAT
Source organism: Nephrotoma flavescens (assembly GCA_932526605.1). Taxonomy (NCBI): domain Eukaryota; kingdom Metazoa; phylum Arthropoda; class Insecta; order Diptera; family Tipulidae; genus Nephrotoma; species Nephrotoma flavescens. The sequence goes on along the minus strand of OW052220.1, from coordinate 158,620,288 downwards.
TGCAAGAAAAATTATCCGCTTGATTCAAATTCAATGGTAGTTTAAACGTTGAATGTGCTGTGCGTCCTCCATCGAGTAAAGTGGATGCAATTCCAGATGATGCAACAGCGAGGCCGATTGTATTCTGCTCTCTTACTTACCAGTGCCTCCGGGTGCATCAAGAAAAATAATTCCTCCGTTACCGTTTGCTATGTATTGCATCACTTTAGAGTATGCCTGTCTTTGATCATCCACTAAGAGACTTTTTTGAGTCTCAGCGAAAACTCGTAACTGACCAACGTCGTAATTTTGTTCTCGTAATAGATCTCTATCACGAACAATGTTTCCATGGCGTGTCGGTGCTGGCAACCCAAGTTGGGAAATGACTTTGTTATTAATGTATAAGCATGCATCCTCGAGTAATATAAGTGCTTCATTAAATATGTCTGCTGAAAACTGTATTTCCATATCGGGAATTGTTCTACGTGCTTGCCAAAGTATATCTTCACTAAGGCTTTCTTTGTGCTTTTCCCAAAGACCTTTAGGATCGGAAGGTGTGCATGTTGTTAATATGATTGCAAAGAGCTTGCGTATTTGTGTTGGAGGACACATAAGACATGCTTCGGTCAGTGTTCTATCCCAGTGTTCATCATTTTCAAGTAAGCCCAGTTTAAGACATGCCTCTCTGTAAGTTTGACATACTTCGCCATTTACAGTTCTCAGTGCTTGAAAAGACGTTGGTCCTCTTACTTCATGAAGCAGCATTCTCAGAAAATAACACTCCGTATTGTTAGGATGAGCATTATAAACTCGACCCAAGGCATCAGAACCACGTATTCCAGGGTACTCCCGAATAATTGTGCCTTGCTTTCTTCTGAAAAACTGCTTCTTCGACGTGTTCCATGTATAATATTTTGGAACTTCATGATACAACAACGTTTTAACGAATGAATCTGTTCCGCACAATTGAAAAAAGGCTGTTAATGTCGTATTCGTTTGTTGGGCAGCTCTCTGTAACAGATTTTCTTCCGTAAAGTAAACTCGTTGTCCATTTTCTAAGTGTACACTGAGATGTACACCTGTTGGATAACGCTCGTGAATATTAAAACTCAGAATTCGCCAGACAGCTTACTGCTGATGTAACGTCCTATTTGAAATTGTGTGACTTCATCGAATTGTGAATTTGTATTCGAAAGTCCAAAAATTGCCATATCACTGCCTTTGTTGACGTATTTACATATATATTTAATTGACTTAACCGAGTTGCAGTACTCAACGTTAATATGGGCTTTAAATATTTTCGACAGTAACGGAGTGTAAGGAACAATCCAGCTATTATCTACCTCATGATGCACATTGTTTACTTTGATAGTGGCTGTGTGTCCTCCGTCATCGGGTTTTCGTCTCCGGTATTGTGGATATCCGTCGTCACCAGTTTGTGTTTCCTGGTACATTTTTCGGGGATTTTTTCGAACACTTTCCGTCTTTCATGCAAGGTGAATTGGGATTCACGGCTCCACATGGCCCATGTATCATGTTGTTGCTAACGATTTCAAAAAGTATCGGATCTTCTTGGGGATTGGGTAATTCAGCTGATATAACACTATCAATTTGAGTCGGAGTAATCTTGTCCTTTAACCAAATCAAAATGTGAGCATGTGGTAGGCCTCTTTTCTGCCATTCTATAGAATACATCCAGCAGCGAGTTTCTCCATAAATATGATTTTTAGTTATGAGGTTCATGAGATTTATGAGTTTCTGTTTGAAAACTCTAGCTGTCAGATCATGCCGATGGGTCGATGATTGCCCAATTAGAAGTAAATCTATAATCTCAGCCCATGTTGGATTACACGTAAACGTTATAAATAGATCAGGACGTCCAAATCTTTGGACATACGTCATGGCATCCTGAGCGTATTTGTGCATGTGCCTTGGACTTCCCGTATACGTAGCTGGTAATATGACCAATTTCAGCAACGTTTCCATCATTTGCAATTGCATCGCGCAAGTGAATATATTCCTCGAAACGAAGTTTTTTCTGATTTAAGCGAATGAAAAGAAGTCGTTCACTTTCGACATATCAACAATGAATTGATGAAAAAGTTGACGGCACTTCAGGATGTGGTTTGATTGTTGTGCTCTAATCATAATACGATACGCATAAAAATCCATGCAGGAAACCCTTTTCGTCATCGCAGCACTTGTTGTTGGGTTAGTTGGCATCACGTTGAAATGATACCCATCTTCTCCTTGCCAAAGCAGTATTGGACACTGAAGAGCATCATACGATCTGTGTGATTCAGTAACACGCTGTAGGCTTTCATTTTGTCTATGGATAATAATATCACGTCGGTTGAAACCGTTTCGACCATAAAAATAGCAACTTCGTTGATTGTTGGAGCATTGAATCGTCTTTCATGTTGACCAGACGGTGTTTTGTCTGCTCGAATAACTACTCTGTGGTCATCTGATGGCATTTGCTCCAATGCAGTTTTGAATAAATTTACCAGATGATTGCGTTCATGGAACAAAATCTTTAAACTTGATATTATTTCACGTTTTGTTCCGGGACTAATAGCACAACGTTGATCAGTCTCCGCCTCCTCGTTGCCCATGAAGTAAATTTGTAAAATCTTGGAGTCGTTGTTAGAGAGAGGAAGAAGTGATCCAATTTTATGATAAATTTGTCCTTGTACTTTAAACGTGGGCATAAAACCTCCATCCTTAACAATTTTGGTTGCTCCAAAAGATGTCATTTGAAAGCAAGAGTTGTATTTTCGAATATTTTGTAGAAAATGTCTGGATAACTCAGTATTTCCGGAGACGTAAGCTAGAAGAGGTTCAGGTGGATCATCCAGAAGAGGCAAGTGCACTTTTCCATTTGAACAACACATTCCAGGTGATTCATTGTGAAACTTTAAAGCATGACAATACAAACAAATGTTTTCCATTTGCCCAATTGAAACATTGTAATCATAGTCTTTTTCGTAATTGAATGCTGCTAACTTTAAATCAACTCTAAAAGTTTCTATTAATCTTCCATATCGTAACCGATCGACTTCTAGCCGGACCTCACGATGTTCAATGGTTTCAGTAGCTCTAGAAGAAGACATCCTGCTTCGAACATTTTCAAGTCGTGTTTCACGCTGTTCAGTTGTTTCATCAGCTCTTGAAGAAGACATCCTGCTTCGAACGTTTGCAAGTCGTGTTTCGCGCTGTTCAGTTGTTTCATCAGCTCTTGAAGAAAACATCCTGCTTCGAACGTTTGCAATTCGTGTTTCGCGCTGTTCAGTTGTTTCATCAGCTCTTGAAGAAGACATCCTGCTTCGAACGTTTGCAAGTCGTACTTCAAGCTGTTCGCTGGATTCAGTCACCCTTGCGGCTCTAATCTTCTTCGACTTTGCAGTTACCTGCCCAATTGATCTTTCGGTGGCATTTTTAAGCAAAAATGAAACGTGTAGCTGATTAATCAGGAATGACGGGCATTCAAAACAGAAATTAGTATTAATTTACCAAAACGATTTTAATGTTCCCTTCGATACGTTTCACCGCGAGCTGTGTTTGAAAATGTCTTTACGGATTTTTTTTTAAGCAAAATCAAATGTTATCTACAATCAAAAAGTAATCATAGATAAACACGTTTATTAACTGAAAACTTAAATTTAATAAGAATGGTATATTCACTTGAAATAATATTTAATACCTGGAAAATAATCACCAACAATTATTTTATTGCAATATAGCTAACTAATCAAGAACAATGGCATCCGAAACACAAATTAATATTAATTTATTCAAAACGATTAAAACTACGTCCACTTCGATACGTTTTACCGCGAACTGTGGTTGATAATGACATTTCGAAAAACAAAAGAAGTTTTTTTTCAAACTAAGACAATTTTACACGTACAATAATTTGAATCAAAGGATGTTTCTTGTAGAAGATGCTATTTTCAAATATAAAACGCTAGTACTTTTCAAAGTAAATCAGTTTATACGTACAATATTTTTTAGTACTTTTCCTAGAATTGATTTAATGAAACAATCATTGATTATTTAAGTATAATAAACTAAATAAAGTAATAAACTATTGGCGATTACTATGAAACTACTATTTTCATTAAAAGCCGCCGGTTGCAATAGTGGATTAAAATAGAATGTTAATTATTTCTGAAGTTATGTGGAAATTAGAACTCGCTGACTATGGTACAATTATCAAAACAGGATATGATAAATAGGATATCACAAAACAGTACATGTCAAACCAGTAAAAATGGATTATTAGTATAGATAATATAAGTGTTCAGAGATTTGTCTTCAGTTAAAGTGGTGAAAGATTGTCTTAAATTTAAATTAATAAAATTAATTTGAATAATTAAATCAATTATAGTAGAGGTATGATTTTTGTATAACAATCGCACGCTAGATATCCTTTTTGGTGTCTAAATTTGCGGCTAAGGCGCTATTTCGGAACATTTAAATAATTGTATCTATACATGTAAAAATGAATTCTTGATCCAGGGCAGACTTCCGGATTGGAGCATGTCAATAATTTTATATAACCTCTTTCCTAAAGTCATTCCCGTCAAAAAATCTTAAAAAAATTGAAATTTGATAAAAAATTTGTACCACAGCCCCTAGACCCCGGGGTCCAGTCCCTTTAAAAGTATCGTCGTGGGCTTGGTCCTGAACATGCAACATATACATGGTAAAAATTTCATGGCGATTGGTAAAGAGGCTAAGGCGTTATTGCAGAACAATCAAATAATTGTATCTTGACATGTAAAAATGAATTTTTGATCCAGGGGCGGACCCCCGAATTCGAACGTGTCTTTTATTTCATATAACCCCTTTCCAAAACTCATTCTCGTAAAAAAATTTAAATTTTTGAAAAAATTTGTACCACAGCCCCTAGACTCTGGGGTCCATGCCCTTTCACAATATCGTAAGATTGATCCTCACTATGCAATATTTACATGGTAAACATTTCATGGCGATCGGTTGAGCGACTGAGAAGTCATTTTGGAATAATCAAATATTTGTATCTATATACATGTAAAAATTAATTTTTGATCCAGGGCTGTGCCCCTCGGATTCGAACATGTCAGTAATTTCATATAACCAGCTCCATAAACTCATTTTCGTGGAAAAATTTAGAGAAAATTAAAATTTTCAAAAAAAATTGTACCGCAGGGTCCAGCCCCTTCCAAAATATCATAAGGTTGGTTCTGGATATGCAACTTGTACATGGTAAAAATTACAAAACAATATCGTAAGATTGATCCTCACCATGCAATATTTGCATGGTAAACATTTCATGGCGATCGGTTGAGCGGCTGAGACGCCCATTCGGAACAAACAAACAAACAAACAGGAATTCATTTTTATATATATAGAAGATATTATATGCAATCATTAGATTAGAATATTAACTTATTAGATTCATAGTTGGCCATGCCTTTTTTTCTTGTTCGATGCGCATGCGTATAAATTAAAATAATTTTCTAGATAGTAAGCTTTTTCTTATAGTAGTTAGGATTTGTTAAATTATTAGTTTTGTTCTTTTTGCTTGCTTTAAATTACTAATTTTGATTTGAAATTATTTTTGTATGATAAATACATATTTATACTTTAAATTTTTGTGAAAAATGACAATTTTTGCGTTTCATCTGTAACACAATATGGAGGTATTTTGAAACATGCGATAGTTAATTAAAAAAATATGGGAACTTAGGTTGATGTAAGTATAGTTTTCTAAAATATGAGTGAGTTGGTTGCTGAAATTTTCTGTTATTCTGCGGTTCATTTATATCGGTTCACACGTCAACATTTGTTTTTAAACCCACCCCAGGCTGAGCAGTCGGCAAACCGAACCACGGTCGTGTGATGTGAATCGATAGTTCTGTCAGCGACGTTAGGCAACCAAAATGGAGGCCTTCCGTATGTTACAAAGTTATTAAGAATGTTCTTGGAATTAACCGAGCCGATGATTGGCGCAGATATATTGAAAATATGCTGACTGCTTTTCATAATATAAACGTTAGAATGTCACCGAAAATACATTTTTTGCATTGTCATGTGGAAAAGTTCGCCGAACAATCACCAGCCGAATCCGATGAGCACGGCGAGAGTTTTCACCAAGTGACAGCAAGGCTCGAAATGCACTCTTGTGACATTTGTTGGAATTTGCAAGAGGAAGAAGATCCCGAAGACGACACGAACAAATCGGAAAATTAAAATTAATTTTTTAGGAAAAAATTGAGAAAAATCACAATAAAATCAACTGAATCAATTTAGTTTTCTTTTAAATAGCTTCTATTGTATCTATATTTGCCGATGAGATGTTTAAATTTAAACGATCGATTTAAATTCAATAAATGGACAAAAAATGATAAAAAACGTGTTTTTCGTCAAAATGAAAAGCAAAAAATAAAATAACACAAAAATGTGATTGTAGATGTCGTTTTTCTGCCTTGAAATGTTCGCCAAAGTTGTTTGTCTTGGCTTGCGCAACAACTTTGCTCAAGAAAGCATAACGAAAATATTAATGGTTCATTAGCTATCAACGTGAATATGAGTGTATATTTTGACGAATTTTTGACTCAGAGGCAAAATATGTCGAAAGCGATATCTCAAAAATGGGGACTAACTTTGAAATGGGACTAGCACCATTGAATTCAGCATACTCGAATTAGGTTTACCCCCCCGGGTGCCCAGCTTGTCACGCAAAAAAAGTTTGCAATTCAAGCACAGTGTTATTCAGCTAGTATTACTAAATGTGCACTCGCCAAAATAAAGGCGAAAACATAATACGAAAACCCAACTCCCACGGATTTAAGATTCACCGTGAATCATAATAGGGGTATAAAGCTATTTTCAAAAAAAAATATAATGTGTAAATTAATAAGTTTCTGAGAGCAGAAGAAAACAATAACATGGATTTTAAATAATATAAAACCATAAAGTAAAAAGGAAAATCTAACCGAAAAGCGATTTTTTGTGTAGTTACCATGAGCCCACATTAAATTCTGTACTGAAATACCTAGAGATATAGAACCCGATGGCGTATACAGCCAGATACTCCAATATACGGTTAGGCAAACAAATCAAAAACATCTGTTATGGACATAGGGTACTGAAACGACGCAACGTGACGTGACGTTTGGTTGTCGTCCCAAAATAAAATAAAAAAAAGTTTAACTCCCCTGACTTAGCGGCAGATGATTGCACACCCACACACTGATTTATTTGATGGTATCGGTCGGCGTATTTTGGGTGGGGTTGTTGATTGTACAAAAACAAGCTATAAAAATGTGATTTTTGGAAGCACGCGGGTAGTACGTTCTGGAATATAGTAGTATACACATTAAAATCCATAATTAGAGAATTTGTTAAAGTATACAGTGAAGAAAGGCTGGTCAATTTTTATTTAAGTAAACCAGACCTAATTATCGTTAATATAGAATCGGTCCGGTGTGTGAAATAAATTATCAGTATCGGTGTAATTTATTTATTTATTAAAAGTGAACATAAAATTAAAGATTTAATGCTATATATCGGGCATTCGTTTAAAAATTCCACAATTGAAACTGTGCTGTTACTAGATTCGTTTTGTTGTTTAAAGTGTGAAAACTATATATAACCTAAGAATAATTAAGTAACTCTGCTTTAGTGTAATATTATAGTTAAGTAATCATAACACTTCGAAATAATTCCGCAATGGGTTATCGGATATAAATAATTCGGTACAAAACTATGTCACAATAGATATTTGACATTTACGAAAAGTGAAATAATATAATAATTTAAAATAATATTAAAACATAAACTTTAATTAAAAATTAGTCAATCGTCATTGTAAAATGAGATGACGAAAATAATGTGCAACGCGCAATCGTTTAAATGTAATCAGTGTATGTGATCACCTATTTTCAATCATTACACGAAAAGTTAATAAACCTTACTCTAGTGTGTGAGAAAAGGTGACCAGACGTGCGCGTATTTATAAACTAAAATCGTGTAATGCAAGGTGAATAATAATATAAACTATAACTACACTATTTAAATAATCTAACCGTGCACGCAGCTAAATCAAACTAAAACTACCGTATAATATTGAATGATCATAATTAATGGTGAAATAAATCGTGCAATTGGATATATATAAACTATAAAAATGGAGACATCGCGGGATAACGGCCGCAACGAATAAAACCAAGTAAACCGTAATATTTATCATAATATTAAATTTTTTTATTATATAAAACATTTATTTAAATTTAAAACTATATTTTTTCTGGAAAAGGTTAACTATTACTTAGTAAAAACAAAAAAATCTCTGAATTAGTTTGATATTTTTTTTTGACAATGACGTCATTTTTAGGTTAGTTAGATTAATTTTAGGATTTCTTTGATTATATGATTTTTCACATTTTACATAAATAAAAGATATGTATGCAGTTTGTAATATTAATCGACGTGAATTTCTTTTCATGAATTTTATCAAGGTTGCTTATTTCACTTTACTGTCGTAATTCCGCCAAATTCGGTTTATATTTCAGCATGAGAGCTTAAGAGCTTTTCATTAGGATGAAGTGGTAAGTGTGATCACTAGCAACCGCGGTAAGTTGATCCATGCCTTAATGCTCCCTCCCTTACTTTCCTTTTTGTAAGTGGTCCAAGCAAGCTCTCATTCAACTCCAACACCGCCCACCCCATCCCTGAGCCTTAGTCGGTTAATTGCGACCACGCTGAAGCTCTGTTTGTTAGGATAAAACTTTTCAGTAACGGCAGATCTTTTCTGGAAACAAATTATTTTGCAACCCACTCAGATCTACTACAACCGTTACAGATGGCGCCCAAGGCGGTACGGTACAGACTTTCATTATAGTAACATATATAGTAGTTTTCTTTCTAACTCATCTCTATAATATAAATTGATTTTTTTTTAACAAATGTAATTTACAATTAATTTTATCAGTAATTTTAGCAAATGTTTTTTTTTTTTGCTTCAAAAATTTCTATCTCCGTATGTACAGCTGTATTCAGACGTCCAGTTCGTAGACTAAGCTGTTTTTATGATACGGTTTTAAAATATTTTCATAATTTGGCATGGTTTTAACTATACAGAACCTGATAAAATCACAATTGCATTAATTAATTCCGTTAAGTTGTTGATTTTTTTTTGTTCGCATGATTTTATCAGTAATGTAGTAAATTTGGCCCATACTTCTTCAACGACGAGTAACGTGTAGACTGCATTGAAAATTAAAGTATGAAATTAGTGTTTGTTTTCCAATCGCAAATGTATCCGAACTTTCCGTAGATTCATTTGCCAACAAGACTTGTAATCCAAACCTTTTTGTCCCTAAAATGCCTAGTGATATTGTAAATTCATTTGTTAATTCAGGTTCCCTTTCCACAATCATTTTTATTTTTCCTCAGTTCCAAAGGCACGGATCATCTTATTATTACAACTCAATAAAAAAAACGCTATGTTGTATTATTACAACTCAATAAAAAAAACGCTATGATGCATTTATCAACTTCATCCTTTTATATACATACATACATATATAAATAAATAATTAGATTTAATTTTTATTTCTTTTACGTGGAGTAAATTGGCATAAATCAACGTAAAGCTTCCAGGTATTATATTTTTTCTGAAAGACTGAGAGACTTAGCTTGTAGCATAAGTTATTCTTTCATCTTATATTATTATTGTTATTATTTTCGATTACAAAATCAAGAAGGGTAAGGGACATAGATTGACATCGTCCCAGTATTCTGTCTTATCGACGTTCTTCATATTAGACAAAGATCGCGCAGTTTGATAATTTTTTTTAAATTAATTCCTATGAAGTTAAAATACTGAATATTTCATTATTTTTTTTTGTATAGTGGTGGCGGCAATACTTTTAACATTTTTATTTTTATGAATTTTCTACAAATTTTCCAACATGGATCTAGATCACCTTGAATTCGATGAGTTCGAGCTAGAATGTAGCTTTCGCGACATCAAAGGACCAAATGTTGGCGAGAAATTGGAGAGTTTAAAAGAAAGAATAAATTTAGAAAAAGCTCATCTAATTTTAATCCCAAATCGTCCGCACAAGTTGGCGCAAAAGAATCCTAAGCGCGAGGTTGAAAAAGCCTCTCTAAAACTGAGTTTCCTATATTCTGATTTACAGGATGCTGTAAAGGATGGTGATAATGATAGTTTAAGGAAAATGCAATCTCGATTACTTCATATTCAAGCAAGATTTACGCGCCTTAAATATTCGAAAGTAGTTCGCGAACCAGTTACGACTAGCTTAGAAAAACTCTCCCAGCTAATTACATTTGTAGCGAACACTCTTGACAAAAATACCACCGCCAAGGACACGAATGAAACTTTGTATGACCTCTCCCAGATTAATCTCAACAAAGTCGAGGATCATACTGAACTGGAAGATATAGAGGACACTTCGGATGCTTCTGGTGATGAGACAACCGATTCAGATAAGTTCATACATAGGACCAAAACCAGTGATAATACAGGCAAGGGTGATCCTGATCAGAATACGGGCAAGCAACAACATAATCGTACTGCGCACGGTAAACGTAATAGTCCACCTCATCCACAACCAGGTTCCTCAAAAACAGCAAATCGTGTTCCAACCATGGAAAAGTTTCCTCCATTTACGGAACAATTCGTTTTAAGGCATCATTACGGCAATTCCCAAAAGTCGCTTTCAAAATGGGACATTGGTTATTAAAGAAGGGTTTTCAGGAGTTAAAAACTGACGATGATATAAGAGCGCAACTTGAAATCCGAAAACAGAAATATCAAGAAAGTTTCTACGACTTTTACCAAGATTTTATCGCAATGACCCTTCAGCTAGAAACGCCTCTTACCGAACCCGAAGTAATAAGAATCCTTCGTCGAAATATGCGCGCCGGGTTACAAGATAAATTGACAGATATAACTGTTAACAGCGTAGACGAATTGTTTAGGAGATGCACTGCTCATGAGGACACATGGGCCAGAACAGGTTTTGTACCGGAGCTTATGTGCCAACAGCGCAAATCGCTACATTCGTTATATACCTCCGAACAGGCAACCCTTGTCACAATCAGAATTCATGGCCCCTTTACCCTCTACAACTCATTCGTCACCTCATAATTCGTATCAGGAACCGTCTAATTTGTCGGCTTTCAATCGAACTGATGGAAGATTTTCCAAACACACTTTAAATCGGCCAGATATTTCAAGTTCTAATACAAACCCTAATCATCGTGGTAGTTCTGAAGTTAATGAGAATCGTCGCCCGGATTGGTCAATTACGTGCGCTGCATGTGCGTCAAGAGACTACCGCCAAATTCACTGCTTTAAATGCTATCCGCCCTCGGAAAACCGGAGAGCGGGGTGCGATTTGTAAATGTCTCACCCCCCAGCTTCGAATACGGACTCCAAATTACTCAGACGAACTTAAATCAAACTCAACAAAAATCTTTCTCTGACACTCCAACACAAACTTTGCCGTGCAATAGATTTCCTACTCAATCTCATTATTCTAAATGGAACCGTAATAAACAATACTGGGAAGATCGTCGCGTTCGCAAAAAGAATATTGCCGATTCATTAATCTCTCCCTCCCGGAGACAATCGACCCTATATTCTTTTGGAAATCGTAGATGAAATGTATATTGGACTGTTAGACAGCGGTGCCAACATATCAGTACTAGGCAAGGGATGTGAAAGGTTTTTAAACCATCCTTCCGTAAAGTTTCATTTATTCCCTAGTTCAATAAACACCGCTAATGGACAAAAAGAATCCATACTCGGATACATCAAAACTCCTGTGACTTTTGCCGGCCAAACTATTCTAATGGCGTTCCACCTTGCACCTAATTTGTCACAGGAATTGTACTTAATAATTGATTTTTTTCGTTCATTTAACATCTCAATTACAATTCCGTCTGTTTCAAATTTAAACGCTTCGAATCCTTGCAATAAAGTGAGCGAACTGAAAGGAGTAGATTCGGATTCCAAACATTTTTTAACTAACGAGCAACAAGAACTCCTAGATAACGCCATACGTCAATTTCCATCATCTGCTATTCTAGGACTCAGACGTACTCATTTAGTATCAGTATCACATACCATTGACGTTGGAAATGCAAAGTCGATAAAGCAACGGCACTATGCTGTTTCACCCGCCATACAAGCGGAGATATACCGAGAGCTCGATCGAATGTTGTCTATAGGCGTAATAGAGGAGAGCTGCAGCTCGTGGAGTTCTCCTGTTACTCTGGTTCGCAAGCCAAATGGCAAAGTACGGTTGTGTCTTGATGCACGTAAAGTTAACCAGGTCACTGTGAAGGACGCTTATCCTTTACCTCTCATCGATGGGTTGTTGGGGCGTCTTAACAATACCAAATTCATATCGAGTTTGGATTTGAAGGACGCCTTTTGGCAAATCCCACTCGATGAGAGGTCACGGGATAAGCCGGCATTCACAGTGCCTGGTCGACCACTGTACCAATTCACAGCCATGCCATTTGGCTTGTGCAACTCACCTCAGACAATGTGCAGATTAATGCATCGGGTAATATCACACGAGCTGCAGCACCGAATATTCGTTTACTTAAACGACTTGCTGGTCACAAGTGAGACCTTCGACGAACATATTGGTTTGTTGAATTTAGTTGCGGGTTTACTAAAAGATGCGAAATTGACTATCAACATTGAGAAAAGTAAATTTCTCTTAAAAGAAATAAAATACTTAGGCTATATCATAGCTGATGGCATTTTCAAAGTTGACCCAGATAAAGTGTCCGCAATCACCAATTACAACCGTCCTAAGTCAACAAAACAAGTACGTCAATTCCTTGGGGTCACTGATTGGTGGGGCCGACGATTCGTAGCTCAGTACGCCGAGTTAGCGGAGCCCCTCACTCGTTTGCTCAAGAAGACCCAAAAGTTTAAATGGAGTGATGAATCAGAAACAGCTTTTCGTAAACTAAAATCAGCCTTGTCTACGTCTCCGGTACTGTGCAGCCCTGATTTTAGTAAACATTTTTATATCGAATGTGATGCCTCGAAAATTGGAGTAGAGAGCGTTCTCTATCAGAAATCTGACACAGGTGACGACTGTCTCATCGCATTTTATTCGAAGAAACTCAACGGAGCTCAACAAAATTATAGCATTACCGAGCAAGAATGCCTTGCCGCAGTACTGAGCGTGAAGAAATTCCGGCAGTACGTGGAGGGGCTACCTTTCACCATCATCACAGACCACGCCAGTCTGAAGTGGTTGATGGAGCAAAAGGACCTCTCCGGCCGTCTTGCTCGATGGAGTTTAAAGCTCCAAGGCTTTAACTTTAATATTACTTATAAAAAAGGGCCTGGATCATTTAGTACCCGATGCTCTGTCGAGAAATACGTTCGATCTCTCTAATAACATGGAATTTCTGTGTACAATAGCCGGTGGATTAGGTATGGCGAAATTCGAAGATGATCCAGAGTATCTGGAAATAATTTAAAAACTGGTCGATAATCCCGAATGTTGTAAAAATATGAAACTGGTTGATAACATAGTTTATTATAATCCACCCCATTCTGCAAGAAATAGTGATTTTACAGATGTACCAATTTGGAAATTGTACATTCCGCGATCTCAAATTACTGAAATCATCGAACGTGCGCACTGTCCGCCAAATGCCGCGCACTTTGGGTACAAAAAAAACTCTAGAAGTATTGCGAAGATTCTACTATTGGCCTGGAATGTTGCGTTGTGTCTATGATTTTATCAGGAGTTGTGAAGTTTGCAAGGAGTGCAAGGAGTTTAAACGCTTCGAATCCTTGCAATAAAGTGAGCGAACTGAAAGGAGTAGATTCGGATTCCAAACATTTTTTAACTAACGAGCAACAAGAACTCCTAGATAACGCCATACGTCAATTTCCATCATCTGCTATTCTAGGACTCGGACGTACTCATTTAGTATCAGTATCACATACCATTGACGTTGGAAATGCAAAGTCGATAAAGCAACGGCACTATGCTGTTTCACCCGCCATACAAGCGGAGATATGCCGAGAGCTCGATCGAATGTTGTCTATAGGCGTAATAGAGGAGAGCTGCAGCTCGTGGAGTTCTCCTGTTACTCTGGTTCGCAAGCCAAATGGCAAAGTACGGTTGTGTCTTGATGCACGTAAAGTTAACCAGGTCACTGTGAAGGACGCTTATCCTTTACCTCTCATCGATGGGTTGTTGGGGCGTCTTAACAATACCAAATTCATATCGAGCTTGGATTTGAAGGACGCCTTTTGGCAAATCCCACTCGATGAGAGGTCACGGGATAAGACGGCATTCACAGTGCCTGGTCGACCACTGTACCAATTCACAGCCATGCCATTTGGCTTGTGCAACTCACCTCAGACAATGTGCAGATTAATGCATCGGGTAATATCACACGAGCTGCAGCACCGAATATTCGTTTACTTAAACGACTTGCTGGTCACAAGTGAGACCTTCGACGAACATATTGGTTTGTTGAATTTAGTTGCGGGTTTACTAAAAGATGCGAAATTGACTATCAACATTGAGAAAAGTAAATTTCTCTTAAAAGAAATAAAATACTTAGGCTATATCATAGCTGATGGCATTTTCAAAGTTGACCCAGATAAAGTGTCCGCAATCACCAATTACAACCGTCCTAAGTCAACAAAACAAGTACGTCAATTCCTTGGGGTCACTGATTGGTGGGGCCGACGATTCGTAGCTCAGTACGCCGAGTTAGCGGAGCCCCTCACTCGTTTGCTCAAGAAGACCCAAAAGTTTAAATGGAGTGATGAATCAGAAACAGCTTTTCGTAAACTAAAATCAGCCTTGTCTACGTCTCCGGTACTGTGCAGCCCTGATTTTAGTAAACATTTTTATATCGAATGTGATGCCTCGAAAATTGGAGTAGAGAGCGTTCTCTATCAGAAATCTGACACAGGTGACGACTGTCTCATCGCATTTTATTCGAAGAAACTCAACGGAGCTCAACAAAATTATAGCATTACCGAGCAAGAATGCCTTGCCGCAGTACTGAGCGTGAAGAAATTCCGGCAGTACGTGGAGGGGCTACCTTTCACCATCATCACAGACCACGCCAGTCTGAAGTGGTTGATGGAGCAAAAGGACCTCTCCGGCCGTCTTGCTCGATGGAGTTTAAAGCTCCAAGGCTTTAACTTTAATATTACTTATAAAAAGGGCCGGGATCATTTAGTACCCGATGCTCTGTCGAGAAATACGTTCGATCTCTCTAATAACATGGAATCTCTGTGTACAATAGCCGGTGGATTAGGTATGGCGAAATTCGAAGATGATCCAGAGTATCTGGAAATAATTTAAAAACTGGTCGATAATCCCGAATGTTGTAAAAATATGAAACTGGTTGATAACATAGTTTATTATAATCCACCCCATTCTGCAAGAAATAGTGATTTTACAGATGTACCAATTTGGAAATTGTACATTCCGCGATCTCAAATTACTGAAATCATCGAACGTGCGCACTGTCCGCCAAATGCCGCGCACTTTGGGTACAAAAAAAACTCTAGAAGTATTGCGAAGATTCTAATATTGGCCTGGAATGTTGCGTTGTGTCTATGATTTTATCAGGAGTTGTGAAGTTTGCAAGGAGTGCAAGCCGGTTAACTTTTTATCGCGCGCCCCAATGGGCAATTATTTCGAAACCAATCGACTATTTCAAAAATTATTTATAGATTTTCTTGGGCCTTATACGCGCTCTAAAGACGGAAATAGTTATGTGTTCATTATTCTAGATCAATTTTCCAAATTTGTTTTTTTGGAACCAACCTATGCGAGCTGCTACCTCTTCTAATGTTTGTAAATTTTTGGAAAATCCTGTGTTCAGTATGTTCGCTGTACCCGAAATCATTGTAAGTGACAACGCTAAACAATTCCATTCGAAAGAATTCATTGATCTTCTATCTAAGTTTGGAGTAAGACATATATTTACCCCGAAATACCATCCACAAGCAAATGTTAGTGAGCGAGTCAATCGATCTGTCTTGTCGTCAATTAGAGCATACGCCCATGATACTCATCGTAATTGGGATACAAATTTGCACTCTATAGGTTCAGCGTTGCGAAATGTATCGCACGATAGTACAAAGTACTCACCATATTTTCTAACATTTGGACAACACAACATAAGTCTCGGTTCCCACTATAAAATTTTACGACAGCTCCACTAACTTGACGACAGAAACATGTATCCAATTGCACGATTTATTTCACCATTAATTATGACCATTCAATAATATACGGTAGTTTTAGTTTGATTTAGCTGCGTGCACGGTTAGATTATTTATATAGTGTAGTTATAGTTTATATTATTATTCACCTTGCATAACACGATTTTAGTTTATAAATACGTGCACGTCTGGTCACCTTTTCTCACACACAAGAGCAAAGGCGGAATTCCACTACTGCGGCTTTTGTTTTTTAGCAGAAAACCAGAAAGAGATAATATCATAAATTCGACAAAGACAGACTATTTTTATTTTATAGCGAAATTTTAAGGGGAATATTTGACAACTACGAAATTATAACCAAAATTACATAAAAAATGAAAATTATTGTTAAATCAATTTTATTTATACCTCTAAAGTACTAAAACATCTAAATATTATTTGTAGGCATCATTTTATTACGTTTTTTAATTATTTCCTTTCAATAATTAAAAACTAAGAAAACGCCTTCCTATAAAAAAGTTAGGGGAATATTTGACCGCATTTTGAACATAACCTAAATAATACCTCATTATTAAAATTATGTAATACAGAGTAAATAATAAAAATTAAAAATTGTAAAATATTTTAATTCTGGCATTAATAAAAATTTATCATGAAAACGCGATTTATATTACACTCCACGAAACATATAAAATGTATGAGCCAAGTGCTCACCATAAAATTAGTAAAATACTAAAAATTTGCTGAGAGTGGGGGGTATTTTTCATTTTTAATGCCATAAAAAATACTTCGATTTGTATTTTTTATTTATATTTATAGGGCCAACTATAGATAGAATAAAAAAAATAACAGAAAAACGTAAGAAACGAAGACAAAAAAATATTATTCCAATTTGACTTTTCGGCTATAGATTACTTAAAATATTAAGTTCATTCTTATATTTCATGTAATATTTTTTTAATGTATTTGCTAAAATATTGAGTGAAACTACAATAGTTTTGAGTATAAACGAATTATATCTCAACAAATATATGTTTAAAATTATAAAAATTATTTATATGCGGTTTAAATTACCGCAATTCGATAAATTATTTTTTTAGGTATTCTTTAGAAAAATACAATTATACAGTGTAGTGAAAATTATTTTTGATTTTATAATCATATTAGTATATGTGTACATGGATATTTTATAAATAGGAAACATAAAATACACCAATTATTCCAAATTCCCATATATAAAATAATAAAAATGCATATTACTTGTAACGCACAAAAATTTGTTTGAGTTTTGTTGTTGTAATTGTTAAGTTTTTTATTCTTGCACGAAAATTTTCGCTCTGCTATTCTTTTTACGTGACAGCAAAATTAAAACGCAATTTCTCTTAAACTTTTTATTTTTGTTATTCTGAGTATGGTCGTATACATTTAAATCCTATCTCTCGCTCTCTTACGTTATTTTTTTTATTTTTTTTATTCTATCTATAGTTCCCACTTATGCAAACCAAATCGCTACAACAACAAAAAAATTAAGTATAAAAAATTTTACTGTTGCGCCGCTCACACACATAGCGATTTTTGATTGCATCTCTTTCAGGTTTTCTGCACAAAAAAAATTAAGTTTTCGTGTAATGATTGAAAATAGGTGATCACATACACTGATTACATTTAAACGATTGCGCGTTGCACATTATTTTCGTCATCTCATTTTACAATGACGATTGACTAATTTTTAATTAAAGTTTATGTTTAACTGTTATTAGAAGTTTTAATATTATTTTAAATTATTATATTATTTCACTTTTCGTAAATGTCAAATAACTATTGTGACATAGTTTTGTACCGAATTATTTATATCCGATAACCCATTGCGGAATTATTTCGAAGTGTTATGATTACTTAACTATAATATTACACTAAAGCAGAGTTACTTAATTATTCTTAGGTTATATATAGTTTTCACACTTTAAACAACAAAACGAATCTAGTAACAGCACAATTTCAATTGTGGAATTTTTAAACGAATGCCCGATATATAGCATTAAATCTTTAAGCTTTTTATATTCACTTTTAATAAATAAATAAATTATACCGATACTGATAATTTATTTCGCACACCGGATCGATTCTATATTAACGATAATTACGTCTGGTTTACTTAAACTGCCATTTTTAATGGCAATGAATAAATAAATAAATAAATAAATAATGTGGGCCCATGGTAACTACACAAAAAATCGCTTGTCGGTAAGATAAACAAATCAAAAACAAGGTTATTTCCATCTGATATGGACATAGGGTAGGTTCTACATTTTAGTTAGTACATTGACCTATCTGGCTGTATACGCCAATAGGTGCCTATATCTCTAGGTATTTCAGTACAGAATTTAATGTGAACCCATGGTAACTACAAAAAACATCGCTTTTCGGTTCGACAAACAAATCAAAAACAAGGTTATTTCCATCTGATATGGACATAGGGTAGGTTTTACATCTTAGTTAGTACATTGGCCTATCTGGCTGTATACGCCATTGGGTGCCTATATCATATCTCTAGATATTTCAGTACAGAATTTAATGTGGGCCCATACACAAGAAACCGCTTTTCGGTTAGACAAACAAATCAAAAACAAGGTTATTTCCATCTGATATGGACATAGGGCAGGTTCAACATTTTAGTTAATACATCGGCCTATCTGGCAGTATACGCCATTGGGTGCCTTTATCTCTAGGTATTTCAGGACAGAATTTGATGTGGGCCCATGGTAACTACCCAAAATATCGCTTTTCGGTTACATTTTTCTTTTTACATGGTTTAATGTTTTTTAAAATCCCTGTTATTGTTTTCTTCTGCTCTCAGAAACTAATTAATTTACACATTACTATATATTTTTTTTTGAAAATTGCTTTAATTTTTCATTACTTAATTTACTTTCGGGATGAAGCTACATTTTTTTAATATTTACACTTTTTCGGGATGACAACAACCAAAAAAAATCTGGTTCGGGCAAACTTCATCGACTTCCTGTACGGCCCATGTGGGCTGATTGATCGAGGTGAACCGCATAATTAAGCTTTTTCCATAAATTGGGAGATCCCAGTGGTTTTTGGCTGACATCAATCCACTGCAAGCGGCAGCTTTTATAGGTGCATTTTCGTAAGTTGCAAATGTTGAGAATACACGATAACAAAAACATTGTAAATTAAATTTCAATCAAAACAAGTTCAGATGTCCTTTTTAATTTTACTGGAAATGATAGGTTTCGATAAAAAAAATATTTCACAAAAATTCGATGTCGAGTTGTCGAATTTTCAAGGAGATCGGAATGAAACTTCATTCTTAAACTTTTTTCATAAATTGGGAGATTCTTACGAAATTTGGTGAAAATTTATGTCACTTCGGCAGCTTGGGAGTTTTAATTTGTGTAATGATGTTGAACAATTTAGCAGTTGCAAAAAATGGGAGCTTTTCAAATTTTGCAATGATGTTGAACAATTTAGCAGTTGCAAAAAACGACAAAGAATTCAAAACGGTTGGCCTTGTTGAGTTTCTGAAAATTAGGCAACATATTCACCCCTCCATTGTTTTAGGATGTGCTGGGTGTAAGGAAATATTATGCTATCTTACTATAAGAGTATTATTATTTAATGTATACGGTATGAAAAAACACGAAAAATAAATGGATTTTGGGCTTCATTTAAGATACTCATTTAAGAAACTCTGCTCTTTGTTTATTTTAGTGTTTCGATTTCACATTTACCGACCAAAGGCACAGTGGTGAAACCTTTGGCGTTTGGATCGGGAGATACCAGGTTCGAATCCCGATAAGGGCAGAGTGCAAAGAGATTGTACATGTGCAGATGCTTTTATTGCAACGGCGTAAAGGTATGGACGGAAAAAAGCAAACCGTGAAAGAGTTGGAAGAGCCTTGGCTCCAGAACTGTGGGAACTGTTTCTTCTAGAGTTTGTTGATGTTCTTTAGCTATATATTATTTTCTTGAAAATATCTTTTAATATTTTGTTATAAGCTCTCAAATTTAAAAAATAAAGTAACCTCGATCGGAGTATACAACAACAATAAACTCAAATTGTCATCACAATAATAAAGAAAAATCTTTAATTCAACAATAAATTTAATTTATTAAGTATAATTCTTCCAAAAGTAATGCTTTCAGGAACATGTGATTAAAATTCTGAATAGTTTGAATACGTGAATATAGAGATTATCAGCTTTTAAAATTTATTATTTAACACCTACTCGTATTGAACACCTTGGTTCCAATCTGACTCTACATAAAATAAATTTGTTTCATGGTCTATGCAAATACAGAGCGACAAATGTAAACATTTTATTATCGTTTGTAAATAAACATAATTCAAAATAAATCGCAGACTCAGCAACCACCTTCCCAACGGAGAAGAATATTAAAAAATCCGTTTTAAACCATATGCCGCATTGCATATAAATTTCCGCCTTGTTAATTATAGGCCAAATTTATTCGTGATGTTACACTTCCATATAATAATTTATGAAAAGTAAACAGATTTTACGTTACATTTGCGATGCAACAAAATGCCATACATAAATTATCGCTTACTAACGTTTTATATATTCAGTGCTGGGTTGTTGCGCTTATTCAGCTATGCTACACACAATTTTGGTTTCTGGATTCAAACTATTGCGCAATAGATTTTAATTTTTAATTTAAACCCTTATTTTAAATTAAATCATTAAATTTATTTGTCTTGTTTTATTCTGTTCTCTCGAAAATAAAATTTAAACAAAAATCTACATCTCAAAAATGTCCTTAATTTTTTTTATTTTCATTTCAATTTTTTTCATTTCGGATTCACGGACAAAAATTTTATGTCATAGCTGCGTAATAAAATTTTTGCCCGTGAATCCGAAATTAAAAAAATTGAAATGAAAATAAAAAAATTAAGGACATTTTTGAGATGTAGATTTTTGTTTAAATTTTGTTTTCGAGAGAACAGAATAAAACAAGACAAAAAAATTTAATGATTTAATTTAAAATAAGGGTTTAAATTAAAAATTAAAATCTATTGCGCAGTAGTTTGAATCCAGAAACCAAAATTGTGTGTAGCATAACTGATTGTAATACATACCAATAAAAATCAAATGTACATGAAGTACAGCGTACAAAATACCAGAATCGAATGGGGGAACGAGTATTTACCATTTGAGATTAAATTGCGTTGTTTATTGTAATTGATACAATAAATATGTGTTTTTTGGCCCCCTCACAACACATACATATGTACAAGCAAGGATTCACGAGAGTATCGAAGAGTTTGCAGTTTTTTTTTATTATTTGCAAATCAAAAGTTAATTTAATTTTATGATGCGATGGGTAAATCAAATTAACAGATTTATATCAGCTTGTTTTTATCTAGATGGAAAAATTTTTTATTGCGAAATGTGAGCTGGTTGGAAGAGTTACGAGTGTTTCCGTTAAAAATTACACACAAATTTTGTTTATTGTATGTGGGGGAGAAAACGATAAACGAGACAATAACGAAATGATAAGGGGTCATGGTTGCTGAACTTTAGGGAAATAGTTAAACACGAAATTTACGATTAATATTCTATTTAATAATCTCCCTGCGTTATGTCTTAGAGAACTAATAAAGAATAAAAAATATAATGTGGGGCCTAGCCATGTGAAACTAAACACCTGCATCCCATTTTGTTATGGAATGAAAAAGTTTTGTCCGCTACATTTTTTGAAGCGGTGCGTTCAACCAAATCAGTTAATTCCCTAGAAAGTTAGAATTAAATTGAATTGTTTTTCCAAAGTATGTGAGACAATGGGTACCTCGAAGAGGACAACTTAAAATATAAGGGTTATGGCATTAATATAATCTAAATATATACCAGTAATTTATTAATCACAAGGACCATAAATAACGGTGTTTACAATTAATTAAAATTAAAATATCACACTATTCATTTTGTTTTAACAAATTAAAAATTTTAATTAATGGACAGTTACAATCAGTAGTACAGACAGTAATGGATTGTAAAAATATTGTTACGCATATGTATGTACATTACGTAGCAAGATTATTTAGCTGGAATGGGGAAATGAAGAACAGTGAAAAGACACCACGGTTTGATTGTATCCTTCTCTAGAACGATATCAAATACGATATTATAGTGACCCAGATGAAACTGTTGATTATCAAAAATCGAATTTCATTTTTCAAAGTTGTTGATTTGACAGAGAGAAACTTGTATTTTGTTGTCTAAATATATCCCACCTTCTAAATATACAATCTTGACGCTTAATTTGTGTCCGCCGTTGCTGTGAATCCGTGTAAAATATCCAAAGGTTAAATTTAAAAATCAGTTATATTTTGTTTCAGCTGAATGAGCTGTGGTGAAAAGACACCACGGTTTGATTGTATCCTTCTCTAGAACGATATCAAATACGATATTATAGTGACCCAGATGAAACTGTTGATTATCAAAAATCGAATTTCATTTTTCAAAGTTGTTGATTTGACAGAGAGAAACTTGTATTTTGTTGTCTAAATATATCCCACCTTCTAAATATACAATCTTGACGCTTAATTTGTGTCCGCCGTTGCTGTGAATCCGTGTAAAATATCCAAAGGTTAAATTTAAAAATCAGTTATATTTTGTTTCAGCTGAATGAGCTCTAAACTCTAAGCCAATCGTTTAGAAGAGCGAACGCTAAATAAGCTTGTTGCGCTTACCCGACCCTCTTTGTAGAATACCTACTATTAAGTTGCCGTAATTCATTTATACTTTAACCTTTCAAACTGGATAGTGGCCATTATTGAAAAATCTGAATAGACTTTGCTGGTGTCTATATGATAATGGCCACTATCCAGTTTATAATCAAAATTGTCACATTTGTTTTAAGAAATTATTAGTTAAGAACTATACACTATGATAATGAACGTAGTTTTTTCCTCCCCATATAAAATTTGCTATTTCATGTGTCACAAGCCATAGCAGGATGGTTATATAAAAATGCATATGGCGGACTCATATTTCAAAATAAAAACCCACCAAACTACTTTTTGTTGTTGGCGTGGGGTTTTTATTTTGTTGATGTAACAGTGACGCATTTTTCTTATTACCACGTGCTTTTCTTTTCATAATTACTTTTTAATTTTGAATACCACAATTACTATGTAGAGAGAGATTATATGAAAAACATTTATTTTGTTTTTTTTAGGATAAGCTTAATGTGAGGAATTAAAAAAAGAATAATATTGAACCCAATTGGCTTCGATGTACAAGATGTAAAATGTAAAAATGAGTAAAAATTCAATATTTGCTCTTTACATTTTGAAAATAATTATTTTATGCCGCAGACAAAATAAAATAGGTAAATATTTTTAAGAAACAAGTCATTCTCTTGTTGGTTAACGAGCCAACGACTAAATTTGACGGCAATGAAAATAATTTTAAGTTAAAAATGACCAATAACTATTTGGATATACACAGGTTTAAATGTACAATATATTGTACTTAAAGTGAAAACTATTAATTTTTGTATTGAATGAATAAAAATATAATTCAATTTACATATTTTTTTAATTGTAACTTCCTAACTTCATTGCATTCGGTTGGAAAATATTCTAAATAGGGCCCTGTTGATTTATTCGCTTTCTCTTTTACGCTCCGAATTTGTGATGCTTGACAGCTGTTTACATTCATTCTATATAATCTTTCTATGGAAATTATTTAGTTCCGTTTTGGGCGTGAGTTTTATTGATGTCGGAATGAACAGTGAGATAATTTTACTGTCAAAATTAAAAAAATGTTATCTCTAAGTAGTTTTGATTTATAGTCGGATAATTCGGAATTTTTTCGTCTCAAAATTAATACAGAAGGTTGTCACTGTAAAATATTACGAGAAAGATTGTAGTTCTATTTAATTTTATTATTTTTCTCTGATCTCACCTCCGAATTTGCAGATATCAAATAAAAACACATAATTAACATAGTGAAATATGCTCAATTCTAGCTGAGATTCGGCTTAGAGCAGTAGAACATCCGTGGACACGCAGACTCGCTATATTGGTAAAACTTTAAAAATTCAATACATGAGCCTAGTTCATCATTTCGAGATGGGGCTAACTGATTTAAATAGCTCAAAATATCCCCTTTCGAACGTATATAGTCACTATGCGAGCCAATCTCTGAGATTTTTGTTATTTGGCTTAGAGTAGTAGAACATTCGTGGACACGCAGACTCGCTATATTGTTAAAACTTTAAAAATTCAATACATGAGCCTAGTTCATCATTTCGAGATGGGACTAGCTGATTTAAATAGCTCAAAGTATCCCCTTTCGAACGTATATAGTCACTATGCGAGCCAATTTTTGAAATTTTTGCTATTTGGCTTAGAGCAGTAGAACATCCGTGGACACGCAGACTCGCTATATTGGTAAAACTTTAAAAATTCAATACATGAGCCTAGTTCATCATTTCGAGATGGGGCTAGCTGATTTAAATAGCTCAAAGTATCCCCTTTCGAACGTATATAGTCACTATGCGAGCCAATCTCTGAGATTTTTGCTATTTGGCTTAAAGCAGACTCGCTATATTGGTAAAACTTTAAAAATTCAATACATGAGCCTAGTTCATCATTTCGAGATGGGGCTAGCTGATTTAAATAGCTCAAAGTATCCCCTTTCGAACGTATATAGTCACTATGCGAGCCAATCTTTGACATTTTTGCTATTTGGCTTAGAGCAGTAGAACATCCGTGGACACGCAGACTCGCTATATTGGTAAAATTTTAAAAATTCAATACATGAGCCTAGTTCATCATTTCGAGATGGGGCTAACTGATTTAAATAGCTCAAAGTATATAGTCACTATGCGAGCCAATCTCTGAGATTTTTGTTATTTGGTGTATCATTTTATACAGTATGGTATGTGATTTATTGAAAAATTTATAATAATGAGCATTTTAGATTTTTTAATGTTAAACAATTTCTTTTGTTTTATCAATATTTATAATCAATATTGTTTCGATTTCAATATAAAACAAATACACTGTTAAAATTGACACTTACAAAAAATTTTGTCCAAGAAATAAAAATGTGTCCAAAAACTTCACAAAGAACACTCGCGTAAATTTTTGTCCAAAAACTTCACACCGGTTCATTCGCAGAATATTAAATAAATAGAATAGGATACTATAAAGAACATATTGTATTTCCTTTTTATGAACCGGGTAATAGCTTCCGGTTATACTAACAATAACAAACCTGTAATAAACGTAACTATTTCATTTGAAGTCAAGTGTTATAAATGTAATTCCCATAAAGACTACTCCCCCAATGAAACCAAAACACAAATCGTCCCTTGAAATCAAAACAAACCATTTTGTGATAAAAAAATAAATATAAAAAAACTAATGAATAAATGATTTGGCAGCCTACTCTCATACACTTTTATATTACTCATATTATGCCGGGACATGTAACTAAGGGTTATGCCGGGACATGTAACTAAGGGTTATACAGAACCGCATCCAAGTTCAACCCCTTCACAACACCTTAAACAATTATTTTGGATCTTTGTTGAAATTTGCATCAAAGTGGAACGAAGCTTCAATAATATATAATACATTTTCCTTATTGATTTTTGTATCACCCTCTCATCAATTATAAATTTCAGGTACATACTCGCCCTATCGTACAAACAATCCTGGAAAGAGAGGGCTTTAAAATAATAAATTAAAATTTAATTAGAATTTTTTGATAGCCATGATCCATTTATTTTAGGTGAAGTACCTACATGAATATTTATGTACATTAATGATTTCGATTTTATACTTTATATTTGTCAAATACAGATTAAATTGATTGCTTTCATATATATGTAGGTTGGGCTGATGCGGCTGATGCAAATTTTTAAAGGACTGGTCTCGTATTCGTTTTCTTTTAAGAACTTTACATATGTGTAGTCTGTAAACTGAATTTTCTTGAATTTTTGGTTCATTTGTATTGCAATTCGGCTCAAATACAAATATATGGTTGCAAGAATAGTTTATGAGTCATCCAACTTTATACAAAAAATACCTGTTGCATTTGTAGACGATAAACATTTAAAGAATTCTATAGAAAGAAGAAAATATTTCAAAAGAAATTCTTGTTAGGCAAAAGTAACCTGTAATGATCAGAAAATAAACAAAAACCCTAGATTGATTTTTAAGATGCAGGTGCAATTTTAATACTATTCTAGTACCTGTCACCTCAACCCTAATAAAGTAATAAAATTATAAATTCAAGAAAGTTGTGTTTGGGTGTAAGACAATAAAGCGAACAGAAAATTGTTGTAAAAAATCCTAGAGCCGAAGTAAATTGACGGATATTTTGGGTTCACCCTAACGACAATCATAAAAATTAAACTAAGGGTCTCCGGATCATTCGAATTTTGTTTTTGTTGTTGGTAATAACATGTTGAAATTATTCTTAAATCCCCCTTACTTTAATAGTCTTGTTGGTTTCTTACGGTTTTTGGTGGTGTTATTTGTACGAAGAATATGCCTACACATGCCTACATACATACATAAATATATTTTTCATTGTTATTGCTATTCTACCAAAACTTATGGATGTGAAAAGAAGAAATACTTTTCTATCAAAAGAGTCCTTATGGATGTGTACACCTACACAACTGTAGAAGCGGATAATTCGGTTCTATTGTGTTCAATACTTTGTTAAACAATGACTGAGAGTACTTGTGGATAATTTAATTCATCGCACGTATATGCTTGGAATATGGCATGTGCCATAACTGTTCGTTGCATTTTGCATAACAGTAAATAAAATTAATAAAAATTTCGTAGATTTATAGGTCTGAACCTTTAACTAATTTATTCGTTTTTTTTTTTTGTTAATGTTCGGTGGTTGTTTCTACACCAGCGAATGCATTTCACGACTTTTGGCTTAAAGTACAGAAAACCAAAATGTCTATCAACACAAATTCTATATGACAAATCTCTTAACATTCGGGTGGAATCATGAAATTAATCCTTGTAAACCGCGAAGATGAGATGAAATCGATCAAATATGAATAAACTCTCCTTGTTAAATACAAGAAATGCTTGGGAGTGAAAGAATCCTCTACAAGTTATTATACTTGTATTTCTTCCTTAAATGAAAATTTCTGGCAGTCTGAAGTTTCTGACAAATTGGCAAAAACCCTTATAAGCCCTTATACCCAAAAAGTGTAAAAGAAAATATTACACTCTAAGTTTGATTTTATGTTTGAAATCATAACTGTATTATATTACTAAATCGACTTCTTGAAATAAACTCAAATAAATAAGAAGCCAACATAGTTTTGAGTGCCATCGAAGCATAAATTTTCTATGTTGGAATCAAAAAAATTCGAAAATTCAACCATTCGAAGGCCATTGACAAGGCAACGTAGAGATGTCTACGTAAATCGAAGTATGCTATAAAATTGAATACGTCAGGGCATAGCAGAATAAATCCAGTGTCTCTTATTTATATAGAAAAACAATAAACACACCATGTCTATTTGACAATACATATTTACAATGTTGAACCTTGATTGCGTTTGAGTTTATGATTGAGTTCACTCAATTCGTTATCGGTGGTAAATTCAAATGCTGACGAAATTACGGCCGCATATTCAACCATGTGATTTCGCGGTTGGATGATACCGCTACGATGCCTTGTCAGTGGCCTTCGAATGGTTGAATTTTCGAAGTTTTATGATTCCTACATAGAAAATTTATGCTTCGACGGCACTCATAATTATGTTGGCTTCTACAAAAGATGCAATATGGTCAGTACTACACGATAGCATACTTTGATTTACTTAGACATCTCTACGATGCCTTGTCATTGACAATCGAAGCACCACTACACTTTCTTCTATAACAAAATTTTTAAATTAAAAACAATCTATGACTCCGCATAAATATGTTGGCTTCTAGAAAACATAAAGAATGTTTATTGCACAAGGTTATGGCTATATTAGATTGCCATTGTGAATTTATTTTTTTAACAATTTACTTCGTTTTGCATAACACGTTTTTTTTGAAAGTGTAGATTTACATTTTTTGACCTGTTGTAAAGTTTTTTGTCATTTTTAGTTTGTCATAAACTTCACTATAGTAAACTTCTGTTAAGCTATTTTAAAGCTTAATTTTTTTAAATAATTTTACTATCCGAACAAAATATTTGGTTGTTGCACCGACAGTTGTCTTCTACGACAAAAAGAAAAACGAGTGCCGGGAGATTTTCGTATCTTTACGTCTCACTATAAATTGCTACATATAGAAAATATGAGTATAAACCCAATCAACATATCAACATATGACTGCATTGTTTCATCCATTCTAATTAAATTACATATTGTATATTTCTTTAAATTGTTCGTTACTTCCACGAGTAGAACGATAAGTAAATCTATAATTTATATTCATTCCACGTAATGATTTGCAACGATGATTAAAGCGAGAACAATTTCAATTCCATTGTGGCAAAGAGAGTTTGAATTTTATTTAATTTGCATAAATTTATTATTTATTATAACCATTTTGAATTATATTTAATTTGCATAAATTTATTATATTTCACCAATATTATTCTCAGAAGTATTCAATTTCATTGATTCATTCTTTTAATTGAATACAAATTTTTATGTACGCTGTCGATAGATTTTAATGCACTTGTTTGTTTTTTAATTTTAATAGGGAAACAAAATCGAACGCGTATTCGAAATATCGATAACGGCTAGTGCCAGTGTCAAATTAGGTAATTACCAAATATGTATATAATAATAATAATAATAAGTATCTAAAAAGATAAAAAAAATCGCAATAAGTTATAGAAAGGTGAATATGCATCCTCCCTAAAGTATAAGTTGACACCTTACCGACATTCTGCGCATCAATTTTTCGAGCAAATATACAGTTCAATTTGGGGTTGTTGAAATAAAAATGAAACGCGGAAAATTCACATACATAAAACGATAAATTATTACAATATTTATAAATTTGATCAAATAAAAATATTATTAAACGTATCTCTGGAAGGACGAGCAATGACTGATATAGTATTATTTATTATAGCAATATAACGATTCGATACATCAATCACGTGTCGCTTTTATATTTTAAATACATACATAAATTTGAATTAATCGTATTATTATATTTAACTCATCAAATGAGAACAAATTTCACTTCACTCTACATAGCGAGTTGTTTGGTGGGTACAACTATGTTATGTCTAATTGAACATACGAAAACTTTGAGTGACCAAACATATATCGAAACTAATACGCATACAATTTGACCAACATGTGCTATGAACAATCATCTAATATGACTCTAAAGCCTCGAATTATCGCCTGTCATGATGGAACATAATTTCCAGTTTACCGGAGTAATTAAGGTCTGATTATTATATTTTCCGCCGACCCCCTTTTGAAATGTTTCTCGAAATTATTTTGTTCGGCTATACATATGTATGTTATGATATTGCATGATTGCTTACCTCAGCAACACCCAAACACATCATAAATTTATAATCAAGCGCGTAACATAATTTCCAATCACGTAATTGAGGTGATTTCAATCCCTAATTTTTCCATCGTTGTTTTCGTCATCATGTAATTTTCATGTTTCATTGAGTTAATTTTTATTATGGTTATTATTAAATACAGCTAACATACATACATACATAATCCGGCGATTATATGAGAGGTTTATTGAGGGTGGTTTATTTGTATCGTATGGTTATCTACAATCACACACATCTCTTTTTTCTTTATTATGAACGAGTATGTCAATGTTTATTTTTTACACAGTACACATAATAGAGGTAATATATTCATTGGTTCTATTTTCGTTCATTTTCGCGCAGCTATGGAAAATTTTCAATATGGCGAAAGTAAGAGACCTATCCCATATAATAAACGAAAACTAAATAAAATAATTGCATAAATAAATGTATTTGAATTAAATATTTTTTTTATTTATTTAAAATAACATCTATTTTTTAAGATTTGTTAGGCATGTACATATGCATACGTATACAAATTATTATGAAAAGGTCTCTATGTTCCGCCATTGTTGTTTGACAGATGCGCAATATATTACCTTTATTATGTGTACTGTGTATTTTTTAAGTTAGATACGTACATGTGCCGTATTAAATAAGAATCTGAAGAAGTTGAAATGAGTATTTACACACACCTCTCTCGAATTTACCTAGTGTGCAATTTATCCAAGTTTTGTTATTTTTCCAAAATAATATTTTGATATTGTGGATGCTGAATTATAGTTTATAGATAAAGCAAATTGACAAATTTCAAAACCAAAGTAATAATAAATGTAGCAGACATTTCATTAAGTATTGCAAGATTAAAAAACGATAAAAGTCGAAAACGATACAACTTTCACCTTTTCGATTCGACTTTTTTCGATTTGAAGTGATGGTACAACATACCGCGCCAGGAGTGACTCCCGTATTTCTAAATGAAAGTTGTTTTATTAGAATTCGTAAATTTTTTACTACTACATACGAGTTTGGTAGTTCGTTTGAAAATTTTCGGCTGCTAAACTATATCTTCATACATTTTAATTATTATTTAAACCCAACACTACATCATATTAAACATCTCAGTAGACGCACATTTAAATTTGAGTTTAATTTTCGAACTCTAGTAAAATAACTTTCGTTTCGGAATACGTAGTAACCTCCAAATTCAATTTTGTAATTGTGTGCGCAAGAAGTCATCGACGGTAAAATGATAGTCAGTTTAACAAAATAATAGTGTACACTTAATAAACACATTTTTATAAATCACTTGTTTTTCGTTTTCGAATTCTGCGAAACAAAAAACAAGTGATTAATAAAAATGTGTTTATTAAGTATAAGTGTGTTTCGCTAAGTGCCTACGGCAAATAGCGTAAAAAGTATAATAGTGTACACTTGAATCTGGATTATCCAGGATGAGTGGAACTTCCCGGATAATCAAAAATCCCGGTTAATTGAATTATTTGTTATTAGAACTAAAAAAATACCGGTTAATTAGATGAAATTTAGATAAGCCAAAACGCTAAACAATCCCGGATAATCGAGGTTTACTGCGAGTTCATACGACGGATAAAAATCTGAGATTTTTCTATCCCAGATTTTTTTTTTCAAAATTTTCAACTTTTTTATATGAAAAGAGGCGTGCTCGTTGTATAATTTACGTGATGTAATTGGTTAAAACGATGGGATAGTAAAATCCGAGATTTTTATCCGTCGTATGAACTCGCTGTTACGGATAAATGGATCCCGGATAATCAAGATTTACTGCGAGTTCATACGACGGATAAAAATCTCGGATTTTTCTATCCCAGATTTTGTTTTCAATATTTTCAACTTTTTTATATGAAAAGAGGCGTGCCCGTTGTATAATTTACGTGATGTAATTGGATAAAACGATGGGATAGTAAAATCCGAGATTTTTATCCGTCGTATGAACTCGCAGTCAAGTGTAACAACTTTTTAACAATTTTGTGAGCAATAGCATTTTAACGTGTTGCTGATATTGTTAGCTCCAAGTAATATTTAAATTTGAGTGTCTCCGAGATCTCCAACGTCCTTAACTGATGATACGGGCATTTAAGAGCATTTTCATTCAAATTAGGTTGGTTTTCGTTTTTTCGTTTTTATCTTAATATCACATTTTACAACAATAAATGTGGAATCATAATCAAAGCAGCCGCAATAGAAAACTTAGTATTCCGCAGGTATTTTGATGACAAACAATTGAACAAATGTTTTTGATTTTAATTTGTGAGCACCTCCAGCATTTGTTTATTTTTAATTGTGTACACAGGATATCAATAGAAATGATTCTCTTGGGAAACACAAATTTATTTATTTCGACATTCTGATTAACAGAAATCAGTTTTTACGATTTAAAAAAACTCGTGAAAATACCCATTATTTTCAACCGCGTTCTTCAAATCCAGTAAGTGAAAAACATCCTAAATAAAATTGTAATTCGAGATTTTCAGAATTTATAGTTTTCGTGAGATTAATTATAAAAGATTACATAAAAATTGTTTATTTGGAT
Organism: Nephrotoma flavescens; assembly: GCA_932526605.1. Lineage (NCBI taxonomy): Eukaryota > Metazoa > Arthropoda > Insecta > Diptera > Tipulidae > Nephrotoma > Nephrotoma flavescens. The sequence continues at coordinate 158,587,929 of OW052220.1, read as the reverse complement.
TGTAATTATAATTTTAATTCATCGATATCCATAGTAAAGTATTCAATATCCATAGTAAAGTTGTAGCGGGTTTTTGATGTAGCTAAATGATCACAAAACAACCCAGTAGGAAAGTAATGACGACACACTAATGATTCATTAGCGAGAGCAAAGATGATCAATTTACATAGATAGAAACCTGCGAACAAAATGCATTTTTCATACAAATCAGCATACTCACCCACATTCTAATAAGAAAATCATGCGAAGAAAAAATTTGTAAAATAAAAATGTTTTTATGCTCTTTGTAGTCTGTTCTCTCTCTTCATATTTTTTTTATTATCGTGACGACCGATACCGATGATCATGCTATTGGTTTGTTATTTATTTAGTAGACAAAATATGGAAGAAGGAAGACGAAGAAATATATAAAAAAAAAAAAAATTATATTTACTCTTTAGATGAATGATTGAAAATATTTTTTATTTTTCGTGTGAATGTATGTAATGGAATAAATACAATTTCATACACTATTTTGGCTTTGTCGTTTAATATTATGATGAGAAGAACAACGATCAAAAACAATTTTTGATTGTTAAACTTCATAATTACGAGTACGCTCTATAGTATTTACCCATTTTGTTTGGTGTTTTAAATTTTATTGGTTGTATGATTTCGAATTCAATTAGGACATAAGGGACATGTACATAATAAATGAAATAATTAGACTGAATGATTTTACTGAAATTTTTTTTGTTGATTATGATAAGATTGCAGCTAAGGCTATTACAGGTCTATATCAACAGGTCTATATCAAATTAGCTTGGTTGTTTAACAAATTTAGATGAAATTTTCTTTCGGAATTGTTGCCGTATTAAAAAATGTGTTTATTTGAATATCGTTTAATTTTGAAATAAGGCCACAATAACTTATTTTTGTTAGCATATTTAGGTAAAAATTAATTTGATTTATAAAAACGGAATTTTAAAATAAATTTTCCATAAAGTTATGGAGTATCATCATAATAAATCGACTGCCCAAATTGTCCGCACCTCCAAACTTTTATAAATATATTATAATATAATTATATAAATATATTATATAATTGATCGTTTTGGGATTACGATTTTCGGATGATTGGATATGGGATATGTATTTCTTAGAGAATAAGGGTTACATATCCCCTTTTCAACCAAAAAAAAATGTCTTCATTAAAGCCCAAACCACACAAATGTGTGACTACAAAATCATAGTATGTAATGGAGTTTTTGATAAAAAATTTCACTTGTGTTGAAGTACAACCAACACAATTGTGTGTATAGTTATAGTGTTTTTTTCGAACGAAAATAAGTTTGAAAGGAATACACAAATATGTAAGTTGGTTCAAAACACATACAAAAATAAATTTTTGACATGGTACTTTTAACGTACCCACACAATTGTGTTAGTAAAACACAAAAGGGATATACGACAGTTGAATTGCATTTTTGAAATTGGCGAGGTTAAATAAAAAATCGACGTGCAATTGGTGTGCTGTAAATTAACTTTGGTTGCAATTTTATGATAAGACATAGTCAAATGGAGCTGGGCAATTTATTATTGCTAACAACTCTAACGAAATTCAACATATTTTATATAAATTAAACTTTAAAGAATTAATTTTAAATTTTACATGAAGGTGAAAATATTAAGCTAATCTTGAACTTTAATGGAGTATCGATATTTAGAATACATATTTATTTTTATAAATTCATTTTAATACCAAAAACGGTATTATTTATTGTACTATTTCTATTATATATTTTAAAAACATAATCAATTATTTAAAAAAAATTTATTGTTTTAATATTGGCATTTTTTCCTTGGTGTTATTTTTTTTTATTTGCCCGTATGTATATACATACATAATACATACTCGTATATACATATGCACTATTTAAAATAATATGGGCACACGATCGATAATTTCTTGTCGTTTATGTATATAAAATTTAAAAACATGTGATCATGAAAAGGAAGAAGATCTATTTTAGATGTATGTATGTAGCTACATTGATATAGTTTGGTGTGCTGCATGAAAACAAAACAAATATTTGGAGGAAACAACACGAAAGATGAACGAAAGGGAAAATATTACAATTAAATTGTTTTTTAGTGATCGCAGCAAAGGTTCCAGCAAATCGCTTAAATAAGTGAAATAATCCCACATAAACCAACTAAGTTGAAATTATTCATTCGTCATAGTATGCGTAATCAGCATTAATTTTAAGGATCCAATTTCGAGGTATCAAATTTTCATTACATAAATCAATCATCTGTTCAACCGCTAAGAAATATTAAAAATTTAATTAATTTGCCCATATTTCAGATCGTAAAATAATTGGCTAGCTGCATTTTTAATGTACATATATTAGATCTATAATATATATGTAATATTAATTATCATTTATAAACATGTTAATATTTTGTAGTCGAAAGTACACGATCATTGTAACATAACGAAGAAACAAAAAAGGAATTTAAAATTTCGTTTTTCTGTTCGTAATATTTAAAAGGCGAGGGAAAATAAATTTGTAGAAACAACCAGTGCTGTCGTTTTAAAAAATTTAAAAGGAGCACATTTCGAATTTCTGGGGAGTATTTCAAGTTAAAAGGGAGTACATTTAAAATAAAAATAATTTGTAATAATACATTCAAAATTATACATATATATGTGGTCTTTCTTTTCGAAATTTACAACAACAATCCCATTATGTAATTACAAATTGGAGCAGTTTTACTAATTTTTCTGCTGGTTTAGAATAATTCTATTCTAGACGAGAAATTAGTTACGATTTATAATAATATTCAATAATGTTCTAGGTTCTAGCACATTACTGTTTAATTGAATATATTTAGTTGCATTTTTACGTTGTTTTGAAATTCAAAATTGAATTGTCACCAACTAATAATAATAAATTAAAAAATACTTTGGTTGTTTCTTTGAGCACAATATTAATTCCTAGCCAGAATGGAAATTTCTTGTACCAAAGAAAGACCACAAGAATTTAAAAAATAATTATTATAATTTAAAATAAAAGGTATCACATATACATTAGCCTGTTCCACACTCTTCTTCTTTTGAAGTATACTTCTTACTTCAAAATAAGTCGTAATAGATTTTAATTGCTAATTTAAAACTTTATTTTATATTTTTTTGTATTGTTTTATTCTGATCTCTCGAAAATAAAATTTAAACTAAATTTTTTAATAACTATTTTTTATGTCATTTCTATTTGTGTTGAAGCGAAAATTTTTTTGTCAAAAAATGAGTCACAATTAAAACCGGTTTCATAGGCAAGCGGGGAAAGAGACGAAAATGAAGTAACTTCTTCGAAGTAAAGTGTGAAACGGCCCATTGTGATCACAGAAATAGAAATAACTTAAAAGAATTTAGATTAAGCACATAAAATATACATGCTTAAATTATAAATTATTTTTGGAATTTAATTAACAAATTTTTGGATGTAATCCATGTGCTAGTATTTGAATATAAAATTCAAAATATCACAAAGGAGTACAAAATGAATTAGCGTAGTACAGGAGTACAGTCAACTCGAAAGTAGTATAAAACTCCGATCGTTCTCACTTCGACAGCACTGGAAACAACACATCATAATTATATCACAGACAAAATATATCCAATCAGACCCCCAAACCAATAGAACATTAAATGTTATTGAGCAAGATAGACGAAATACGGTTTGAGTTTTAGCTAATTATTTCTCTAACAGCCGCTAGAAATATTTTTCCATTTGTAACGGCATCGAGAAATTGATTTACACATAAATTTTATGTGTAAATCAATTTCTCGATGTCGTTACAAATGGAAAAATATTTCTAGTGGCTGTTAGAGAAATAATTAGCTAAAACTCAAACCCTATTTCGTCTATCTTGCTCAATATATTCATATTTCTCGCTCAATCTATTTTTTCAATATGCGCACGTAAAAATATAAAATTTTATATTTGTGTGTACAGTATAAAAGAAACAAACGGAAAAATACAAATTCGACGTATTTTTTATTTTCGTTTGGAAATATCTTATTGTATGATTTAATTTTAGTAAAAGGGAATGAAATGAAAACTAAAACGCACGTATTATGTATATACATACATAATACATACTCGTATATACATATGCACTATTTAAAATAATATGGGCACACGATCGATAATTTCTTGTCGTTTATGTATATAAAATTTAAAAACATGTGATCATGAAAAGGAAGAAGATCTATTTTAGATGTATGTATGTAGCTACATTGATATAGTTTGGTGTGCTGCATGAAAACAAAACAAATATTTGGAGGAAACAACACGAAAGATGAACGAAAGGGAAAATATTACATTTAAATTGTTTTTTAGTGATCGCAGTAAAGGTTTAGAAATACGTATTACATATGTATTTGTGTTTGGTTACATTATGTACCTACATTTTAGATGCCTATCTATACGGATTGGTCAAAATTAAATTTTTTCATTACTTAAATTTTCCTAAGTGTACTATAAGGATGATATATGATCTAAATTCAATAATATTAAAATACCTAACAATTTTATAATTTTTTTTTTTTTTTTTTTTTTTTTTAAGAAATCTTTATTTCTGTATAATATTACAACTAATCATACAGATTATCTAGTAACTGTTTTATTATTTTTGTAGTCTATTCTTATGGAATGAGACCTATTGCTTCATCCCAGCTCTGCTAGTCCTTTGATTTAAGCGGCTCAAGGAACCACTAATTCTAAAGGCTTTGTTCTTTTTAGGCGCTTTGGTCCATTGGCGCGATCCAGTAGGTTCCGCAGCTCCTCGTTGTCATGCTGCTGCAGTCGCAGTACATGACTCCTTGCAAATTTTTTTATTTCATCGCTGACGTATTCCATGTTTAGGTCTCGATGGAGATTGTCATTTCTAATGTACCAAGGAGCATTCACAATGCTACATAGTACTTTGTTTTGAAATGTTTGAATGATCTTTACTGTAGTTTTTCTTGCGCAGCCCCAAAGCTGAATACCATACGTCCAGATAGGTTTTAGGATTTGTTTATATAGCAGCAGTTTGTTGTGCGTTGTAAGTTCGGAGTTTCATCCAATAAGCCAGTGCATTTTTCTGAATTTTAAATTCAGTTCTTGCCTTTTCTTTTTAACATGCGCTTTCCACCTGAGTTTAGAGTCTAGCGTCATGCCGAGATACTTAGCATTATCAGAATATGGAATTGGTCGTGAATTCAGACTAATCGGAATTTTATAAATGATTTTATTTTTGAGAAAAATCAGCTTACACCGGAAAGATGTCTTTGGAAAAATGTACTAGGTGTTAAGATATACCTCCAAAAAATTGGTCAAGCATACAAATTTTTGTTAACATTTTCTCCTTTTTCCATATTATCTGAGGCATGGTAGTAATTGATTTGTTTTGACTAGCTTTTGCACACATTTTAAGACGTTGAAAATAAAAGCTAGTTATTGATTTTAACCAAATTTGCAAAAACAATAATATTATTCGATGCCAGTTGTGGTATATAGAATTATGAGTAGACACAATATCCATGCAATTACATTTTTAAACTGCTAACCCTAAGCGTGAAACCCATCATCAGGTTTTACAATGATAATATATAAATCAATCGATTTACAAGCTCACATTAAAAGTACACTGCAATTTATCAGATACCAACCACCCCTAATCATGAAAACCCCCCCAAATGATCGCTTATTTGAAAATTTCAAAAATATACATTTCAATATCGGTAATGAGCATAGCTTTAAAATCCTCATCAGAAGTGCAACTCAATTTTTAAGTTGTAATTTTAAATCATGGAAATAAATTTATCTAGCCACCCTTTATTTATTAGGTGTATGACCTTATTTCTACAGATTTTTTCTTCGAGCTTAAAATTATATTTAAAATAGAAATATTTTCACGGTATTTTGTAGTTTTACAGGATCGGATGCAAGGCTTCGGAACAACGAACGACAAGTCTACGTGAGTTACATAACCTCTCAGAATAGCAGAGTTTAGGAATGCAACTGATAAACAGCACATTCGGCACTGCTTTCTATACGAACTCCAATAAGGAAAAATGCTTCTAAAGCACGGGAATCAATTTGCAGTGTTCTCGGTGCTGACGTTGTGTCTTATGAAACGTGTAATTATTGGTATAATCGGTTTAGAAGTGGTGATTTCGATCTAAGTGGGTCCCACATGTGTAGACCGAATACAACCTAGGTCAACGTATGAACACATGCCTTTTACTGCTAGTCCGGCAACAAAAAAATAATTTCTTGTAGAAAATTGTGACGGGTGATGAAAAGTATATTTTTTACTAGAATTCCAAATGTAAAAAGTTGTGAATAGATCCCGGGTAACCCAGTACATCGACACCAAAACAGAACATCCTCTTAAAGGAAATTCTCCTATGTATCTGGTGGGACATGAAGGGTGTGCTTTATTGCGAACTTCTGGAAACTGGTCAGACTATGACTGCAGAACGGTACAGCCGACAACTGAACAAACTGAGCAAAGAAATTGATCAGAAATTGCCATTTACTGGGCAAGCAAGAGAAAGTCATACTGATGCATGTAAACGCTCGGTCTCACGTTGCTCGCATGGCTTTTATTAAAATTAAATCATACAACTTATTTTTGTGAAAGGATACTTTCAAACGAAAATAAAAAATACGTTGAATTTGTATTTTTCCGTTTGTTTCTTTTATACTGTACACACAAATATAAAATTTTATATTTTTACGTGCGCGTATTGAAAAAATATATTGAGCGAGAAATATGAATATATTGAGCAAGATAGACGAAATAGGGTTTGAGTTTTAGCTAATTATTTCTCTAACAGCCGCTAGAAATATTTTTCCATTTGTAACGACATCTAGAAATTGATTTACACATAAATGTTCTATTGGTTTGGGGATTGAATATATTTTGTCTGTGATTATATTCTACTTTTACATCATTTTCAAAACAAAAAAAAATTGAATGTGGGTACGTATTAAATGAAAGTTTATTATAGCACATACATTCATAGGAAAAAAAAAAATATTTTCATAACATTCATTCATTTAAAAAGCAAAAAATAAAAAATTTTATATTTGCTCGCCTTCCTTCTATTTCCATTATCATATTTCTACTAAAAAATAAATAACAAACCAACAACATGATCATCGGTATCGATCGCCACGATAATAAAAAAATATGAAGATCGAGAACAGACAACAAAGAGAATAAAAACATTTTTGTTTTACGAATTTTTTCTTCGCATGATTTTCTTATTAGAATGTGGGTGAGTATGCTGATTTGTATGAAAAATGCATTTTGTTCGCAGGTTTCTATCTATGTAAATTGATCATCTTTGGCGAGAGTCAAACATGACACATCCATATATAGAAATTTATAAGTAAATGGGGCTAATTTTCGTTTATGACATGTCTGAGATGTATCGTTTATGACATGAATCGTATGTGTTATTACGTTATGACATTTCTGAGATGAATCCATGATTTATATGGATGAGTCTCGCATGTGGTGACCTAACTGAGATATGTATTTTATATGAATTCTATATGGAATTTATGATATTAATTGATGTTTGTATTTATATGGAGATGTGTAATGAAAACATTTTATTTAGATAAAGAATCTTCCTAATTTATTTGAAATATACAGACAAAATGTAAACTTTCATGTGTTAGCGTCGAAATTATTAGCTAGTTTATTTTTATTTAATTTTAGTAATTATATTTAATAATTATTGGTAACAAGATAACTTGCACGAATGAATTAGGATGTAATCAATCTCTAACGTTTTTATCTTGTAAAGTGCTTTCTATCTTTGTTTTCTTAGTAGCTGTAAGCTGTAAAAAGTCTGATGAAAAAAATGGAAACTGGATACAGCGTAATGCTTGTAAAAAATGGCTTCATGGAAAGTGTGCTGCTTCATCACCTACGGAATTTAAAGAGTTAGCTGATAATAAATTATGGTTTTGCAAAATCTGTATCTCGCTCAGCAATGTTAAGGGTGATACAAAGAAACTTTTTGGGCGGGCTTTGGAACAATTTAGAACTGAATCAGTAAAAAATGAGGAGCTTATCAACAATCGAATCGAGAAAATGTGGCCGAATTGCGATTGATAAATTTTCCAGCGTTGTTGTAGATATCAAAAAAAAAATGAAGTGCTCGAAAATCGCCAAACAAAGTCAGATCGAGATTGGAGACGAAAAAACTTAATCATATTTGGTATCCCTAACGACTTAGATATTTTAAAACATGAAATTGTTCACCAGATAGCGAATCATTTAAACATTAATAATCTATCGGAAAATTGTATGAGTGGGTGTTCAACCCGCATCAAAAATATTGTAAATGATAATCAACCTTCTTTTAATTCGTTTTACTAAAATTGAAACAAAATGGGATTTATCCTATCCGTCATCTGTTATATATATTAATGAACACCTGGACAAGAAGACTTCTGATATTTATTATACGGCAAGAAAATTAAAAAAGGTTAATAAAGTCAACAATGTCTACATTAGAAATGGAACTGTATGGATCAGAATCAATAATGGCGAAGAACTCACCCATGTGGATTCGATGGGAACCTTGGATAACCTCAAATGATTTTAATAAATTCTATGCGTATTTAACGTTATTACAATTTATTGTGAAATTTATTTATCCTTTTCATTCATGTAAGTTCTTGCAATATTTATTATTAAGATTAATTTTATCTATGTATTTTTTATTACCTTTTTGAATTTAATTTCTTCTTTTTTTCACAAGTAAAATTTATAATTTCTCTCTAGTTTATTTTGTGCATATATTTTTATTTTTATTTATATTTTCATATTTCAATTTTCATTTTCTCGGCCATTCTCATATTCATATAGTATTATTTAAAAGTTATAAATTTTACTTTTGGTTTTTTTCGATAGTAATGGTGTTTGTGATTGTTCCGTATATTGGTCTATTTTCAGTATTCTCGAATTAAATATACAACCGTAGGAAATTCTTCCATTTGCGTCAATCTGTATGACGACAACGACTATGATAATCGACACTTACTTATCCACAATCAACTTCCCAACCACTCCATACTTTTCTTTCCATTAACCCTGGATCGCGAATAAATTTAATTTTTGATTTATAGATGGAAAATGTGTAAGAATCCCAACAATCAGATCATCGATTATTGTCTATTATCTCTAAAGTTTTTGAAAAAATTATAGTCGATCAAATTAAAAATTACATTTCAGCTAACAATTTGTTGTCACAGTCCAATCGGGATTTCGAAAATCACATAGTACAATGTCACTGTTATCGGATGTCACAGACTTTATCTATCATGCCTAGATAGAGGAAATTGTGCTGCTCTGGTTTTAATAGATTTTTCTAAAGCATTTAACTCGATCGTATTTGATGTAATAAAGAAAACACTGCAACTTAAATTTGGTTTTTCTGATGAAACATACAAACTAATAATTTCATATTTAACTAACCGTACTCAGTTTGTTGTTACATCGAGTGGTAAATCTTCCGAACTTCCGTTGTAAGTTGGTGTTCCGCAGGGATTTATTCTTGGGCCTATTCTGTTCTCAATGTACATTAATGATATTTCTAAGGTTCCACTACACTGTTACCATCATATGTTGGTAGATGACATACAAATTTTCCTTGAGCTACCTTGTACTAATCCTGCTACTTTAAACGAAAGAATTAAAAAAATAAATGATGATCTTGGATTAATTGCTCATTGGGCAAATAATAACTTATTATTTATTAATGCAGAAAAATCTCAGGCATTTGTTTTCGGAAAAAAGATAAGCTATGAGGTATTAGATGGTATTAAAATCAATAATAATTTAGTTCCCTATGTGCATTCTGTTAGAAATCTGGGACTGCTAATGGAAAGTGGTTTTAGCTGGGATAACCACATTAATGGTATTTGTTTGAAGATGTTTGGTACTTTGCGTCTACTCTGTAGTAAACAACATGGTACTCCTAGTAATACAAGAATTTGTCTTGTTCGTTCGTTAGTCTTAAGCCAACTTTTGTATTGTGATGTGGTGTTCTCGAGTTTAAACTCCTCTTTGATGGGTAAAATTGTCCGAGTTTACAATAGTTGTTTGAGATATATCTACGGCTTAGGACGTTATGATCACATTTCCCATGTAAAAAACAGTATTTTTGGAATATCGCTGCAGAAATTTTTGGACTTTATAGTAGTCTTATTCATTTTCAAACTTTTGTTCTATCCAGACTCACCTTCGTATATTTTAAACAAATTTAAATTTTCAAATTTAGGTAGAACTAAGGTATTAATTTTACCTTCTTTCCGTACAAATTTATTTTTACACAGTTATCTTATGGTCAGAGAAGCTGTTTTATGGAATGGACTCCCAATTACAATCAGATCAGCTACGTCTGTTGGACAGTTTAAAAATTTATGTATGGAATTTTACACATCATAATGAAAATGAGAATCAATGCAGCTTTATTTTATTTATCTTGTAGATTATATATTAAATGTTAATAAATTGCTAAATGTTCGTTGTATCAAACCTTATTAAAACCACAAATTAAGTTTTAAAAGCAATTTTTACTATTAAAATTAATTTTATTTTTATTAAATAAACGTTTTCGATCACTGAGTGATCATCTTCACGATTTCATTTACAACTCAGTTGTAAATGAAATCGTGAAGATGATCACTCAGTGATCGAAAACGTTTATTTAATAAAAATAAAATTAATTTTAATAGTAAAAATTGCTTTTAAAACTTAATTTGTGGTTTTAATAAGGTTTGATACAACGAACATTTAGTTATAAATGGAAACCACGGCGGTTCATCAGTGCAATAATTTGTTAATAAATTGGTTATTGGTCTTGTAATAATTTTGTTGGAATATGTAAATACAAAAAGAAATAAAACCAAACACAATCATTATCTATAAGCCGTATTGTTGCGACACACATGTAATTTTTCACTTCTGTTTAATTGTATTGTGCGTATACGACATGAAATTTTATTCTCTTTTTACTCGAAGTTGTGCATATGTTTCGAAAATACATTTACGTAAAAAAACTGTTTAAAGGGAAAAAAAGAAAACAAAAACTAGTGGGTGTGCCTTGTTTGTTATTATATAATTAAAAAGTGCATTTCGATCACGATTTTTTTTTTAATTTCTATTTTTCATTAATGTTTTAGTCTTTTTATGTATGAATGAGGCGTGGCTTCACATATTTAATCTTTAAATCTATTTTGTTGTTTGGATAAAAATAAACGAAAAATCTAGAACAAATGTGTCATATTCGATTTCTATTGGCGGTATACAAATACTACCAAATAGAAGTTAAAAATGTATACCAATACTATCAAATAGGAGTTAAAAAGTGATATTATCTGCGTGTATAGCCGATTATAAGCCGGCTCAAAACCAAACACAATCATATTCTATAAGCCGTATTGTTGCGACACACATGTAATTTTTCACTTCTGTTTAATTGTATTGTGCGTATACGGACATGAAATTTTATTCTCTTTTTACTCGAAGTTGTGCATATGTTTCGAAAATACATTAACGTAAAAAAAATGTTTAAAGGGAAAAAAAAGAAAACAAAAACTAGTGGGTGTGCCTTGTTTGTTATTATATAATTAAAAAGTGCATTTCGATTACGAATTTTTTTTTTAATTTCTAATTTTCATTATTGTTTTATGCTGAATACATACTTGCGGATACAACGATTGTCGCAATCGTTTCCACAAGATAAACCAATCAAACTGCGTGTTTTGCTCTATGCCCCGCCTACTCTTGCCGCAATCGAATTGAAATATTTTTTATTTTGAGCTATGGTTTCCTCATGCTGAATACATACTTGCGGATACAACGATTGTCGCAATCGTTTCCACAAGATAAACCAATCAAATTACGTGAAATGCTCTATGCCCCGCCTACTCTTGCCGCAATCGAATTGAAATATTTTTTATTTTGAGCTATGGTTTCCTCAAGCTTGCCAACCAAAAACTACAAAAGGAACTAAATTTTGTGCTCATTGTAAGGCGCCTTTTTTATGTTTGCTATATATTTGAGAGAAAATATAGATGTATTTGACAATTATATATTTTTGATGTAAAACCAAAGATTTTAATAATATTATTAATATTATATATTGGGGGTACAAATTGAAAATGCGGGATTTTTTTCTATTTTTGAACGTTTATTCTGAAAAAATGGTAACAAATGAATTATTCAAAATATTGTCCATCGCTAGCCACAACTTTTTCCCATCTTTCTGGCAATTTACGGATACCGTCGCGAAAAAATTCGGCCGGCTTAGCTGCTATCCAGTCATCGACCCATTTTTGGGCTTCTTCGTAAGAATGGAAGCGCTGATCAGCTAGGTCATGTGTCATCGATCGGAAAAGGTGGTAATCGGAAGGAGCAATATCTGGGCTATACGGCGGGTGGGGTAAGACTTCCCATTTCAGCGTTTGTAGGTATGTTTTGACCGGCGCTGCAACATGTGGCCGAGCGTTGTCATGTTGCAAAATTACTTTGTCGTGTCTTTGCTCGTATTGTGGCCGTTTTTCTTTGAGTGCGCGGCTCAAACGCATCAATTGAGTTCGGTATAGTGCTCCTGTGATGGTTTCGTTCGATTTCAATAGCTCATAATACACCACACCCAGCTGGTCCCACCAAATACAGAGCATGAGCTTGGCGCCGTGAATATTTGGTTTGGCCGTCGATGATGATGCATGGCCGGGGTAACCATATGATTTTTTGCGCTTCGGGTTATCGTAATGGATCCACTTTTCATCACCAGTGACAATGCGATGCAAAAAACCCTTCCGTTTTTGCCGTTCGAGCAGCAGTTCGCATGCAAAAAAACGGCGCTCGACGTCTCTCGGCTTCAGCTCATACGGCACCCAATGTCCTTGCTTTTGGATCATTCCGAGGGCTTTTATACGATGGGAAATGGCTTGTTGTGTCACTCCCAATGAATCTGCGAGCTCTTGTTGAGTTTGACACGAGTCTTCATTGAGTATTGCCTCCAATTCAGCATTCTCAAACTTTTTCACTTGGCCCGGCCGCTCTTTGTCCTCAACGTCAAAATCACCACTTCTAAACCGCACAAACCATCTCTCGCACGTTGAAACCGATGGAACATGACTCGGATAAGCCTCGGAGACCAATCGATGTGCTTCAGCAGCACTTTTCTTCAAATTAAAGAAGTAAATTAAAACTTCCCGCAAATGCTGTTTTGTTGGCACGAAACTCGACATATTGAGAGCTCAAAAAAACTATGAATTTGACACTGCGACAAATTGACACATACTGAAAATTAAAGCTATAAGACGTAGCTTTGACATGAACATAGCCACAGTACTGCCTGATGCGTATAGCGTTAGTAACGCCATCTGTTATCAATCCCGCATTTTCAATTTGTACCCCCAATAATACTATTATATAACAATTATACCAATAATATTAATAAATAATAATAATATTTTTAAATATTTATAATATTATTATTATTTATTAATATTTTTAGTATTATGTTTATGTGTAAAACAGTGTGATATATATGTCTGTAAAACAGAATGAAAATAATAATAAATCTAAATTACTTTTAAAAGAGGTGATAAAATTAAAAGTGGATTTTGATAAGGTTGTGAATCCTGTGCGGCAACTATTCGAAGTCAGTAACTGTAACTGATGAGATGCTAACGCGAGAATTGCAAAATGCCATCAGAAATAATCGATGTCCGGGCCGAATCCGAGCAAAAGAAAAATCGAAAACCTCAATTGAGCGATTGCGTGATTCCTGGCAACATTTACTTCGTCATCGAGCTACTCGTTCACTAACTTATAACGATGAACAATTCCATGCTTTCGACAAAATAAAAATTTACGGCAAACGGTTGAAATCATTATTGGTCGATGATGTGAAACCAGGGGCGGTATGTTGTACCATCACTTCGAATCGAAATTCGAAAAAAGTCGATTGGCCGTATGTTGTATCATTTTCGACAAGCAAAAATGATACAACTTTCACTTTTTCGATTCGACTTTTTTCGATTTCGATTCGAAGTGATGGTACAACATACCGCCCCAGCTATCGATATGGTAGCAGAAAGTGTTGCGGACTGGTATATAATGGGCCAAGTAAATTTCGTTCAAGCTCAAATACTAGAGAAGGATGTAGTCAACTTTGAGAATAATTTGTATGAAATCTAGGAAACTGTCCCGAATCAAGAATGATCTAAAATTGATATTAATAATCGAAGATCAATATGATTGCCGCAAGAGATAATTGTGTAACAAACGACACTAGTAATATTGATTATACGGTAATGGCTTTTTAAATAATTATTTCAGCAACAGTTTAATGTATAATTTTATAATTTTAGACATACATATAAAAAATTTACCTCTTGCTTCACACCTATAGCAAAGATAAGAATATAAAGATGAGTATTCATCATGGCACGCCGATGTGCACTAAATAAAATCGATAAACTTGTAGGGGAAAAAGTGTTTAGCCAAAATGAAAAGTGCAGCTATCATTTTACGTTGCTCGATATTTTGTCTTTCTGCCGAATAGTATTTCCAATATGATCGAGTAGAATTTCATAACAAAAAATATTTTATTTGTTTGTACAGTATAAAACACAAATTATTCTTCAAAATTTCCTTTTCATTATTCTATGAAACTAGTGTATGGTGTTTACTGTAATCGAAAAAAAAAACAAACGAAAACAATAAACATATCCAATCCATTTATTATTTTCGTTTGGAAATATCTCTCTCTACGCATCATTTATATTTAACACGTTCGCGGACGTGAATGCTATAGCATTCATCCAACTTTTTTGTTTTCTAACATTTTCGCGCAAATCAGTCATACAATTTTTTCGTTTTTTAAGAAATAAAACGACATATTTGTCAATTCTCAACAATACATTCCTTTCCGCGACGAAATATCATTGCAATTACAAAAGTTATCAAATTTGTGCTAAACACATTTTGAAAGCGTCCGCGAACGTGTTAATAAAACCGAATGAAACGAAAACACAAAATGCACATATTATGTATATAGATATCCTCGTATATAAATACTATTTAAAATATGTAATATGTGTACACGATCGAGAATTCCTTCTCATTTTATATACATATATCAAAATTAAACACGCGGCATGAAAAGAAAGATGATCGTTTAGGTGTATATAGCTACATAGAATATTTTTATTTTGGTGTGCTAAATGAAATGTAAACCAAAAAATGGGAAAAAAATATTTGGAGGATTTTGATACGGTAAAAATCAAAAACTTGTCAATGAAAAGGAAAAAATGTATGTTAACTATTCCACATTATACATACATATACATTTGTGTTTTGTCTATATTATGTATACTCCTATATAGCTATACTGATTCGTCCAAATCAGTGCACCTAGATACTAATGGCCTCATTGCTTTAAAAATTTTGCTATATGACGTCATGTTATGTCGACGATTTCAATCTTTGGTATGGCATTAAAGTCAAATAAATGATCCGAGTTTTTTATATTTGGTAAAAAATAATTTACATATTATATTATTATCAAAATATGCATTAAACATTTCGTTAAACCTTTAAATGTTATGCATTTATTTAGACAAAAATTTGATGACGTAACAAGCAGTATTGCCTTGTCTTCTAGGTGCATTGTCCAAATTAAATACATTAATGTGTTTTTCTATGTGTATACTATACGGATGATAGTGACGAATTCATTAATAGTAAAATACCTAACAATTTAAGAAATTAGTATTTTTTAGGAGAAAATGAATGAAATCAGTTTACAACGGAAAGATTGGGAAATATACTTTGTATTTAGATTTGTTTCCAAAAATTGATCAAGCATGGTAGTAGTTAATTTACAGTAGTTATACATAATTATGAGTACTCAAAATATACGTGCAGTCCAATTTCTAAACTGCTAAGTTCAGCGTGAAAACCACCTTAAGGTTTTCCAAAGGCAATAAATAAATAGATAGTTCGTTGTTGTTTGTGGCTAGTCGATTGATAATTTCGATTAATATCGAATAAGGTATATCGATTTATAGGATTCACCAGAAGTGCAATTCTATTTTTGAATTATTACTTTTAGGCATCAAACCAATTTATTTATTATTGTTCAATTTATTTAGCCGCCCTACTTTATTTAATTAATTCCATGCCGAACTGAACGTCTCAAAATTTTTGGTTTGCGGTGTTTGAGATTTCAAATATCTGAGCTGGTTTTATTTGCTATTTATCAATGTTTAGCCGTCAGCTCAACAGGACTAAGTTTAAACAGCCGCGAGGCTGACAACTCGTACCTGCGAAAGCATTAAGCTTTTCACGAATACTAACAACAAAATGTTAGGATACCACCTAAATATAACAGGAGCCTCGCTTAAAAATCCGGACAAGAACGATCGGCACATAGTACGGTAATCACATGCATCAAGGAGTATCGGTTGGAACTTGTTCGTGGTCTAATAAATGTGGGAGAAGTGTCTTTTCGACTTACGTTGCCCTCTTAGTCTTGTGATTTCTTTATTAAGTGGACTAAAATACCATTTTGGATTTTCAAGCGGTGTAAAGAATCGCGCAGAACTCACTGCTGAGCTTGCAACGATTAGTATACTGAACTTATGAGTATTGGTGATGTAACAGTAAATAAGAAAGGGAGTACATACATAATAACTCATTTTCCTTAAAATCACCTCAAATCGATTCTTTTTAAAAGTCATTGTGTTCATAGTTTCATAATTTCTATAGATGGGCTCGGATTGTAAATTTGTGTTATGATTCGCTCGATACAATTTTTTCATTCAATCATTACTGTTGAATACTGGTCGAATTACTGATCGAATCATTACTGATCATTATTCAATATATTAAATAAATATTTTTGTTATCCACTCCTCAACCCACATTATTCTCGAAAAAACTCTTATTGGAAAAATTAAACAACTGTATAGATCGATCGTTTTTGTATTTTATTCCAATAAAAAGGTTAGGGTTAGAAATATGGATATAAGACACCTAACCCTGTTTGACATTATGAATATACAGGATGGCCTTACCGTCATCGGGAACGCCATCCTGTATATTCATAATGGTCAAATCGGATGATAAAACTCACTAAGTGCACATTCAGCAAATGATACGTAGGGCGCAGCACCTGTGATATTTACTTCTAGGACAGTATAAAAGTCCGCAGTGCAGCCAATTAAAAATAAATGTAATGAAAGAGAAACGCTTATTACGGATAATATGGCGAATTCTTGCATGTTACCATATAGGCTAGTAACACCAAAATCAATTTGGACAGGCAATTCGACCTTGTGTTTTGTTTTAATGTCAGTACTTGCGTTGTTGCAGAAAGAAATTTATTTCTCTCTACTATTGCTGCACATATACGATTGACCGATTTTAACCACATATTGTTACGATTCTAACAATGTTAAAGCCACTTCTAAGGCTCTATAATTTTAGAAATACTGGACATCAATTTTGTCGACTTGCAATATTTGAGTGTATCGAAAAATCTGTACCTCGCACTCGCAAAAAATTTTTCGTCATCTTCTTCATGGTACATTTAGTTCACCGGACAAGTTGTGCAGTGGTTAAAGCCTAGGCACTTGGACCGGGAGGTACTGGGTGGTTCGAATCCCATCAGAGGCTAGATGCAAATCAAATTTTCATCATCGATTACAATCGGTGATGTTAATAAACACAACTAAGACACTCTGATGGAGTGCAGAATTCAGCGCCGAATAGGTTGACATGGAGCTTGCAATGTGTAGGTGGTATACTGTAGTTGTGTGAGCAGGTGAATGGGTTAATGATGTGTCGTGAATGCGTGGTATCACAATGGGCCAAAAATGGCCTAAGTGTCAACCACTGAAACCTAACCTTCATGGTACATTGAATTTTTATGCGATATGTTAATAAACGAGCTCACATAACGAGCTCACATAACCTATTAATTCGGATTAGTTCAAATTTTATATGGGAAAGTTCATCCAAATTTTGTTTTAGATCACGTATTTTGATTTGAAATCTAGTAAGAGACTTGGCGTTGTTTCATAAAATTTGAATTGAACTGGATCAGGTCAAGAAATACGAGTAAGTCCTAATGAATTTTGTTTTCAATATATTGCATAGAAACCATAAACAAGGATATCAAGCTGTGAACTAAAAGAAAAATTAATTTGATCGAAAATTAATGGAAAACGTGCTATACATAAAAAACTGATATGTAAAATTAGGTAGAATAGTTCAGCGAGATACTTCGTCGCGGTAAAGAAGAAAATGAGTAGTTGGGTCTGCTTGAAACAAACAGATTTAAAAAATAAAAATATGCAAAAAATTAATAAAAATTTTGCTAACATAAAATAGATTGAAATAAAAAAAAATTAATTATTAGGAAATTTAAAGTAAAATAAGTTGAAAATGTCATAGGTTTAACGACGGGTAGGTGATTTGTACATTTGCTACCTAATTAAGATTTCCTTTTTTTTGCTATCTAATAACACTTGCTAATATTGAAGTTAAAATTTTGGAAGTTTTCATTATCCTCGCGCAGCATCATAGTGATGGGCGCCATTCAGACCATAATCCTCCTAAGAATTTTTTTTTTGAAGTAAAATTCGAAAATCGACCACCAGTAATAGGTGGACAAAAATAATATCTGCAACAGCTCGACGCTATACTAAGCGGATGAATGTTGATTAGTTTCAAACGATCAAAGCAATGAGGTAAATTGTAAAAGTCTGGGACTGCTTCAATTTTCTGTATGTGGACTGCGTGATATGAGGAACAGACTTAACAAGCGTACTCAAGCAAAGGTTCGGATAATAGTCGTATAAATGGCCTTCCTAACATAAGGATCAACAAATTATGTTTTTGTTCATTTTGTTCGGACACTTAGGCCATTTTTGGCCCATTGTGATACCACGCATTCACGACACATCATTAACCCATTCACCTGCTCACACAACTACAGTATACCACCTACACATTGCAAGCTCCATGTCAACATATTCGGCGCTGAATTCTGCACTCCATCAGAGTGTCTTAGTTGTGTTTATTAACATCACCGATTGTAATCGATGATGAAAATTTGATTTGCATCTAGCCTCTGATGGGATTCGAACCACCCAGTACCTCCCGGTCCAAGTGCCTAGGCTTTAACCACTGCACAACTTGTCCGGTGAACTAAATGTACCATGAAGAAGATGACGAAAAATTTTTTGCGAGTGCGAGGTACAGATTTTTCGATACACTCAAATATTGCAAGTCGACAAAATTGATGTCCAGTATTTCTAAAATTATAGAGCCTTAGAAGTGGCTTTAACATTGTTAGAATCGTAACAATATGTGGTTAAAATCGGTCAATCGTATATGTGCAGCAATAGTAGAGAGAAATAAATTTCTTTCTGCAACAACGCAAGTACTGACATTAAAACAAAACACAAGGTCGAATTGCATGTCCAAATTGATTTTGGTGTTACTAGTCTATATGGTAACATGCAAGAATTCGCCATATTATCCGTAATAAGCGTTTCTCTTTCATTACATTTATTTTTAATTGGCTGCACTGCGGACTTTTATACTGTCCTAGAAGTAAATATCACAGGTGCTGCGCCCTACGTATCATTTGCTGAATGTGCACTTAGTGAGTTTTATCATCCGATTTGACCATTATGAATATACAGGATGGCGTTCCCGATGACGGTAAGGCCATCCTGTATATTCATAATGTCAAACAGGGTTAGGTGTCTTATATCCATATTTCTAACCCTAACCTTTTTATTGGAATAAAATACAAAAACGATCGATCTATACAGTTGTTTACTTTTTCCAATAAGAGTATTTTCGAGAATAATGTGGGTTGAGGAGTGGATAACAAAAATATCTATTTAATATATTGAATAATGATCAGTAATGATTCGATCAGTAATTCGACCAGTATTCAACAGTAATGATTGAATGAAAAAATTGTATCGAGCGAATCATAACACAAATTTACAATCCGAGCCCATCTATAGAAATTATGAAACTATGAACACAATGACTTTTAAAAAGAATCGATTTGAGGTGATTTTAAGGAAAATGAGTTATTATGTATGTACTCCCTTTCTTATTTACTGTTACATCACCAATACTCATAAATTCAGTATACTAATCGTTGCAAGCTCAGCAGTGAGTTCTGCGCGATTCTTTACACCGCTTGAAAATCCAAAATGGTATTTTAGTCCACTTAATAAAGAAATCACAAGACTAAGAGGGCAACGTAAGTCGAAAAGACACTTCTCCCACATTTATTAGACCACGAACAAGTTCCAACCGATACTCCTTGATGCATGTGATTACCGTACTATGTGCCGATCGTTCTTGTCCGGATTTTTAAGCGAGGCTCCTGTTATATTTAGGTGGTATCCTAACATTTTGTTGTTAGTATTCGTGAAAAGCTTAATGCTTTCGCAGGTACGAGTTGTCAGCCTCGCGGCTGTTTAAACTTAGTCCTGTTGAGCTGACGGCTAAACATTGATAAATAGCAAATAAAACCAGCTCAGATATTTGAAATCTCAAACACCGCAAACCAAAAATTTTGAGACGTTCAGTTCGGCATGGAATTAATTAAATAAAGTAGGGCGGCTAAATAAATTGAACAATAATAAATAAATTGGTTTGATGCCTAAAAGTAATAATTCAAAAATAGAATTGCACTTCTGGTGAATCCTATAAATCGATATACCTTATTCGATATTAATCGAAATTATCAATCGACTAGCCACAAACAACAACGAACTATCTATTTATTTATTGCCTTTGGAAAACCTTAAGGTGGTTTTCACGCTGAACTTAGCAGTTTAGAAATTGGACTGCACGTATATTTTGAGTACTCATAATTATGTATAACTACTGTAAATTAACTACTACCATGCTTGATCAATTTTTGGAAACAAATCTAAATACAAAGTATATTTCCCAATCTTTCCGTTGTAAACTGATTTCATTCATTTTCTCCTAAAAAATACTAATTTCTTAAATTGTTAGGTATTTTACTATTAATGAATTCGTCACTATCATCCGTATAGTATACACATAGAAAAACACATTAATGTATTTAATTTGGACAATGCACCTAGAAGACAAGGCAATACTGCTTGTTACGTCATCAAATTTTTGTCTAAATAAATGCATAACATTTAAAGGTTTAACGAAATGTTTAATGCATATTTTGATAATAATATAATATGTAAATTATTTTTTACCAAATATAAAAAACTCGGATCATTTATTTGACTTTAATGCCATACCAAAGATTGAAATCGTCGACATAACATGACGTCATATAGCAAAATTTTTAAAGCAATGAGGCCATTAGTATCTAGGTGCACTGATTTGGACCAATGCCTTCTATACTACTGGCCTTTTACTACTCTCATTTTTCGCACATGACGTCAATTTAAGTCTATACCGAGACTGCGCAATAATAATTTTAGGATATTTACACTAACAAAGCAACTAGAGAAAGCAACAACAACGTCGACTTAGCGTGTCGTCATCATTTGGTGTAAGCGGCCAGTAGTTTAGAAGGCATTGTTTGGACGAATCAGTATAGCTATATAGGAGTATACATAATATAGACAAAACACAAATGTATATGTATGTATAATGTGGAATAGTTAACATACATTTTTTCCTTTTCATTGACAAGTTTTTGATTTTTACCGTATCAAAATCCTCCAAATATTTTTTTCCCATTTTTTGGTTTACATTTCATTTAGCACACCAAAATAAAAATATTCTATGTAGCTATATACACCTAAACGATCATCTTTCTTTTCATGCCGCGTGTTTAATTTTGATATATATAAAATGAGAAGGAATTCTCGATCGTGTACACATATTACATATTTTAAATAGTATTTATATACGAGGATATCTATATACAAAACCGAACACAATCATATTCTATAAGCCGTACAATACTCGGCTATACACGCGGATAATGGCACTTTTTAACTCCTATTTGATAGTATTGGGGTCAATTTTTAACTTCTATTTGATAGTATTTGCATACGGCCAATAGAAATCGAATATGACACATTTGATCTAGATTTCTCGTAAACAACAAAAAACAAAATAGATTTAAAGATCAAATATGTGTAGCCACGCCTCATTCTTGCATAAAAAGACTAAAACAATTATGAAAATAGAAATTAAAAAACAAAATCCTTTTCTATTGTAAATATTTTTTGCCGTCGGCAAAACCGAACACAATCATATTCTATAAGCCGTACTGTAGTGACACGCATGCAATTTTTCACTTCTGTTTAATTGTATTGTGCGTATACGAACATGAAATTTTATTCTCTATTTACTCCAATTGTGCATATGTTTCGGAAATACATTTACGTAAAAAAATGTTTAAAGGGAAAAATAGAAAAAACAAAAACTAGCAGGTGTGTCTTGTTTGTTATGATATAATTAAAAAGTGCATTTCGATGTCGATCGCGATAAAACAAAAGGAAAAGGTAGTAACCTTTCGATTTTGGTTTTGCCGACGGCAAAAAATATTTACAATAGAAAAGGATTTTGTTTTTTAATTTCTATTTTCATAATTGTTTTAGTCTTTTTATGCAAGAATGAGGCGTGGCTACACATATTTGATCTTTAAATCTATTTTGTTTTTTGTTGTTTACGAGAAATCTAGATCAAATGTGTCATATTCGATTTCTATTGGCCGTATGCAAATACTATCAAATAGAAGTTAAAAATTGACCCCAATACTATCAAATAGGAGTTAAAAAGTGCCATTATCCGCGTGTATAGCCGAGTATTGTACGGCTTATAGAATATGATTGTGTTCGGTTTTGCCGTCGGCAAAACCAAAATCGAAAGGTTACTACCTTTTCCTTTTGTTTTATCGCGATCGACATCGAAATGCACTTTTTAATTATATCATAACAAACAAGACACACCTGCTAGTTTTTGTTTTTTCTATTTTTCCCTTTAAACATTTTTTTACGTAAATGTATTTCCGAAACATATGCACAATTGGAGTAAATAGAGAATAAAATTTCATGTTCGTATACGCACAATACAATTAAACAGAAGTGAAAAATTGCATGCGTGTCACTACAGTACGGCTTATAGAATATGATTGTGTTCGGGTTTGCTATATACATAATATGTGCATTTTGTGTTTTCGTTTCATTCGGTTTTATTAACACGTTCGCGGACTTTTTCAAAATGTGTTTAGCACAAATTTGATAACTTTTGTAATTGCAATGATATTTCGTCGCGGAAAGGAATGTATTGTTGAGAATTGACAAATATGTCGTTTTATTTCTTAAAAAACGAAAAAATTGTATGACTGATTTGCGCGAAAATGTTAGAAAACAAAAAAGTTGGATGAATGCTATAGCATTCACGTCCGCGAACGTGTTAAATATAAATGATGCGTAGAGAGAGATATTTCCAAACGAAAATAATAAATGGATTGGATTTGTTTATTGTTTTCGTTTGTTTTTTTTTTCGATTACAGTAAACACCATACACTAGTTTCATAGAATAATGAAAAGGAAATTTTGAAGAATAATTTGTGTTTTATACTGTACAAACAAATAAAATATTTTTTGTTATGAAATTCTACTCGATCATATTGGAAATACTATTCGGCAGAAAGACAAAATATCGAGCAACGTAAAATGATAGCTGCACTTTTCATTTTGGCTAAACACTTTTTCCCCTACAAATTTATCGATTTTATTTTTTGCACATCGGCGTGCCATAATAAATACTCATCTTTATATTCTTATCTTTGCCTATAGTATGAATTTTTGCAGTTTGGTCGTTGCAACCTGATGAGTAGACCAACTTTTATCGGTACGAAACCAAACTGCCAAGAGGAAACTTGAGGAAGTTCTCATTTTTGTAAAGGGTTGTGTGGCTCTGTACACACAAATACCCTTGGGGTTAATGGGGGGTTGAGTGAATTTTCTACTTCTTTTAGTAGAGTATTGTAAGTAAATGACCTCATTTTTTGGTGGCCCGAAAGGTCTCAAACAATGTGAATGTCATAGAAAATAATATTTGTCTATAAAAAAGCCGAAAATCTTTAAAGTAATTAATGCAGACGAATTTAAAATTTCTTAAAATTTCTCAATTTATTTTTTATAAAAAATGTAATAACAAATTTTATAAATTAAAAATTATTTATTGAGCCAATAATAACTATAATAAAGTTGGTAATGGTTTAGGGCTCGTTTTTATTTTAAATAAAGTAAAACAAATTTAAAGACTGAGCTTTCGATGTCTCATCGACATCATTTTCAAAGCTAATGAAAATTTTTTTATATAAATTTCTTAAAAACAAATATAAAAAGCCTAAACAGTAAATACAATTTTTTCAAATAGGAAATACAAAATTTTATAAACTATAATTATAAATTATTGTAAAGCATTGCTGTGCATTGCGTAAAAAATATTAATCAAAATAGCTAATAAGTAGCTGTCAATTTGTTTTAAAAATTAAAATAATTTTTATTATTACATATTTATTTTTTTAACAACAGTTTGTTTTCAAAATTATCGTTAATGTAAATTACACAAAAAAAAAAATTATTGTATAACACAACCAAAAAAATATACGAATAAATTGACAACCGCTTTTACGATGCTTCTCCGAAGAAATTCAATATGAAATGAAAATAATTTTACACTTACATAAGTAAATAACATCAACTACGTTTTATCGTGTGAACGCAAATGTTGAATTATGATTGTTGTGCCTGTTTAGACGATGAGTAATTCATTGTGATGAGAAATTTTTTGGCAGCTGCACGACTGAAATTTTAGGTTAATTTACGCACTTGTCAAAAATTTCTCCTCCATATTTTATAGTAGAACATTTTTTTAGATATTTTGGTAAATTAATCAAAATAATAAAACAACATATTTTTTGCTCATCTCAAAAATGATATTAATTTTTACCATATAAAATAATTGTCAATTTTTAAAAATAAAGATTTTTAGTTATTTATTTAAAAAATGTGAGGTTAGTTTTTGTTGATTTCCAAATTTCCTCAATTTTTTCTACTATAAAAGAAAAATGTTGTTGCTCAGTCACTCTAGTGTAAATTTTAGTTCTTGTCTTTCTCCGATGTTCATCAAAATTTTTCTGTTTTGTACATGGAATAGTACCATAAACGTTGGCATGCTTCGCGATATGATTAGCATAATACATTATTTACGGTTCTCAAATGCTGAAACGATGTTGGACCACGAACATATATCAAACGCAAATAATAAAATTCTACATTATGTAATGTTTTAGCAACAGTAATGTTTTACAAATGAAAAGCCAAATGTACTACTGTGGGATATCTCTCATGAATTTGAAAAGTAAAGATGTGCAATACTGCTTCATTGCTGCTGATGTATCTTCCCATTTGAGATTGCTTAATTTCATCTAAATTATTTGCAAGTGCTACTCCGAAAACGGCCATATCGCTTCCTTTAATTACATATTTGCAAATGTATTTTATTGATTGTTGAATATTGCTATTCTGTTATTGCAATATTCAACATTTATATCAGCTTTGTATATTTTGAATAATATAGGTAAATATGGTACTATCCAACGGTTATCAATTGCAAAATTAGTATTTAGTACTTTAGGATCGTCTGCGATACAATGGATATCCATCGTTGCCTCATGCTTGTAATCGTTTCAGGAATTAATTGTCTGGGATATCTTTAAGAGCATTTACCATCGATCATACATGGCGAATTTATGTTTAATGCTTCATATGGGCCATGTACCATATTTTGAGTAACAATTTGAGTGTTTCGGGTCGGGTGTGTTGAGTCGGGTGTTTCTACAAATTTTACTTTTTACTTTGAAAGTTAGTACTTTTCTGACACTACACTAATTGACATAAATACAGAAATTAAAAAATAACTAAAACTTAATTACCCTAAAGCTACTCTACATGTTCGGAAATAGATTTGGCAATTTTTTGTATTGATTATGAAATTAATTACATAAAACTTTGCCGGCTTCACATTAATAAAATTATTAAGTCTAATGAAGTTTATGAGAGTCTGAACTCTTATCAAGGCCGCTTTATGGCTGTTGCTTTTATGCTGTTCAGTCGAATAAATCTTTGTTCAACAATCAGTGATTTCCTAGGCATTTTGTGTTTATATTACTAATACAGAAACATTGTATTCGTCCTGGGTGCTGCATGCTTTTTGCTTCATTATCTATTAGTAAATGTTTAGTTCGGTAAAAGGAAAAAAAATTATTAGGCCTTGCAGGTTATGCCTTTAACTTAAAGAGATTCTACACAGTTGAAAGAAATATGGCCTATGTAATCCAAATTGCTTTTCATATAGGTCCAGCGCAAGCTTGCATTACAAACTAATGCACAAGTTGCATTATATTAGATATTAATGCTAATTGTATTAATTTTTATTGTATAGTTTACATTAAACTTTAACGGAATATTTAGTTAAAAATGATACAAGTTATATTAAAATTTTACAGCACATTGCATAAAAAAATAAATTAAAATATCCATTTGGAAGAATCATTTTAAGTGGCATTAAAATTGAATAGCTCAGCCCAGTGCTTTAAACAGTATAAAGCAAAAAGCACACTACATTAGAAATTTATAAATTCCCAATTAATTGTATTACACTTATATTATTTTGTATTGAAACTAAAACTATAAGGCAAATTCCACAGATCCCAATTTTTTTCTTTTCCAACTGGATAGACGTAAATCAATTGACGTCCTTATCCTATTCCTTACACAGCAAATATATGAAAAATATTTTAAGCTTTTATATAAAAAATATACACAATGCCTTCGCGAATTATAATAAATTTGCTAAAAAATAGTCAACCCCCAGATTATATAGAAATTTTCTTTTAATACACTACTGCAGTAATTTTAGACGCAACTGCATCATAACTATTTTTAATGCATGCTTTGCATCAGAATGTAATACACGATTGCATCGTATAAGCCTTGATGCAAGGGTTGCATTAAAAATTGCAGCAAGATTTTTAAGTGTGTAGGCTACCTTGGTTTAGTGAGACTGCGCAATCACTCTAGCCTAATAAGAGGAGGCGAATTATTGTTTCTCGTGTTATTCTAGAAAAATACAGAATTTTTAAAGGAGCAAGACAAGCAAAACTTGGGACTAACAACTGATAGATTGAATATCTTTAACCAAAATACGGACTCGAAACATGTATTTTTGCATTTTGGCCTACATAAAGCGATTGTTCTAAACTTAAAAACTCTTGGGTTTAAATCATTTTATGTCTTTGGATATAATTCCTATAAACGTCTCTCAAAATGAACAAAAAAATATCAGGAGGAACTACAGCCCATTGTAAAATCTTGATTGGAATGGCTGGTGTTTAGATTATACAGGTAGATCCGTAGCAGCTCTAAAGCGTCTTCATTTGTTTGGAACAAACCCAATATCATCGTATTGATAAAATTATACATTTCAGAATACAAAATTGAACGCACTGCTTAATAATTCACTTAATTCTATTCGAGAATGATATATTCAGAACATAGCCCATATTCTCAAAGTCATCGTACATACCCAATATCATCATAATCGGATAAGAATTAATTTAGTTCCGTCCATGTTGTGAAAAGCACAACAATAATTAGTCAAATTAAAAGACTTGTACAAAAAATAGTTTACGAGTACCAATAATAGTCCAATACATTGACCTCTACATTTTAACTTTCAGGCAAACATAAACACCAACATTTTTCTTAAAACTTTTTGCAGTTAAATTCAAATTCAAAATTTTTTTCGATTCGTAGAACGTTTTTAAAATAATTCTTGCTAAAAAATTTGTAATAAGCCAGTTTGTAATTACGAAAAAAGACAAAATCGGTGAACTATTAAAAATACTAAACGCCGTATATACCTAATATTTCCTTCAAAATAAGTGATCTTATCTTCTTACTTATCTTTTGGATTATTCCATTTAAATAAGATTATATAAATACAAAACAATTGACATATCTAAGTGAAGTGAAACTCATACCATATCCGAATAAATTAAGAAAATCTTCCCAATAATTTTCTAATTCATACTGTTAATTATTTGAATATTTTGTTATAGTAAATATTGTATCAAAATTGTAGGTGCATTTTTAATTTCTGTTTTCAAATTATCTCAACTAAAATCATTTTGCAATCATTAAAATGAAACACCAATATACATCTCATAATGTGCAATGCCAAGTTTCATTCTACAATTTAGCAAATCCATAGTTTTTCTTATTCAAATTAAGTAGTTTAGTTAAGCCCATTCCACACAAGCGTTTTTTGTATTTTGGCATTTTTTTTAAACCAACTAGTCGTATTAGATAATGCATATGTATGTGTAACCAAATTGACAAAAAAAAAAATATTTTTGAAATGACTTCGCACAGTTCGCATCGTATGCAATATAATTGGTTGAAAATAATTAACACAAATATGTTGATTTTTACGCATATTATAAATGAAAATAATTAATTATTAATTTATACATTATTTATATTACAAATAAAAATAATTAATTATTTAATTATAAACCCAAATTTTTTCTTTTTTCATTTCGTTTCAACATATATCTTATACATATCACACAAACTATGTTTCTACGAAAATAAAAGCATACTTAAAACACATGCGTAAATGAACGAAATTTGTTTTATTACTACTTTGAAAGCGATATCGCCCCAAATTTATTTTATTGTTTTATCACTACACAACACACTCGAAAAATAAAATAAAATTAAAAAACACATTCGAAAATAAGTAGGAAATTTTTTTATTGCACTTTGAACCCTTATTTTATATTTAAACATATATTTTGTGTATTGTTTTGTAATTGCTCTCTCGAAAATAAAATTTAAACTAAAATCTACAAGTCAAAAATGTCCTTGAAATATTTTTTATTTAATTTATGTTTGTGTCAGTGTGGTTGAACAGAAAATATATTGAGTCGCAATTAAAACTTGTATCATTGGTAAACGGGGAAAGGAACGAGGAAAAATCCAGGATTTTTTTTTTACGTGTGGAATGGGCCGGAGGGACATCCATATGGCATATTATATCCAAAAAAAACATTGATATCGAATTATCTTTGTTTTGCTTGATCCTTCGTAAAGTAATATTGCTCATTCGCTTAATGTTGTGTTGGTTAGTCAGTTAGTGCATTTAACTTTTGCGTGTTTTTTTATTTTATTTTATTAAAATAATACTATTATCAATACCAATACAATAACAGGCCATTTCTTATTAAAATCTTGTTTGTATATGTAAATCCAAAAAGAAATGAGAATTCCATACAAAACGAAAAAAAATTACATGGCTACAAAAAGACAATTTCATTATTTGCAATAAATAATTTGTATCGCTCAAGTTAAATCGAATAATACATTGCAAGAAATAAATAAGGATATTTTGTTATTGAATCATTTAAAAAAAAAATTGTATTGAGAAAACTTTTCATTCAGTAATATTCCAGTTAAACCAGCAACTTAATTTTACACCGTATACGTAACAACAAATAAAATAAAAACAAAAATACACGAGATTGTGTACTGCCGCTCTTGCATGCTTTTTTACTTTTTTAGTAAACCAAAATATGTTGAAGGGGATGGGTGTACGTCTTTGCGTATGACAACAATAAATTTTGTTTTTTATTTTTGTTCAAATAAAACTTGATTTTTCATTAATACGGTGTAATAAACAAAAACACATTTTAATCAATCAATACTAATGATGAAATGATGAGTCCAAAAGCGAAATTTAGTTGGTTGTACATAATAACTAAAAAAAAAATCCAATTTTATCGACAATTGGATTTTTTTTTTTTGTGGGCTTATGTAAAAGTTACAGTAAAGAATAAAAATTACGATACAGTTTATCGAAGATATTGAAACTTAGGAAGGCAAAATATCACACATAATAATTTTGTATATTATGTGTATAGTAAAATATTCCTATGTGACTGACGACGAAATTTACATTGAATTGGTCGATTAATTAGATTTTTCGATTAATTGTTTAAATAAATCTGCAATAAACGTAATTTTTTAAAGCAACTTTTTTTAATTTTGATAATTACAGTTTAACTAAACACTTTTATGGTACCCTTTTTATGTTTCATTTTATGGTCGAAATATTTGAGGAAATAATCCGTCGAGATATATTGTTTAAGCCGACGGCAAAAAGTGATCGAATAATTATGAGTATATCCCTTTTTCAACCAAGAAAACAAAAAAATTGGCTCAGTTTTAGTCCAACCCACACAAATGTGTGAGTAAAAAACCATAGTATCCCTTTCGAGTTCAAAAAAAAATTTTTTTTTGGTTCAATTTAAGTTCACCATACACAAATGTGTATGTAAATAATGACAGGTTGTAATGTCTTCCGCATTTTGACGGATCTTCCTTAAATCGGAATTCTTGTTGAAAAAAGCATAATAATATGATAGTAAATTAATCATATAACATATAATATATTTGTTCTTGTTAACATATTAATTATTTTATCATTATTATAGTTACTATTATTTTTCGGACGAAAACAAAATTAAGTGGTTTACACAAATGTGTATGCTGGTCTTCAATTACCACCTAATTCTAGGTTTGACATCTTCGTTTGTCGTAATCGAAATTTACATACACAATTGTGTATGCGGGTCAGGAAAGGGGTTTGTTATGGCGTTGTTGATAAAAAATTTCGCTGTATTTGTAGTAAAACCAACAAAATTGTGTGTAACGATATAGCCCTTTCGAGTTCAAAAAAAATTTTTTTTTGCTTCAAGTTAAGTTCACCATACACAAATGTGTATGCAAATAATGACAGGTTGTAATATCTTCCGTATTTTAACGGATCTTAATTAAATCGGAATTCTTTTTGAAAAAAGCATAATAATTTGATAACAAATTAATTATTTATCATATTAATACTTAGTTTTTGATAACATATTAATTATTTAATCATTATTATAGTTACTGCTATTTTTCGGACAAAATAAAATTATATGGTATACACAATTGTGTATGCTGGTCTGCAATTGGCACCAAATTCTATGTTTGACATATTCGGTTGTCGTTTACATACACAATTGTGTATGCGGGTCAGGAAAGTGATAGTGTTTTTTTTCGGACGAAAATAAATTAAAAAAGAATTCACAAATGTGTAAGTTAAAACATACAAAACTAAATTTTTGACATGGTACTTTTACCCTACCCGCACAATTGTGCTAGTAAATCACTAAAGGGATATAACATAAAAATATAAAATTGTTAATACATATGTATTATGTTTACAAACACAATATATTATGTACGTGTCTGTAGCTATTATGAAATAATTGTTACGCGTAAATATCTGTATGTACATTATAAAGAAATGCAGCTCACAAATTATTGTTAACGATGTTATCCTTTTTCTGACCGGAATACACAATTGTGTATGTATAGTTCGATTATGACAAACGAAGATGCCAAGCATAGAATTAGGTGGTAATTGAAGACCAGCGTACACATTTGTGCATACCAGTTAATTTTTCTTTTCGTCTGAAAAATAACAGTATCTATAATAATCATATAATAATATTAATATGATATCAAAAATAAATAATTAAATATTTCTGTTCTTATCAGAAATATGTAGTTGATGGGTTCGGCTACAAATCCAAAGAAGTCCATAATTTCTTAGTAGATGTGAATTTCGAGAATGTTAAATGATTTTTTTAAGTAAACAAAATATTTGATTTTAACTGAAAATCAAAAAATAATTAAACAATTAATTCAACTATACATATACTTATCAAACTTAAATAAGTTTAAAAAAAATACATTTATTATCCGTTCATTTAAAAAAATAATAAAAAAAAAACCGAAATTACTTGTTTGTTGTCGTCACTGACGTCACATAACAAGCGCAATATTATACCTTCAACTTTCTGTATATCGTGCGGTTTATCTGTCAATCTTTAAATTAACATCGTGAAATTTGTTGAAAAACTTTAAGATTAAAATACCAATTTTTTCTAAAATATAAAATATATTTAATAAATTGGTAGCGGTCAACTTGCATACATTTTATATTACTGACTAGAGTAAATAATTTCAATTCAAGAAAATGTGTTAGTTGAAGTATCGAATTTCGATTTTTATCAACAGCTAATTGAAAAGTTGATGGCTAGTGCGGGAAATGATTTCATAGAAATAGTGGTACATATAAGTTGTGTAACATTATCATGTCATTTGCTCAAAAATAAAGTTGCTATTTGTAATTTTTTTTAACGTTATATGAATTATTATGACGTAATTTCTAATACCAGGTTAACCACTACCATTTTTGACAATTTAATTGAAATTTCTAAAATTCCTTTAAACCTAGTATGTACCATAAATAGACAAACCAACCCAACTTCAATTTTTGATAGCTACATCTTTATAATGTTTAATTACTTGTTTCATTTTTCGTTGTTTATTAGAATATTTCATAAATTTACCTATTATATCGCACGCCAGCGAGTAATTTAACAATACAATAGAAATTAATTAATTAATTTTTATTATCTTTAAGCCGTTTCCACCATTACCCAAGAGGTAGGCTTCAATGCGTTTTTTTAACGAGGTTCCCCAAATAAATTTAGGCCTAGTCCTCGGTTTTAAAATTAGTTTTTATTTCAAACAACTAATTTTAAAACAATATCACATTTATAATTAAAAAAACCATCACCGCAATGATTTAATTTGTTTTAACTAAATAAAATTAAAAATATATACAGCATCAATTAAAAAAAAATCAACTAAAATTCAAATAAAATTCATTTCAATTTCATATTAAAATTTAAATAATTAAACAAATAGCTTAATAAACGATATGTTTAATAATGTTGATCAATCAATCAGTGATCATTCAATTTTCCTTTTTACCTAAAAATTTAAAGTTTTATTTGATTTTTTGAAAATTTCAAGTTTGCGCTTTCTGTCGGATATTACGTTACCATTTTCACGTTTAGAAAAATTATTAAGTAGTATGTTTGAAAAAATTGATAATAATGTATAGTAAATATCTTTGTGATTTTTGCCACAAGATTGGCAAGAATCATCAAAATCGATAGTTACTGTATCCACCAAGAGAGATTGAACAGTTAAAAAAGACAAACATTTTTTTTGATTTAATTCCGAATTAAAAAAAATTAATTTAAATTTATTATTATTGCAAATGTAATTAAAAACCGCACCCATATGCATATATATAAATAGAACAATATCCGTAGGTACACTCAAACCACCTCTTTGGAGCAGATCAAAATAATCGTCATCAGAAGCGACACCCTTTCCAGATCTAATTAATTTCTGACACTCCAGGCACGAAACCTTTTTAGATATGGAATGGGCCGCATACCCACATATATACAGAGCCGAGGAACGATCGAATATTTCTTCATACTCACTCAAATAATTCGATTCGTATAATTCCTCAAACTCTTGAGTATTTATCGAAAAAAATTGTATTTTTCTGATTTTCACAACGATTCAACGGGAATCATCGTATCAGATCTTATACAATTTTTTAGTCGTAACTTTTTCTCTGACTCGATTACTTCTTGATAAGATACGTAGAAAGTGCACCCACTAAGTCTTCCGTACCACGAAAATCTCCTTTCAAGATTGTCAGTCTGGAACTTACCGAACATTATATAATCAACATCATTTATGTAAGTATTCGCTATTTCTAGTAAAACACTTACATTTTGACGGATTGCTTTGAAAGTGGTTATGGTTAACCCACCATCAAACATGTCGATCTCCATCCATCTATTTATCCAGGATAAAAATTTTCGTAAGAACAAAATTCCACAATCATCCAATGTATATACGGGCAATCGGTACGGTTCGCGCTTTTTAATACCTTCAATCACTGACTTACAATTGACAATGTTCCACCAACGTTTAATAATTCTCAAAAACTCTACAGTACCCACGACTTCATTTAGATCACCGCAAGTTTGCAGGGCCGCGATAGTTGATTCATGAAAAACATTTGCAACGCATTGCACGCTTTGACGTCCAAAAGTGCCGGGAAAAACCGTTTTCTTATTTAATTTATATGCTTTCTTAACCAGTTGCTTTTCCTCATTAATATAAATATCGCGGATATCTTTAAAACAAGCTATTCTAATACGATCCTCTTCAAAATCCGGATAATAGAAAGATTTACTGGTGTCTTTTTTATTGAGCCAATTGTTACGAATGTTTTTAAAAATGTGAACTGGATCGTACATTAAAAATATAAAATTGTTAGGAAAATCAGGATTTTTAAATTTAAAGGAATTTGGCGCTAAAACTGAAAATAGATTTTGATTTATTTTATAGTTATCCGTAACTATGGTTATTACTTCTAAATTTATTGAATGCACCAGTTGTAAAATTTTTAAAACAAAGTTATGAAGATCAGCACCTGAAGGGTTACTGACAGGATGCAAAGCTACTACTTCTTTAAAATTACCGAACGCGGAACTTACTAAAACTGCGAGAACTGTTTTCGCAACATTTGAATTATTTTGGGCATACCCAGTTATTTTTTGCGATTTGTAATTAATTTGCGCCTTAAGATACATTTCATCTATCTGAATTATTACTTTGCGTTCCAAATGCTTTAAATGTTCCGCTTGCTTAGAAAGATAATTACTATTACCTTCCAAATTTGTAGGACAAACGTTTTGAAGGCGTGCTAGTCTCTGTAATGTACTCTTACTTGGTAAAATCAAAATATTCTCGTCTCTTATCAATTGATAAGTTACAGGTGATTGGAGGTATAGTAAAAAAAAGGAGTGAGTCCATTAATACTCTCAAGGAGATGTGTAAACATGGCGTGTGTATAGTACGTGGGTACAGTTTACTTTGAAGGAAGAAGGAATGCAATTTTACTAACCAGAGTTTTTCATTTGTTTATTATCGTTAAATTGGTCTATTACTCTTTCGGTATAATCGACGCAATTGAATTTTGGTAGCTAAAAAAAGATATATTATATACTGTCGACTCTAACTTTAAAAATTTTCATTGAAAAACTGCACAATATGGTCGTCCCATATCTAGTAGTAAATATATTTCGATCTGAGTTCATGTGCAAATCGAATTCGTCTCGCAGGAAGTTTATAAGTGGTTCAGCTTGAGGAACAGCAACATTAATATTGAAATCCCCGCTCATAATCATCGGCAAAAGATGATAGTCTCCTTGGAGAATTTTTGAAATTCTTTAGGATATGGGGCAAGGACGAAATGTATGAACTTCATTATGTCTTCGAAAGATTTATTCGGCGAGGTTAATACAACTACAGAAAGCATCTTATTCCCATTGAGAAGCTAAAGTTCAGCCGTATATATATCATCAATGAGTTGTGTTGTTACGCTCATACCAGTTGTTTGTCCAACGATGATTTCTTTATGCGAGGTGACTGTATGGTATGAGTATTCTATTTAAATTTTTATATATTGTTACTCCGGCAGCTCACTCACCGTCTCTCTTGAACTGAACGCAGATCTGGAAAAGCAAGAAAATTGAGCATCCTTGCGTGACTGTGTCAGTTAGGTCGAGGTGATGTGTATGACCTAAGACTCTGAGAGTTCAATGTTAAAAACCAGACGTCATTTTTCCCTATCTCGTACAAAATTCGCCATTACAACGGATAAAGTGGATTTGTGGTGAGGCGCGATAGCTAATTTTGAAGAAGACCCATTGAGATCCCATTTTTACGTCCATGGTAGATGACATGATCATCGGTAGCCGACGTGATGAACAGTCCTTCGAGACTCGTTACTCGTGCTAAAGCAATATACACAATTTGTTAACTGTGTCTTTTATCGTAAGAGTATATACTGACTATCTCGTTGTAGGTACCACCGTGTGATGCATGAATTTTGGTGGCACATGAAGGTACGACGCTCTACATTAATTGTTGTTTATGCTTAACATTAATTGTTGTTTCGATTAATAGTTGAGCTTTTTCTAGAAATGGGCACCAAACATCGGTCGATATTCGTTTTCTGCGCCCATCCAGCTTCAAGCCACCTGACCTTCTTGCCAACTTGTGAATTTGAACCGAAATCCATCCAGAGTCGTTTGACATTTTTTACTGTCGACGTTTTCATCGTTCTCGTTATCCTGGTTAGGATGCCTATGCATTCGATATACTTTAGACAGCCCATAGTTCCATTCGCCAGTCCATTTGTTACGTCAATATTGGTTTTGAAAAAATACGGCAAATTATTTGTGTCCACTATGCTCATTTTATGGATCTTTTGACGGAATTGCTACTCCGGCAGCCCACTGACCATCTCTATTGAACTGAAAATAGCATTCAAACGTAGGAATATTAACAAGTTCGTCATTGCGCAGCCAGGTCTCGAAAACCAAATGAATTGAGCATACCTACGTGACTGTTACCTGAGACTCTGGCAGTTCAATGTTAAAAACGAGATGTCATTATAACCCCATTCAGTAGAAGACATGATCATTGATAGCCGACGTGATGAACAGCGCCTAGAGACTCGTGATAAAGCAATATACAGCAGTTGTTGACTGGGTTTTTAATCGTATGAGTATGCAAATTCGTAATCGTAATTCGTATTTCGAATCGTAATTTTTTTTTGATTTTTCTGATCGATGGAAATGTCGATGGTTTCTATTTCATTCATTAAATTAATTTTTTCATTTTCCCTACTATTATACATATACATAAAAGCATGCCATGTATAGTAAAAATTGTTTTTGTTGAGTTTCTTGCTTTTTTTTCAAACGAAGTAGGTATACGTCATTTCCGTTCGTTTCATTTACAAGTTTACTCTAATACAAAAAATTTTGGTAGGCGCGCGTAAAGATGTTTACACATCAAAAAGATTTGATTAAGGTATTTTCCGAATACCTTATTTTATTTCCACGCATAATTTTTATCTGATCACTGATTATTTGAAGAGTATTTATATATTTATAATCTACGCTTTCTGCAACGTTCAATATTTCAATCATTTTCTCACATACTTCATTCAACATATCCTTCATCTTACCAGCGGGAGAATTTTCGTTTGTTCTATTTAAAAAAAGGTTAAGTGTGTTTTTAAACTGGGAGCAACATCTGAATTGTTGATCGAATCGCGAAATATTAATTAAATTGTGATAAAATTGACCGGATAAATCTTTTGATATTCTAATATAATGTGAAATGGTAAAATTTTCTAAATTAAGTTTATAAACATAAGCATTATCGTTATTGAATTTCACTTCAACATCGAAGTCACTTACGTGATCTGACAAAAGTAATTTAAATTTCTCAAATGACCCAATCAAATCATCACACAGTACAGAAATTTCGTTTTGTAATGCACGATTATGCGATTTAACTAAAATTTCATTAATTCTGACAAAAGGATCTTGGCGAGGTTTAGGCTTGGTCTTTGAATAATAATCGGGTAATCCAGGAAAAATACTAGGAACAACGCCGGGCAACAATTGAGGAGATTTTAAATGAATAACTAAACTACCGTGATGCTTTTCAAATATTATATCGTTAATGCAAAAATGTTTTGAACAAATAAACGTAGTTTTCGTAACGACAAAATTCTTCCGAGGAATCGCGTTTAGCCAAGCCTGTCGTTGAGGTTCCACATCTGGGAATTTAAAAAAACTAACTTATTCCTCCCCGCTGGTATGATAACGGGAGTCGCATACAGGCACACAACATGCTTTGGGCATTTTCGATATCACAGAACCAAATATCACAAAGTTAATAATAATAATTAATAAATAATTGATTATAAAAATGTAATTGTGAAGATACTGTTACGAAATTTTAATTTAAAAAAATTTACGATAATCTAACCCGGCACAAATATTTCACTACAGACACAATTTCGAATCAAAACAATAATTGAACAATAAATTAATATGTATTATTACGTTATAAATTAAATTTTCACAATTATATTTTTATTCGATTTAATTACACTATTTTAATGCACAAATATCACATAATTTCTTACCGATCACGTTATCCCGCCAACGAAATGTCACCTTATAAATATTGCATAGGTATAACGGGAACATTTTATAATCACTGCGGCACAAAATACAGTACAGAAAAAAAGGGTTTGTTTAGTTTAATGGCACACACTACATGCAAGTTAGCCAAATAATACGAAACACAAACGAATACAAATATAATTTGTATTGTAACATACAAAATATTATACCCTTTAATCTAAAATTCATTACACAAATAAAATGTGTGAAATTAAGTTCATTATTTTTCTTCGGTACTGTATGTTCGTGAAACAAAACCAAAACAAATAACTTGTATTATTTGTTGGCGAGAGCCAATGCCTTCTAAACTACTGGCCGCTTACATCAAATGATGACGACACGCTAAGTCGACGTTGTTGTTGCTTTCTCTAGTTGCTTTGTTAGTGTAAATATCCTAAAATTATTATTGCGCAGTCTCGGTATAGACTTAAATTGACGTCATGTGCGAAAAATGAGAGTAGTAAAAGGCCAGTAGTATAGAAGGCATTGCGAGAGCCAAGAGAAATTAAAAATCTTATACGCGCACGTGTCATTGAAAAATTGGGTTGTTGCTTTTATCAGTAAGTTGCTAAATGAAAAGTTACTCAATAGGGAAATATTTTTATTGGAAATGTTCTTAAAATATCAATATTTATCGTGATCCTTTAGATAAATTATGTTTGTAGATAATAAAGCAGATTTATTGGGACAAATGAAGACTTTTTTTTGTCCCATGTAATTTTTTACCTACTCGTATGGCACCCGCGTGTTTGTTTGGATTTACCTATACAAGCTCATGGAATTTTTTTATATAGAAAAATGGCCTATTATGTAGTGGTATTGCTATTATGCAAATGGAAGCACTAATTGTCGTTTTTGTTTGTTGTATAGAATTTAGAAAAATGTAACACACACATAAAGTGTTTTTTTACGAAATTTAATAATATATAATGTCCTATTTCATTTTATTATGGTTTTAATAAATATCTAAAACATTACGACGAGGAGAGACAACCAATAATTTAAAATGAATTTGTCTATTCTCTATATTATACGATCTACACGTACATCTACTTACCTATTCATAGCTAGTCATATAAATATATTTTTTATATAAGCGATACTCGATCGTATTTATTAACAAATTCAAATTTGAATTTATTATTGAATTATGTGGTTGGTATATACTCAATAAATGATAATTCAAAAATGTTATCATTGTTACGGCCAACGTATGGAGCAGCAAGCAACGGATATTTATAGTGAAATTTGAATTAATTTTGATTTTGTAATGTTAACGTAAATTGATATATTATTTAAATGTAAAATATTTGAATTGTAACGTATAATTATAAGTATTATTATTACCATGTGAACGCGCTCCGCATGTTAGACCAATTGGTAGAAAAAACGAACTCATGATCATATAATGGTATAAGGTCTAATATGCGAACGCGCGTACAAAATTATGTCAAAGAAGAAAAGGAAAAGATCACAACGAAAAAATTGTTTTCTCAATCGTAATAAAACTACAGCAGAGTGAAGTCTGGAAAAAATAGAAAACGTGTATTTTAATTATTGTGTTTAAGCGTCGGCGTATTCAATCATATATAAATTATTAAGTACATATTTACATATGTATTGCAGCTAAATTTGATTTATAATTATTACAGTTTATAATGCCATTTTCAATATAAAAAGATGATTTTCTTACTGCTTTTCAGTTCGAAAACGGATTACCTATGCGTGATAAATAAATGTAAATAAACCATTGAAAACTGCATGCATATAAATGAAATGTTTTATTTGGGTTGTTGTGTATGTGTATTTGTACTTCGGTTTCATTTCTTCATAATAATTCATTTGTTAATTTGTGAAGTGAAAGAAGAAAAGAGACCTTCAATTGAATGAACATCATCAAATTTATGTCTAAATAAAAACGTCATCAAATTTATGTCTAAATAAATACATAACATTTAAGGGTTTAACGAAATGTTTAATGCATATTTTGATAATAATATAATATGTAAATTATTTTTTACCAAATATAAAAAACTCGGATCATTTATTTGACTTTCATGCCATACCAAAGATTGAAATCGTCGACATAAAATGACGTCATATAGCAAAATTTTTAAAGCAGTGAGGCCATTAGTATCTAGGTGCACTGTCTCTTCTCTTATGATCGTATCCGTATGTGTTAAAATCAGAATCTACTTAATAAGTCGTGCTATTTCCACACATATGAAATAAACAATAACTAAGTAAAGATGTATTGGAAATTTTTTTTCCATAGTAATTTTTTATTAAATAACTAGGTATAAGTGTGTTAGTGTAGAAACAAAAAAAAAATGAACAAAACAAAAATCAGATTTACATTGCATTGTTAGTGTAACCAACACACTCTTTGTTAGTTTTTTTTTAAATAGGTATATGTCAATGAGAATAGTAAGCAGGACTTATATTTAAGTAGATCCTGGTTAAAATGATTGTTCTAGATCAAAACCAACAACAATTAAAAGTCCTGAACAAAGTCTGAAACGCAGATACCAATATACAACAAACTACAGAAGATTGTGTTAGTTACACTAATAATCCCTTGTTAATTTTTATCTTTCGCACTACTATGTACTTATTAAACTAGTGCGCACATATGATGAAAATTATATTCTAATACAACTATCTATAGTGTAGTTTTTTCTGCATTTGTTGCATTAGCATGGCTTTGTATTGTTGTTGGTTTTGTCTAGATGCAAGAATGTTTATTTTGAGATTTTGGTGGTGGGTTGAGTTGAGTATATTGTTAGTCCAAAACCAAACACAATCATATTCTAATTCAAACATAATCATATTCTCAATATGATTGTGTTTGGTTTTGGTTAGTCTGTTGTTTTGAATAGGACAATTTAATTTCTCTCGGAACATAGTATGGTAATAATAAAATAATTGTTTAATTGTATTCTCTTATTTTGCTTTTTCCCTTTTGGCTAAATTAAATTTTGTTTAATTATGAACATATAGGTATATCAACCTTTGTAGTATAGTTGTGAGTATATTTACCTACATTTTGTTTTTTGCATGGTATAAATATCGCGATGCATTTGACCTGGAGCGGTGTGTTGTGCCATCGCTTCGAATTGAAAAAAAAGTCGAGATTCGATAAACTTGAATCGAAAAGTGAAAGTTGTATCATTTTCGATTTTTGTTGTTTTTTAATCTTGCAATACTTCTAGAATGAAATTTCAGCTACATATATTATTGCTTTGGTTTTAAATGAAAAAAGTTTATCATTTATCGTGATTAGAAAATGGTACAACATACCGCCATTCGATTTTTTTCGAATTTTGTTTCGAAGTGGTGCTGCAGCATGCCACCCCTGGTGTAGTGGATATTTATTTGAATAAGGGCACATAAATAATATGTATTTACTGGGTTTTGTCTACTTGTGCACAGTGTTGTGCAATTGTATGTAAAAAACTGTTTTATACATTTTTTACGTAAAAAATGGTAATATACTTAAATTACTGTATAATACGTATAATATTGTATAAAATCAAACGCGGATTTAAAATTTTAGTAAAGTCGCAAACCTTAATATACGAAAAGTAAATTTGTATCATATTAATAGATTTAAATGATAGCCAAATAACGTTAAATGATAGTTTTTCCACGTTGGAAAGTGTTTATAAGATTACATATGGGATCAAACAATTTATTTGAGTTTTGTACGCTTTCGATAAAATCTTTATCAAAAATAAGTTTTGATATATTTGCCATAAATATTTTGGTGTCTAACAAACTTAATTGGCCACGGAAATTTGAGGATTGGCACATTTACAAAAACAAAGTGGAATTTTATTATAATGAAAGAATCGAGACATTTTTTGGAGCACTGCAGCGAAGCCACCCAAACGTATCCAACTTAGCACTGAAATTATTAAATCTTGAAGCATCGACAGCGCAGATTGAACGGAAATTTTCAAATCGGGGTCAAATTCCTTGCCTAATTCGAAATAGCCTGATATTTAATAGGTCTAAAAAATTAATTCATATTTATTAATATTATTCTTTAAATAATAAAGAAATTCTAATTCGATTTGTTGATACTGATGATAATGAAGATTTGCGATAAACAAAATTTCATTAATGTTACTTTTAAAAGTAAAACTGAATTTATAATAAATAAATAAACATTTTTTTTGAAATACAACATATTTGTTTTTTACTAATAATTATTATAAGCATAAGTAAACAAAATAATTATTTTTCAGTCAAAATTCTACTTAGACTGCGGTCCAATTCAGGACTTATTTTGTGGAGACTGACTTATTTGAAAGTCTACAATAAGTCTCCTGTCGAATAGACTTATTGGAAACTTGTTAGAATTATTTTAATGAATTACCAGTTTGGGCGCAAGCCTCGCATAAAAGTCAAACAAGTCTACAATAAGTCTAGCCGACTGGAGGTTTATTGTAGACTTTCAAATAAGTCAGTCTCCACAAAATAAGTCACGAATTGAACCGCAGCCAAAGAGCCATTGGTATAGTTTCATGTGACTTGTAATTTAATAAGTAATAGAAAACTCACTCGAAAACGGTTAGTAAAATTTTAATATCTCGGGCCAAATTTTGATTTGCCGTATTCTTATAGCTAATGCTAAGATGAGCGATACATCGAACAAGCATAGTTTTGAACTCCAACTCATTCATATCGAAATAAAATTATATTATTTTGATATAATATAATATTTAAATTTTTATATACCTGATTTTATTTTTCGATTTTTATTTTTGTTTTTTTTTGTGTTGTCATTTGACAATAACAAATGACACCTACATTTTTGGATATTTTCTTCTCACGTCACATAGCGCAACAATTTTTTTATTTCGTTTTGCTACAATATTAGAGCAGTATGAAGTTGTTTATTTTAAGCAATGTAATTTTTATTTTAAGCAATAATCGATACAGAACAAATTGCACTACAGATGTTTCTGTCTGTGTCAAGTTCAATAATTTTGTCGAAAGATGGTAATGATTGCTCGTAATCATCTAAACAATTTTTGCAACCGATAACATTAAAATGTTATAGCATTAATATTGAATGTGTTCGATGATTAATCGTTTTACACTTCAATCCCATAGTGTTGTGGATTTTGTTTTTATATTCTAAAAAGTAAGTTAGTAGCTGACAAACAAATCATATTTTCTTTGAAAAAAAAATATAATTTTATTTATATTTTTCTACAAATATTTTACTTTTAATTATAATTAATAAATTAGAAGAATTATAAATAAATTCAATTCAATTCAATTATTTAAAGTTCAATTCTCATTTTACATCATACCTATATCCAATTTTCTTTATACAGATACGTAAGAGATTATGAACTATAAGTAATTTTGAATTAGTTACGAATAGTTTTTGTATATTACATTTTGTAAAAAATTGTTATGTGTAAAACACGTATTTTACATGTAAA
This sequence comes from Nephrotoma flavescens, assembly GCA_932526605.1. NCBI lineage: Eukaryota > Metazoa > Arthropoda > Insecta > Diptera > Tipulidae > Nephrotoma > Nephrotoma flavescens. The sequence goes on along the minus strand of OW052220.1, from coordinate 158,544,240 downwards.
AACCGAGTATATTACGTAACGTAAAAAACAGGCACAACACTGTGCATCTTTGTGATTCTTGTATACGTGGAGTTAGAATAGGATGGTTTTATTGGAGTAGATCATTTAACACATTTTATTTTACTGTAAGAATATTATGCTAATTATGTCAAATCAAAACCAACAACAATTAAAAGCCCTGAACAAACTCTGAAACGCAGATACCAATATACCACAAACTACAGAAGATTGTGTTAGTTACACTAATAATCCCTTGTTAATTTTATTCTTTCGCACTACTACTTATTAAACTAGTGCGCACATACGATGTACCAAAACCAACAACAATTAAAAGCCCTGAACAAAGTCTGAAACGCAGATACCAATATACAACAAACCATAGAAGATTGTGTTGGTTGCACTAACAATCCCATGCTATTTTTTTCTTTCGCACCACTACTTATTAAACTAGTGCGCACATACAATGTACACATATGTTCTAACACAACTATCTATAGTGTAGATTTTTATGTATTTGTTGCATTAGCATGGCTTTATATTGTTGTTGGTTTTGGATGTACGCATATATTCTAATACAACTATCTATAGTGTAGTTTTTTCTGTATTTGTTGCATTAGCATGGCTTTGTATTGTTGTTGGTTTTGGTCAAATGCATTGGTTTTGATTATGTATGTTTGTATTATGACTTTTCGCTTGTATGCATTGTGTGGGAGGCGTGACCATAATGTTTCATCTACTAAAGCGCAGCCAAAAACATTTTTTGGTAGAGTTAGATCGAATATACTTCGAAGATTATTGTATGTTGCTTGCTTCATTGTTTTATGTACCTAGCCAAAACCAACAACAATATAAAGCCATACTAATGCAAATAAATACAGAAAAACTACACTATAGATAGTTGTATTAGAATATATGCGTACATCCAAAACCAAACACAACCATATTCTATAAGCCGGCTTATAATCGGCTATACCAAAACCAACAACAATATAAAGCCATGCTAATGCAACAAATACATAAAAATCTACACTATAGATAGTTGTGTTAGAACATATGTGTACATTGTATGTGCGCACTAGTTTAATAAGTAGTGGTGCGAAAGAAAAAAATAGCATGGGATTGTTAGTGCAACCAACACAATCTTCTATGGTTTGTTGTATATTGGTATCTGCGTTTCAGACTTTGTTCAGGGCTTTTAATTGTTGTTGGTTTTGGCTATACACGCAGATAATATCACTTTTTAACTCCTATTTGATAATATTGGTGTAAATTTTTAACTTCTATTTGGTAGTATTTGTATACCGCCAATAGAAATCGAATATGACACATTTGTTCTAGATTTCTCGTTTATGTTTATCCAAACAACAAAAAACAAAACATATTTAAAGATCAAATATGGAAGTCACGCCTCATTCATACATAAAAAGACAAACAATAATGAAAAATAGAAATAAAAAATAAAAATCGTGATCGAAATGCACTTTTTAATTATATACAAATAACAAACAAAGCACACCCACTAGTTTTTGTTTTCTATTTTTTCCTTTAACCCTTTCTGGGCCGCAATGCGAACCATACTTTTCTTGAATTTCTTTTTCATTTTTTCCATTCTAATAAACATAATGAACAAAGCACATTTCAAAAATCTTATTTCTTTTTGAAAGGTGAGAGAGTAGAGGATGTTACAGGCTGGCTACTGCCAACCTGCAGATTTCACTTAAGCCCCTGCAGAGGCCTCCACGGTGGTATTTTGCCGGCTACGTTCTCAGGAAGAAGTGCGAAGGGTCGTGGGGTTTGAGGCATGCATGGCTCCTGGCTTACACCGTGATTAATACAGATATTTATAAAAAGGAAAAAACCGCAAATAATAATAAAACCCGAGTTCCGCCGAAATTCGTCGGCCGGAACTTGAGAAACGAACCGAATATTCAAAATAAATAATAAAAATAATAATAACGGTAGAGGTGCCTTGGTGCGCACATCCGCCCGAACTCGCACGGTGATAAACACCGGTTTCGAATCCGGATGCGGGCACCAAGGGACCGCTTACCCTACACCGACACAGGATGGGAATTTCCCCCTCATCGTACCCAGCCCGGTAAAATTTTAATAATTCATTTTTTTATTTATCTAAACACAACAAAAAAATCAAGAAACCACCTTCCCACGAGGAAAAACAAGAAAGGGAGAACGAGAAAGAGAACGAGAGAGAGAGGAACAATGCGCATCGAGCGCGCGACCGCTATTCGGCGCTCGATTACAAAATATTTATATAAAAAATTTAAAAATTTAGAATAAAAAAAAATTTAAATAAAAATATCAAAAATAAAAATAAATCAAAAAAAATTTAAATAAAAATAAAAAAAATGGTACCTTAATACAAAAAAAAACCTGTTGCCCCCACCCGGACCGTTGCGGCTCGATCCTGCCGATAACCCGTTCCACCGGTGCGGCCCAATCGCCGGTATGCTCCAAATACTACAGCTGGCCTCAACTATCCGCCGAAATAGGTTGGGCGTTGGCTCGCCGAAACGTAATTACAAAATAGACGACCTCCAACTGACCACCCGTTAACCGTAACAATTTGGTAAGGTAATGTCCGCTTCAGCTCGCAGGTTATAATATTCGGCGCTGGCTTGCCGAACAGTAATTGCAAAATAGATGGTCTCAACTGGCCACCCGTTAACCGTAACAATTTGGTAAGGTAATGTCCGCTTCAGCTCGCAGGTTATAATATTCGGCGCTGGCTTGCCGAACAAAATAGATGGTCTCAAAATAGATGGTTAACCGTAGAGGCGTCTTTATTTTATCACCAAACCACACGAATCAAGTTTGCACAGATAAAACTGTAAATATCAAAACATTCTCCACGAAAACTGTATTTGAGGGCAAAACTAGAACTTTCACTGTTTGTTGGTATTTTATAATTTGATGTAATCTCTCCCCACAAGGCAAAATAGATAATTAATAAAAAAATCCAATGAAATTATATTAATTAATTTTCTTTTACCCAAAATTTTTATTAATTTTATTCACTAATTACAATTATTTTGTGTATTACAATCGTGGAGTGCAACCTGCTGTCACAACCAGATGCCAACTCTACTATATAAAAATCCAAATCAGACTTTTTATTTCAAAATTAAAACCAAGCCTGTTCTTATGACAACCAAAACTCGACTGAATTAATATATAAAAAAAATTCTTACGCCGAAATACGACGCGCAAAACATTCCAGAAGAATGTCTTTCTTCTCTGTTTCGCGTTTACATCAATTCGCATTGATGTAAACGAGAGGCATATAAGAAAAACATTCTTATGGAATGTTTTGCTTTACAACACACTCGATGCGCATTGTTCTCTCTCTCATCATCTTTCTCACCCTCGCGCCACCTTACAATAAGGTACGTACAACGCAAACATCTACGAAAGTGGGGACAACAACCAACATTGAGCAAACATAGAAAGTGGAGGCACAAACCCGAGGAAAATAAAATACAAACAGCGCTTGTTACGATCATGTAATCGTAACAAGGATGAGGTACTGCATTTGAAACATGATATAGCTGAGTATGCTATAAGCTAGTTTAGGCATTAATTTTTAAATTTGTGGTATATTAAATACCAAAAGGCCGCAAAGGGTTAAACATTTTTTTTTATGTAAATGTATTTTTGAAACATATGCACAACTTCGAGTAAATAGAGAATAAAATTTCATGTTCGGATACGCACAATACAATTAAACAGAAGTGAAAAATTACATGTGTGTCGCAACAATAACCCGGCTCGGGTTAGAACAAATTTCGAATAATTATCGACAGCTATTAAAATTGATGTGTTTCCGGTACGGGTCCTTGGATATGGTCCAAGAAAATCTAGGTACACTCTTTGCCATGGTCGAAATGTAGCAGGGAGGGAAGCAAGAGGGGGTCGCAATGTATAGTTTGGAGCTTTGAAACATTTACATATGTCGCACGAAGCAATAAAACGACGATCATCCTGCATCATAATAGGCCAAAAAAAATGGCGTTTCAACATGTCAAATATTTTATGGATTTCTAAATGTGCGGCTGTAGGAGGAGAGTGTGCCGATTTTATTAAATCGAACCGAAGAGATTCGGGAACTATTAACTTCCAATCCGGGATATCTAATGCTTCATCAACGTTTAAAGGTCCTTTGTGTATATAGAGCTTACCATTAATTATCTTTAAATTGGATTTAGTTGAGGCAGAGTTGACGTGTTGAAGTTGTGACAGGTATTCTGCACTTTGTAAACAATTGGAATTTAAATCAATTCCAAAAGAGTATTGGTCATCCAAAAGATGAGTTGTTTTACTTACTTTTAATGTTTGTCTTAATTCGTCCATGAACATTCGAGATAATGCATCCGGTACACAGTTTTGGATTCCTATTCGATACTCAATGCCGAAATCAAAACCCTGCAACTTAAGGCTCCATCGCGCTAATCTACCTGTTAAATCCTTTTGCGACATTAATCAGGTGAGGCCAGCGTGATCTGTAATTACCGTAAAAGGGAATCCTTCTACATAACATCGGAACTTCTTAATAGCCAAGACAGCGGCCAAGCATTCCAATTCTGTCACACTGTAATGTCGTTGAGCGGAGTTAAGTTTATGCGACATGCATTCTATTGGCTTGTCTTGTCCATCATCAGTTCTTTGAAATAATACAGCACCTACTCCAGTGGAGCTGGCATCACACTGAATGAAGAAGTGTTTCTTAAAATCAGCAGTATTCAAGACAGGTGCAGTAATCCGAGCAAGTTTCAGTTTTTCAAACGCCAGTTGTGATTGTTCGGACCAAATAAACTTTTGGTTTTTTCTAAGCATGTTCGTCAAGGGAGCAGAAAGCGACGAGAATTGGTCTATAAACCGTCTGTACCAACCACAGATGCCTAAAAATCTCCTCAGCTGACGAACTGTTTTTGGTACCGGGTACTCTGCAATGGCTCTTACCTTTTCCGGATTTGGCCGCAGAGTGCCCCCACCAACTACATGACCAAGATAATCGATCTCTCAGTAAGAATTTAATTTTTTCCACGTTAATTGTGAGGCTGCTGCTAATCGAGATGCTACGTCGGCTAGCAGAGACAGGTGCTCATCGAATGTGGAGGGTGTAATGAGTAGACTCTGTGCATCAAACGGCAAAAGGTTTGAGGCGCATTGCAAAGCCCAAATGGCTTTACAGTAAAATGGTATAGTGGGCGTCCTGGCACAGTGAAAGCAGTTTTCTCCATTGACTCGGGATCTAAGGAGATCTGCCAGAACGCATCTTTTAAGTCGATGCTGGACATAAACTGTGTTCGTTCCAGTCGGCTTAGCAAACCGTCAATTAGGAGCAAGGGGTACGCATCTTTACGAGTAACGCTATTCAGTTTACGAGCGTACTTTCCCGTTCGCTTTCAAGACTCTAGTCATGGGTGAAGAACATGGACTTGTGCTCTCGGTGATTACTCCTAAATCTACCTAGGCAAGGCATCTGCGGTATCTATTTTATGCATTGCCAAAGATGTTCTACCAAGACCTAGTTTCTGTGAGCTCGGGAACAGTTCAACTATTTGTTGTAGTTTTGCTGTCTGATCCGGACTTAAAATGTGATGTTTAGAAGTGATAGTAGAAGGATTATCCGTAGAGTTGTGATTTGTAGAAAGTTCAATTACTTCTTCTATCATAGTGAGTTTAATTCCAAAACGTGTCCAGAAATCATAACTCAGATGCAGTTCTTGATGCAATTCAGGAATGACAAACAATTGTATTTTTAGAGACTTTCCATTATAAGTTATTGGCACGTAAACGTAACCAAGGACCGATTGTTTTGCACCGTTTGCTGTTTGAACCGAGGCAACTAGATGATAAAGTGGAAGATTATGTTTCTCGACAAATTCAACGCCGTTTTTTCCTAGCGCACTAATCGTAGCGCCACTATCGAGAAGGCCTGAGATATTTGTTCCCGCATGTTGACTATGGCATACGGACGATTATCGATTGGATCTCCTGAGTTTAAAACTGAAGCAAACTCTTGGTACGAAAATATTGAATTGATCTTGATTTATGCTTCTTTGAACTGTTGAATTTATGGTAAATGGCAGTATTTGGAGTAATTGTATGTGAAAAGTTTACTTGAGTTTGACCAGGCTGTAAAGTTCGGGATCCGTATTCGCCGCTGCGTCTTCGGTATTCCGTCTGGGAGGCATCAGAGTTTGCTGATGGAAATGAGGATTCCCAGAATTTTTCATTCCCATTTGAGAGTTTTCCGTCTTCCAATAGCAATTAGGGCAATATGGCAAGTGGTGAAACAAGGGTTTACCACAATTCGAACAGCGTACTGGAGATGGCAAGTCGCGTGTATAATTAACATGTTGAACTGGAGGAAATTTTTGATTAGCACTAGAATTTCCTTCAGTTGATGGGAAAGATTGAAGCATGTTCGAACTATTTTGCGGTGATTGACTGTAGTTTACCTGGGGAGTGGAATTGTTCGACGTTGGAGCTATTTCATCAATACTACGGGAGAAACCTGGCCCCATAGCAACCTCCGGATTGTAATTCATATTTTTCCACGTCTCCTCAATTGCAACGCACCTATTTACCATAGACGAGACAGAAGGAAATATTTCTCCGGCCACTGCAACTCTGAGTCCAGGACGCATATTTCTTCTTAAAATGTTTATGAGTTCGAGTTCGGTTAGTGCGGTTCTTAAAGGAATCGCTAAGCTTAAAATATTATAATAAAAATCAACAAATGGTTCTTTATTCTTTTGTCTTCGATTATCCAGAGTATTTTTAATATCATTATCGGTTCGACCATCTTGAAAACGATGGAAAACCCCATCTTTTAATTCATTCCAAGTACACCTAGGGTTTCGCTCCATCAAAATCCAATAATGTTCTCGACCATGAAATAAAGATCCGATATCATGAACCAAATGGTTAGGTGAAATACCGTGGGTTTCAGCCATAAGCTCAACTCTATAGAAACACTTTTGGACTGATATCCCACTAGTAGGACTGTTGATCGAACCATCAAAGAATATATTCCACTTTTGGATATCTACAGGGATTGGCCGAATATGTCCCATTGTAGGTGCATAACCATGTGGAAGTGTAATTGGTGGCTGAGACAGATATGTCTGCCTTGTATAATAAAAATTATTTGGCGTGGGGTCGTTTACATTTGAAACTGGAGTTGACCCAATTGCTTGAATAACTTCAAGTTGATATGGAAATTGAGTTGGTTTATTCTCACGACTAGATATCCTTGGTTCTTGGTAGCTAGCCATAAACCTCTCATTCGCAAACAATGGTGGTCTAACAGTATATTGATCCGCTCCACATGATGGAGGTACATATGGCCCTGATTGAATAGGAGGAAGATTTCGAACTCGGACCTGAGATGCATTAGCAAAAGATGTTGCGTAATCCGACTTGAACTGCGGCGCGGTAATTGGCTGCATATTGGAAGTGAGAACGTTCTTCGCCGATTCCTTAAAATTAACCTGTTTTGTTAAAAGACTTCGAGGAATATTCTTTTGCTTCGGTACGTAACAACTGACACCATTATTGGATTCGGGTTCTTCGTCACAATCTTCAATTTGAATGGACTGCCGTTGATCGTCTTGAAATTCTTCAATCTGGAGGCCATTTAAGGTTTCTAAGGATGTATCTAGTGAATTGACATCTCGGAGTTTGGGTATTAATTCTAGAATTGCTTGACAAGATGCTGATAAATTTGTAACCGACGTTTGAACGCTTTTTGATGCGGACATTCGAGTTAATCGTAATTGTACGTGTCTCAATCGAGAAGTCATTATTGTAAAAAGCTCTGCATCTGGGTCGTCATTCGACTTTAAAAATTGTTGTAATTCGGAATGGAGAGACCTTAATTTAGTTGTGCAAACGGAAACCTCGCTTCGGGGAGCTTTTGCAGCTCGTGAGTGTGCTCGAACTGGCAGTAATTCAGGATTTTGCAATTCTTTGTCGAAACATGATTGCAGTTCTGAAATTTGTCGCAAAATTGGACTCTTTAAGTTCCTAACTTCACATTCAATATCAATTTCGTCGGACTCTAAATCCTGACTTCGAATTGTGAGTTCCATTTTAAATATAAATGGAAATTTTAGTTGTTGTTGTTGTTTGGATAGTTGTTGTTTGGATTCAACCCCCAGGGGATTTAAATGTAAATAGAGTGTTGTTAATATATGTATAGTAAATTACAAATACCGGAATTACTAGTATTAAACTTAATAAAGTTTACTTTAAAATTAAAGTCTTAAAAGAAAGCAATATATGTTATATAAAAAAAAATTAATTAATAGTAAATATAAATTTGCCAAAATGTATAAAAATTATTTATTATTTGATATGTAATTTATCGAAATGGAGTCCAGGTAACGAGCGAAGCGGTAAAACAATTATTAGTGAGCTTTTGGTAGAGTTGCTGCTGGTCTTCTTAGAAGTAAAAAAAAGTAGGGAAAATGGAAAAGGGAACAGGGAAAAACTAAATAGGAAAATAAAACTAAAAAAAATAAATACCTCTCAATTAACTAACAAAAGAAGTCTACAATACAAAGGTGGGAAACGTTCGCGACTGAGAGATGTTTTTTTTTCTTGTTAATGTAATTGGGCCATGTTTCAAACTAACATGGTGATATACAATAAAATGGATGACCCATGCGAAAACGTGCGACAAAATGAACTATGTACGGATTGAAAGAATAAACGATTTTATACGAGAATCGACATTAAAAAAAATGGAGCAATCGCGCGGCAAATACTCAATCAATGCGTAGTGATTAAGCAAAAAGAAATAATGATTGAAAGATGATTAAATTGAAATAAAGAAATTAATATAAGTATAAGAGTATTACTTTTTACGCTATTTGCCGTAGGCACTTGGCGAAACACACTTATACTTAATAAACACATTTTTTTTAATCACTTGTTTTTTGTTTCGCAGAATATTTTGAATATTTTTCAAAAAGTTTAAAAAATCACTCGATCGATTTCGACTTGTTAGGTCATCATCAGGAGTATCTACTGATTTGTATTAGTAAAAAATTTTGTTATATAGTAGAAAAAAGCAAAATAAAAATAAAAGAAGGAGGGAAAAAAATAAGCAATAAAAATTAATCTACGGATCGCGCAGGTAGGCGATGAGTCATAGGTTGAGTAACAAAATTCAAGGTATATTATTGCGTACGTGAGAATAGAAAAGGGCGGGGTCTGTAATTGGTGAGAACCGGATTTCTCTCTGTTCGTTAAAGATATTTTGGTTAAGAAATATTGATTTTCGAATTTCGTAAGATTCTAAGGTATCTAAACGTCTGCCTTTGGGTTGTACATGTAATATGTCTAAATTGTTCAAGCTAGCTGTATGATTTTCTAAGGTTAAATGGTTATGGAAAGTTGATTGATTGCAACCAGATAAATGTTCTTTAGCTCTAACTCCAAAATTGCGCCCAGTCTGACCAAATAGGAGAAACTACAATCATTGCAATTGATCCTATAGACACCAGATTTGGAAAGGCGATCAACTCTAGGTTTATTGTTAAAAATCATTTTCTTTATTGTGTTATTATTATAAAAAGCAAAACTAATATTGGTATAATTGGACACGATGTTGCTAATCCGTTGGCTCGTTTTTCCTATATACTCTAAGCGACGCTAATTTTCCCGTGTTGGACTATCCGGTGGATAAATACCCGTTAGAGTTTTACGTTTTAGCTTTTTATTCAATAACTTTAATATAGTCCTAGTTGCATATCCGTTATTCGTTGCTATTTGAAGAATTATGTTAAGCTCAGTGTTATAATTTGAATTTGACAGAGGGGCACTGTTTATCCCTAGTTCTTCAAACCATCCCCATAATATTAAAATGTCAGCTTTCCACTCACTCATAGATAGACTAATAAACATCCCTAACGAACAGAGAGAAATCCGGTTCACACCAATTACAGACCCCGCCCTTTTCTATTCTCACGTACGCAATAATATACCTTGAATTTTGTTACTCAACCTATGACTCATCGCCTACCTGCGCGATCCGTAGATTAATTTTTATTGCTTATTTTTTTTCCCCTCCTTCTTTTATTTTTATTGTGCTTTTTTCTACTATATAACAAAATTTTTTACTAATACAAATCAGTAGATACTCCTGATGATGACCTAACAAGTCGAAATCGATCGAGTGATTTTTTAAACTTTTTGAAAAATATTCAAAATATTCTGCGAAACAAAAAACAAGTGATTAATAAAAATGTGTTTATTAAGTATAAGTGTGTTTCACCAAGTGCCTACGGCAAATAGCGTAAAAAGTATTAAGTTGGCAGATTTGGCCACCCTCGCCGTAATTTATCGTCGTTTGTTGGTAAGAATTTGTTATAATAATAATCAAATATGGTTTAATAGTAGTTGTAAAAAATTAAAATTGCTTCCTAACTATACTAACATTAAATGCAATAGTAAATCTTTGGAGGGAAGAAGAGCTATCAATCTAGCGCGTTGTAGCTGGAGGGATAACGAGCTGCGTAAAGGGTATGCTACCAGGAACAACTTATATCTCCATCTTAAAGTTGTTCACACTGAGTTAGCAATTCGTTTGCACTCTGTTGAGTTCGATTGGCTGGACAAAAAAGTTCGTGCAGAGGTAGCTGAAATTTCACATATTCAATATGTGAAACAAAAAGCTAAACTGGATGTGTCGCGAGATAAGGCTTATCCATTTAACCGTAGAGGTAATAGTGGTTCGTCTGATTTCCAATTTCATCCACGTTTTAAGAACTTGTCCTCAGTCGTTTTCCGTGATACAGAGGTGCAAATGCTTAGCAACGGAGTGAATTTTGCCCCTACGCCAAACAAAATCGACCTTCGATCATTCGAAAATCTGGCTGTAGATGCCGAAACAGCCTTATCTGGCCAGATAACCCAAATAAAATCAGTGTGTGCGTTACAAATAAAGAAAGGTATTGATAACTCTTCTAGTCCACCATTTTCTTCTTCTGCTGCTTCTAATAATACTAACTTCAAAGTGATTGGTGCGATAAAGAAAAAACTACGTGACCATGACCTTATAGCGTGTAAAGCGGATAAAGGCAATACAATTACCGTGCTCACAAAAGTCGATTACTGCAATAAAATTTCTGATTTTATTACAGAAAGTAAAGCAATAGAGCTTGGCAGGGATCCAACTAAGTCTTTTAAGACTTCGGTTAGTAAGTGTATCAACCAATGCCAGAAGTTATTTGATGGAACTGGTTGGAAGTACTCTGTCATGAATCCATCTGCCCCGATCCTTTATGGTTTACCAAAAATCCATAAGGAAGGCATTCCGATTAGACCAATAGTAGCGTATTGCAATGCTCCTGCCTACAAGCTATGTAAGGGTTTCATAAATTTTTTCAATTGTCATACTAATTTCTTTTCGGCTTACTCGGTTAAGAACTCGGTAGAATTGATTAACAAATTTCAAGACGTCGACATTCCGTTACATTCAAAACTAGTTTCATTTGACGTTGCCAGTCTTTTCACTTCTATTCCAATTAATACTTTGTCCCAAATAGTTTGTAATTACTTAGATAGGGATGTTGTAGATGAGAGCTTACGTCGTGAACTGAAGTTAGTTTTTGAGACTTGTATTAAACAAAATTATTTCTGTTTTGATAATAAATATTTCAAATTTGCTGATGGTCTACCCATGGGCTCCCCTCTGTCACCTTTGTTGGCTGAAATTTTCATGAATTTCTTCGAACAAATGATCATATCAAATAGCAATCCTTATTTTCGTCATATAATCTTTTGGTATAGATATGTTGATGACATATTATGTCTATGGAATGGAACTGATAGACTATTAGACTCTTTCCTCACTTGGTTAAATTCTCAATATCCCACCATTGATTTTACGTTAGAAAAAGAAGAAAATAAATGTATTAATTTTCTAGATATAACAATAACCAGGATTAATTCTACTTTAGACTTCAAAATTTATCGGAAACCCACGTATACAGACGCTGTTATCCCTAGTTCTTCAAACCATCCCCATAATATTAAAATGTCAGCTTTCCACTCACTAATAGATAGACTAATAAACATCCCTCTGTCAAATTCAAATTATAACACTGAGCTTAACATAATTCTTCAAATAGCAACGAATAACGGATATGCAACTAGGACTATATTAAAGTTATTGAATAAAAAGCTAAAGCGTAAAACTCTAACGGGTATTTATCCACCGGACAGTCCAACGCGGGAAAATTGGCGTCGCTTAGAGTATATAGGAAAAACGAGCCAACGGATTAGCAACATCGTGTCCAATTATACCAATATTAGTTTTGCTTTTTATAATAATAACACAATAAAGAAAATGATTTTTAACAATAAACCTAGAGTTGATCGCCTTTCCAAATCTGGTGTCTATAGGATCAATTGCAATGATTGTAGTTTCTCCTATTTGGTCAGACTGGGCGCAATTTTGGAGTTAGAGCTAAAGAACATTTATCTGGTTGCAATCAATCAACTTTCCATAACCATTTAACCTTAGAAAATCATACAGCTAGCTTGAACAATTTAGACATATTACATGTACAACCCAAAGGCAGACGTTTAGATACCTTAGAATCATACGAAATTCGAAAATTAATATTTGTCGGGTTGAAGAGGGCTTCTTTGTTATTCGCAGGTTTAATTAAATCTAAAAGATCACCCTGACTTCAAATAATTTCAATATAAATTTATTATTTATTTATTTATTAATAATTATTTAAATAATTAATTTATTGTAACTTAAAATCGCTGGTTTTATTAGCTTATATGTTATCGCCTCGATGGTTGTAAGCAAAAGAGGAAGAGTTTTAATTCGAAGCTTCCTACCTACCTATCCTAAACACTACTTTAATCAAATTACATTTCAGTTTTAACAATTTTTATAACTTTATGGCACCTTTGAAAATTGCGCTATATAATACAAAATAATTAGAACAGTAATGCTATAATAATATTATGAATTTGTGCCTGTGTACATGTAAACATTTTTTTTTTCTTTATATAATTCAATATTGTGAACAGGTACTACGGAGTTGACAATTAATGTTATTGTTGTGTATTGTAATGTTTATAAGTTGACAAATTTGTTAAGGTAAATAATAAAATTTTATATAAAACAAAATGAAATTAAAGAATAAAATTTAATTACATATTTTAATTTTAGCTATTCTAAACTGGAAGCTGCTCTGTCTAAACTGTGTCTAAACTGGATTCAAATAGTAAGTATAGAATATTTTGAATATTCTAATAAAATGATTTCTTTGGTTTTAGATGCACAGACGATCATCAACATTCTCCGGCCCATTAACGATCCCATCGTTAATCATCATCTTGATCGGGTAGCTTACAGAGTTTAACTATTGGTCGTTTTAATATTGTTGTTGCAGTTTTTAGTGTTACGACTCTAACTAAGCCGCGATCATCAGGATGTAGTTGAGTGACTTGACCAAGAGCCCACTTGTAACTCGGCAGATTATCTTCTTTAATTAAAACAATATCTCCGATTTCGAGGCTGGATTCTGCCTTTCGCCACTTGACCCTTTGTTGTAGGTTGTGAAAATATTCTGCGCTGAATTTCTTCCAGAATGATTGGACGCGTTGCTGTATGAATTGCCATCTGGAGAGTCTGCCAACATGAATGTTTTCATTTATTTCCTCCTCCGGTACATAAAAATTCGCGGACCCAATTAAAAAATGAGCTGGCGTTAAAACATGAAAAGATTCATCATCATCTGCTGCTGCGTAAAGTGGTCGTGAATTTAAGATAGCCTCGATTTGACTCAACAAAGTTGCCATCTCCTCAAAAGTAAGGTGAGTATTTGCGGAGCATTTTGAAAGGTGTGCCTTCACGGACTTGACAGCAGCATTTCTTTTCGGCTTACTCGGTTAAGAACTCGGTAGAATTGATTAACAAATTTCAAGACGTCGACATTCCGTTACATTCAAAACTAGTTTCATTTGACGTTGCCAGTCTTTTCACTTCTATTCCAATTAATACTTTGTCCCAAATAGTTTGTAATTACTTAGATAGGGATGTTGTAGATGAGAGCTTACGTCGTGAACTGAAGTTAGTTTTTGAGACTTGTATTAAACAAAATTATTTCTGTTTTGATAATAAATATTTCAAATTTGCTGATGGTCTACCCATGGGCTCCCCTCAATATTAGTTTTGCTTTTTATAATAATAACACAATAAAGAAAATGATTTTTAACAATAAACCTAGAGTTGATCGCCTTTCCAAATCTGGTGTCTATAGGATCAATTGCAATGATTGTAGTTTCTCCTATTTGGTCAGACTGGGCGCAATTTTGGAGTTAGAGCTAAAGAACATTTATCTGGTTGCAATCAATCAACTTTCCATAACCATTTAACCTTAGAAAATCATACAGCTAGCTTGAACAATTTAGACATATTACATGTACAACCCAAAGGCAGACGTTTAGATACCTTAGAATCATACGAAATTCGAAAATTAATATTTGTCGGGTTGAAGAGGGCTTCTTTGTTATTCGCAGGTTTAATTAAATCTAAAAGATCACCCTGACTTCAAATAATTTCAATATAAATTTATTATTTATTTATTTATTAATAATTATTTAAATAATTAATTTATTGTAACTTAAAATCGCTGGTTTTATTAGCTTATATGTTATCGCCTCGATGGTTGTAAGCAAAAGAGGAAGAGTTTTAATTCGAAGCTTCCTACCTACCTATCCTAAACACTACTTTAATCAAATTACATTTCAGTTTTAACAATTTTTATAACTTTATGGCACCTTTGAAAATTGCGCTATATAATACAAAATAATTAGAACAGTAATGCTATAATAATATTATGAATTTGTGCCTGTGTACATGTAAACATTTTTTTTTTCTTTATATAATTCAATATTGTGAACAGGTACTACGGAGTTGACAATTAATGTTATTGTTGTGTATTGTAATGTTTATAAGTTGACAAATTTGTTAAGGTAAATAATAAAATTTTATATAAAACAAAATGAAATTAAAGAATAAAATTTAATTACATATTTTAATTTTAGCTATTCTAAACTGGAAGCTGCTCTGTCTAAACTGTGTCTAAACTGGATTCAAATAGTAAGTATAGAATATTTTGAATATTCTAATAAAATGATTTCTTTGGTTTTAGATGCACAGACGATCATCAACATTCTCCGGCCCATTAACGATCCCATCGTTAATCATCATCTTGATCGGGTAGCTTACAGAGTTTAACTATTGGTCGTTTTAATATTGTTGTTGCAGTTTTTAGTGTTACGACTCTAACTAAGCCGCGATCATCAGGATGTAGTTGAGTGACTTGACCAAGAGCCCACTTGTAACTCGGCAGATTATCTTCTTTAATTAAAACAATATCTCCGATTTCGAGGCTGGATTCTGCCTTTCGCCACTTGACCCTTTGTTGTAGGTTGTGAAAATATTCTGCGCTGAATTTCTTCCAGAATGATTGGACGCGTTGCTGTATGAATTGCCATCTGGAGAGTCTGCCAACATGAATGTTTTCATTTATTTCCTCCTCCGGTACATAAAAATTCGCGGACCCAATTAAAAAATGAGCTGGCGTTAAAACATGAAAAGATTCATCATCATCTGCTGCTGCGTAAAGTGGTCGTGAATTTAAGATAGCCTCGATTTGACTCAACAAAGTTGCCATCTCCTCAAAAGTAAGGTGAGTATTTGCGGAGCATTTTGAAAGGTGTGCCTTCACGGACTTGACAGCAGCCTCCCATAGACCCCCAAAATGTGGAGAAACAGGTGGATTAAAGTGCCACTGTATTTGGGATTTTGACAAATGCTCTGCAATGGAAGAATTGTGTTTATTATTGCATATAATTGTATGTACCTCATTAATTTTTCGTGCTGCTCCGATAAAATTTGAACCATTATCGCTGTACATATGGGCTGGTGATCCTCTTCTCGACACAAATCTCTTTAACGCAGCGATAAAGCATCAGTGGATAAGTCACTCACAACTTCCAAGTGTATAGCCTTTGTGACCATGCAGATAAATACCACAATGTAGCCCTTAGTGAATCTAGCCCCTCTCCCCTTTTTCGACGCCAGCTGCATTGGGCCTGCATAATCGACACCGCACGATGTGAATGGTCTTGCTGCTTTCAACCTTGCTATTGGTAGGTCCCCCATGAGTTGCTTAGAAGTCCTCGCATTGTTTTTGAAACACACGACGCATTTTTTTATAATTTTCCGGATGGTGCTTCTTCCTCCAATTACCCAAAATTGCTGCCTTATTAGATGAAACGTCAGTGATGGACCAGGGTGCAGATTCTGTACATGTATGTGACGTACAATCATTTTACTGAATGTGTGTTGCTTTGGTAGGATGATTGGATGCTTATAATCATATTGGCAGTCTAAATGCTTCAGTCTGCCACCGACTCTCAAAATACCATTATCATCGATAAACGGCGCCAAAGTCAGAATATCGCTGTTTTTTCTAATTTCTCTGCCTTTCTGCAAACAATCGATTTCTCGAACAAATGAACCTCGCTGCACATGTCGTATAATGGTGCTTCTGGCGGCCCGCAACTCCTCTACAGTTAGGTAATCTAAAATTCTTTCAGCCTTAGGTAATCTTGTGTTTCTTAAAAATCGTTGCCCATACGCGAGGCTTCGAACAAGCTTGTTATACGATGAACATCTTTGCAGAAACACATCAATAATATCCTCTTGTTTTTCGGCATTAAATACGAGTAGATTTTCTTTGCTTCGCTGTTCTTTCAGATAATCTGAATTTATATTTTCATCAATTTTAATATCAATAATTAATTCAGGAGTTTGAAGCCATTCGGGACCTTGCCACAATTGCCGCAAACTTACTAGTTTGGATGGAAGTACGCTCCGAGATGCGTGGTCAGCTGGATTTTGCTCAGATCGTACATGGATCCAAAACTTTCGGGGTAACTCATCTAAAATCTGCGATGTACGATTGGCCACGAACGTTTTCCATCTTGCTGGATGACTTGACAACCACATCAAAACAATAGTGGAATCCGTCCACGCATAACATTCTACTGGCTGCTTCATTGTATCCTTCACTAAACTTAGTAGCTTCGTCAGCAAATGTGCACCACATAACTCTAGCCTTGGGAGGGATATCTGCTTAATGGGCGCTACTTTGGTTTTGGATGCCATTAGAGTCACCTTCACCGTACCATCTGTATTCACTGCTCTACAATATACAACGGCACCGTACGCCTTTTCGCTTGCATCTGAGAACCCATGTAATTCCATCTTATCACCCTTTGAAACATACCGCTTATTCCGTATACTTTCAATTAATTTCAGCTCACTTCGAATTTTTTGGTATAATTTTGACACGTGATCTGGCAGCTCGTCGTCCCAGCCCAGCTTCAACAACCACAGATTTTGGAAAATAATTTTCATTAAGACTATGGATGGAGATAGCCACCCAAGCGGATCAAATACTCTCGAATACTCCGAAATAATCTGCCGTTTCGTCGGTTTTGAATTGCTCTCCAGGTTCAACTTGAAAGTAAAAACGTCATCAACTGTGATCCATTGAAGGCCCAATATTCTTGTTTCGTGTGGATTTTGGGACATCGAAATTTGCTCAGTTCCTTTTGTCGTCATAATGCTAGCTGAATTGGACTTCCACTTTCTCAATTTTAATCCCCCATTGTGCAACACAGCAGCTATTTCGTCTTTCAGAGTGCGAACTTCTTCGACCGTGTCTGCTCCGGAAACGAAATCATCAACATAACAAACGTTCAAAATGTATTCAACGATATTTGGGTGATCTTGTTGGTTATCGTAGGCTATCTGGTGCATGGTTCTAATTGCCAAAAAAGCTGAACTAGCTAACCCGAACGTGACAGTATTGAGCCTGTAATGCTTGAGCTCATCTGATGGCTCGCTTCTCCATAGTATGCGTTGAAATTGCGCGTCCTTCTCAGCAACTAAAACTTGGTTGTACATCTTCTCAATGTCACCGGTCAATGCTATTTTGTGGTTACGGAATCTCATCAAAATTGACCATAACGACGGCTGAATCGTTGGACCTACTAGAATTGTTTCATTGAGCGAAACTCCTGATGTAGTTTTCGCCGAACCATCAAACACTACTCTCAATTTGGTCGTTTCACTAGACTCCTTTAATACGCAGTGATGAGGTAAGTAACATAATTTGGATTGCTCAATTTGATGCTCAGCTTCAGTGATAGGTTGCATGTATCCTAAATTTATGAAGTCATTAATAAACTTACAGTGTTCACCTTTTAATAGACTGCTAGCCTGTAGCTTCCTTTCCAAAGAAAGAAATCTCCTTTTGGCGGTATTCTCGGAATTTCCCAGCTGAGCAGCGAACTTCTTAAAAGGAATCTGCACTACGTATCTCCCATCGCCATTTCGCCTATACGTTGACTTGTAGTGTTCTTCACATTCAGCTTCCTCTGGGTTTAGTACATGCACCTGTGGGATCTCTTCTTGCTCAAAAAAACGCTTTAACGTACTGTCGATATCAACGCTCAAATTGAGATTCAATGTACAACTGTTTGCTTGATTAACTCCATCACTCTCTACGGTGGTTTCGCTAGTATTCCCCGCTATAACCCAACCAAATAGTGTTCGCTGAGCCACTACAGTGTTGTTCGAATTGGTGCGTCGCCCATCTCGCAGAATATGGAAAAACCGGTCCGATCCAATTAAAATATCAATTGGTGCAGCTTGGTTGTATTGTGGATCAGCTAGTTTCAAATCGTTTAAAAAACTGCAATCATATAACTTGAAATCAACACTAGGGAGTCTATTTGGAAGTTGCCCGATTACAAGTGCATCTATTTGTACCTCATCCTTTGTCGAGTATAATGATTTTAGTGTGACACAAGCCGAACCTCTCGTAGTGACCTTTCCAGATGCCAAGCCCGTTATTACGATGTTTGCCTTTGACCTCGGAAGTTTTAATCGCTGCATACACGCCTCGGTAATGAATGACGCTTGAGATCCCGAGTCCAGCAACACTCTGCACATTTGTAGCTTTCCATAGATTGACTCATAACTTGAACCATTGCCGTTGGCAATAACGATTGGAAACTTGGTATGGTTGCTGCATTAGACACAACATGAGTCGTGGTCTCCTCTATATCGCTACTCGTAGCAGTATTCGCTGTTGGTTTCACTGCATCCTCGGTGTGTAGCGTTATATGGTGTTTTCTGTGGCATTTACCGCATCTATATCTCGACCTGCAAACGACTGACTGATGGCTTGGGGACAAACAGTTAAAGCACAGCTTTCTCTCAGACACAAAACCTCGTCTGTCATTAACGCTTAGAGAAAGAAATTGGCCACATTTACTTAGATAATGGCCTTGTGAACATTTAAGGCACAAAGGCTCTGCAGATGACTGGAATGATTTAACTCGATTGCTGGTTGCTGGCTGTGACACCTTATTGACTTCTATCGCATCCAATGAGTCACTTCGTTTGCTTAAAAATCGGAAAAATCTTTCTATCGTAGGGAAATCATCTTCAACTATTTCATTTGCCCATGCTTGCTTAGTCACGCTATCCAATTTGCTTACCAAAATATGAATAAGCCATGGGTCCCTTTTTTCCGCTTCGGCGCCTAACACTTTCAATCCTCTGAGAACTTCATCCGATACATCAGCTATTTGATGAAGCGCCTTAGCCGAAACCTTTGATATAGCTGGCTGGTCAACGAACTGCTTTATGAGATTTGCCACCACGAGCCTCTTTTTATCGTATCTCTGTTTTATCTTTTCTCAAGCCTCACTATAGTTTGCTTCAGTTACTGCGATATGACGAACTAATGCGGCAGCTTCTCCTGTTAAAAGACCTTTTAAATATTGGAATTTAAGCACCTTTGAGATTTTAGCATTGCTGTCGATGGATGCTTCGAATAGATCTTTAAACGAAGGAAACTCCGAGTATTGACCGGAAAAAGATGGAATATTAATTTTTGGAAGCCGGACATCACTGTTATTTTTGCTCATAGTTGCGAATTCATGTAAGAAAGATTGCTGATTCACCATTAGTTCGTCGATTGAAACATTATGTGAATGCGTAGATGTTTCTGCTTCGCGCTCTTTTTTAGCATATACTAATATATGTTTCAATTTAAAATACGCTCCCTCTATGGCATTTTGTAGATCTTCATAGCTTTCTGATTCGCCAATTACCTTTTCTAACTCTCGGTAATCTTTCCATTCGTCTTCGAGAAGCTGAATATTAGTTTCCACTTCTTCCAAGGTAGTATCTGGATCGAATTTCTTAGCTGAGGTTTCTATATTCCCAAAACGTAAAGAAATGCGCTTGAGAGCCCGGTTGGTAGACCTTTTTGTATTTTAATGTGTAACAGTTTGTTACCTTGCTTTGGTTGTTACTATACGAACTAAGAGATTGCCATGGAAGACATACATAAATTGAATATCAAATGCTTTAGTAGCGTACTGTATGAAATACATCCCAACAGCTAACCGTTTCTTAATAACAATAAACGTTCGAACTGGTCCGGTTAGAAATTGGCAAACATGTTTTATCAATTTCCCCTCAAACTAGAAAATTTATTAAATAAATTTGGTTGACTCGATCATTATCTCGTTTGCCACAGTCAAGATCACATTGATCATTGTTTAAGTAGTGTAGTGTAGTAGTGTAGTGCACCAAGTGAAATAAATAAAAGTTAAAAATAAAAATAGAATTTTCTATATTGGTGTTAACAAAAGTGGTTCTCAATACTACACTAACTGTCGAGTCTAAGTAAAAATTGTCAGATTATCTGGCCAAGAAAGTGAGTTCCGGTGGTTAAATATACTTAAGCTGCGAGATCAACATATTTATTTAATTTACTGCTTATCAAGAAACGAGTCGGTTTTGTCATTAAATACGGACAGCGGCACTGTGGCCCGACCGTTTACTTGGTAAGCGATTTTTCTTTGATTAAGACTAAGTTTTTTTAAAGATTCCGAAAATAATTGTACGGATTCGAAACAAAAATTTAATTAAATGTATTGTACTACAATTCAAACAAAAATAAGTAGTAAACATTTATTAAGATATCAGGTTGATGCGAATAATCTGACGAATTGAAGTGCAGTTAATAAAAAAATATATTTATATACTTATGTATATATAAAATAAAAAAAAAAGGAAAACCACAACACTGTTTCACATTAACTACAATTAAATACGTTAATTATAAGAAAAATTTGATATTATTTATATTACTGAAATTATTTAAGTTTAAGTCATTACTTATAATCTAACCTAATAAGAGCCATGGTTCAAATGCATGCGTATAGTAAAATTTTAGATGTTTTACAGTATTATTGTTGTAACTAATTATTATATTATTATAATATTTATATTATATATTTATTATATCCTTATTAACAATTATTTATTTATTAAATTAAACTATTATATATATTACAAGATTTCTAGATGTAAATTTACTTAATTAAATTTTTCGTTACGACTATAATCGGAATCTATTCATGTGTTAATTTCGCAAAGTGAAGCAAGTCTTAACATAATTTTGGTTGTTATTTCGAAATCAGTTGTTGGGAAGTAAAATCCGTGATCTAGTATATTATTATGTTTATGTGTGTAATTTCGTGAACAATTTTTTTTTAAGTGTCTTAAGTGTATCTAATATGTCTAAATAATAATTTAATTACCGTATGATGAGGTAAGTTTAAAACACACACAAGGGGGTCCCGTAGCAACGGAATCAAACATTATGGAGGTGTGGGTTATGACATTGTGACCAAAAATAACAACGGTCATATTAGTTGTATTTTAAATAAAACTACAGTGAATGCTGAATTTGTACATTGCCATTAGATATCCTTACGGAACGTGTGTTCATATGTATATATATTTTACGGTTTAAAAGCAGCATTATCAAGCTCTTGATACAGGTGTAAAGATCCCATCCCCGACGACTGCCACCTAGCCGGCAATGTGCTGCGACCACCTATAAAAATCAAGAGTCTGTTAACGGTTCAAACTAGATGAGTCTTTTAATTCGCATTGTTAAATTCACAAATTTAATCAAACCGTTACAAATGATTGCAAAAAATGCAAAATTATTTATTTCAGCACTAATACAGCTAATTTATCAACAATACACCTCACTAAAATGTCTTAGTTTCACAATCGATACCGTATATGCAAATCTCAAATATTTTAGCTGAATCACTTACAGTCTGTATTTATTCACACGCGTAAAATTACACAACAGTTCAAATAAAATTCACACAGTATACAATTTATCACGGTATTTGAGTCTTTTACTATTATAATGCACTGTATTTATCGCAAATTACTTACAAATACTGACGCTATCGCTGATTTCACAAATAATAATGCTGGATATCCAAAATCGCCGTATATTTTGGTTGGACATCCGGCTCGAAGGACCATTGATGCCGGGTTGAAGAGGGCTTCTTTGTTATTCGCAGGTTTAATTAAATATAAAAGATCACCCTGACTTCAAATAATTTCAATATAAATTTATTATTTATTTATTTAAATAATTAATTTATTGTAACTTAAAATCGCTGGTTTTATTAGCTTATATGTTATCGCCTTGATGGTTGTAAGCAAAAGAGGAAGAGTTTTAATTCGAAGCTTCCTACCTACCTATCCTAAACACTACTTTAATCAAATTACATTTCAGTTTTAACAATTTTTATAACTTTATGGCACCTTTGAAAATTGCGCTATATAATACAAAATAATTAGAACAGTAATGCTATAATAATATTGTGAATTTGTGCCTGTGTACATGTAAACATTTTTTTTTTCTTTATATAATTCAATATTGTGAACAGGTACTACAGAGTTGACAATTAATGTTATTGTTTATTGTAATGTTTATAAGTTGACAAATTTGTTAAGGTAAATAATAAAATTTTATATAAAACAAAATAAAATTAAAGAATAAAATTTAATTACATATTTTAATTTTAGCTATTCTAAACTGGAAGCTGCTCTGTGTAAGTATAGAATATTTTGAATATTCTAATAAAATGATTTCTTTGGTTTTAGATGCACAGACGATCATCAACAATATTTCTTAACCAAAATATCCTTAACGAACAGAGAGAAATCCGGTTCTCACCAATTACAGACCCCGCCCTTTTCTATTCTCACGTACGCAATAATATACCTTGAATTTTGTTACTCAACCTATGACTCATCGCCTACCTGCGCGATCCGTAGATTAATTTTTATTGCTTATTTTTTTCCCCTCCTTCTTTTATTTTTATTTTGCTTTTTTCTACTATATAACAAAATTTTTTACTAATACAAATCAGTAGATACTCCTGATGATGACCTAACAAGTCGAAATCGATCGAGTGATTTTTTAAACTTTTTGAAAAATATTCAAAATATTCTGCGAAACAAAAAACAAGTGATTAATAAAAATGTGTTTATTAAGTATAAGAGTATTATCCAAACTATGTTGTTACAAAAGAATCAACCGTATAGCAATTTTGTATTCGAGAAAGAAAAAAATTAAACTATATTTATTAAAGAAAACAAAAAAAATGAATTTAAATCTAAACGGGAAAACTTTATGAACCGGAAAAGTTTGGTTAAATGGTTTAGCTTAGGTTGCACACTACTGTAACAACCGTGAAGCACATTTTTATTAATTTTTTTTTATATTAGGCTGAAGGCCTTATGAAAACCGTTCTGTTTGGGAACCACTGTAACAGGACCGGAGGTCATTTTAGCATAAATTAACTATTCAGCTGTCCAGGCGGTCATCGTTCGTCGGCTAAGCTCAGGGTTGGGGGTCGGTAATTCTGGACAACCGAATAATCCTGGTTGGATCGCATAAGATTTTTCACTCCATGTTTACTCACTAATTATAACACTTCATAGCAAATAACAATAACACGTAATGAAAAGAAAAGAAAAAATAAAATAAACCAAAGAAAAGAACGAAGCAAAGAACAAAAACAAAATGTGAACAAAGAAAAAAAAACAAGGAAAATGAAAATTATTAAGTTTTGAATATAAATTAACAAAATTTCTATATTTGTAAGCAAAAATCACCATCACCCAAAAAAATTGTAATTACTAATTAAAATAAAGAGCGTAAAGAATTAACTAAGGTAATAATTAATTAATGTCATGAAAATTAATACTATTGCTAATAAAAAAAAAAAATACTAAATAAAAATAATTTGATCGATTTCCTTTTAGTATCATTATATTAATTATGTAATCTCAAAATTAAAAGAAAATTTAATTTATTACTTAAGGTGCAACATATAACTTATAGATTACCAAAAAAAGGAAAGAAATAGATCAAATTATTTTCAACGGTACTTAGACATAAAATTGCATTATAATTATCTTACTAAATTATACTAGCTGACCTGTGACTGAATAATCAGTCACGTGAATACATTTTATTAAATTTTTGGTTAAGAAGATTTTTTAAGATGTAAATTTGATGCACTGTTATCAAAAATAAAGTAAATTCATATACGCTATAAAATATTTAATTAGAAATGGACAAAAGGATAATAAAACATGAATTTACATTACAATTTACCTTCTTCAAGCTTTGGTGCTGACTTTTGTTGATGGTTATGGCGAACGCGAGCTGGACCGGAAATTGGAGGCGAGACATTTTAAATGAGAAGTTGCCTTCCGAACGTGAGAGCTTCATGCGTGGGATAAGAACGCGTTCGCCTTTTGAGAAGCCAGTCAGCAATCAAATTCCAGACTGTAGCGGTTTATTTTTGCGAGTCGGATGTGTGTTCCATTGATAAGACGCTTGCTAGTGTTTAGATTCCTCATCAAAAGAACGATTGCGTTTACCTTTAGCGGGATGACATGGCGCGGAAGTCCGGACCCTTCAATCTTGTTGAGAAACTCGACGGGTAGCGGAGTTTCTCATTCATGTCGTCACTCTCAACTTTATCAACACTAAGTTTGACTTCTTGTCCGCCGGACAGGATGTCAAGCACCTGCTGATTGATTAGCGCGCAATCATCATTCTTGGGTGCAAGGATCCTCGATGGTTCCCTCGGCTAGTTTTGTGTTGTTGTCAACGTACACGAAATCGATCACACTTTGGGAACTGGAATGGCGCGCTGGATGTGAGATCGATTCGGTTCGAGCATTGCCGTTTCCAACAGAATGCGCAAACTCATCTTCACCTTCATCGATGCGCATGTTCTTGATCAGTGTAAGCTTGTTTACCATTTTCCAAAGCGGGTTCAACTTGTTGGTCGATTCGCAAGTTCGCGCGCATCCCTCCTTTTTTACTACAGGCAAGCATTGTCGGAAGTCACCACACATGAGGATGATTTTTCCAGCGAATAAAACACCCTTTTCCGGCTTTCCTCTGTACAAATCTCATAAGAGTCTGTCTATGATTGTGAGCGCTGCCCCTGGCATGATGCTGGCATCGCCTATCATGATGAGTCGCGCGCTTTTCAACTTGGGAGGAGTTTGGGCGTGGGAGGAGTTTGACTTCATTGATGAAACTGATGACTCATCCATTAGAACCGGCAGTTTGAAAATGTTATGTAGCGTACGCCCACCTTCCATCAAGCTCGAGGCGAAAAAACCTCAAAAGGAAAAACCACACGATTGCCGAGGCGCGCAACTTTAATCTAAATATTTAATAAGAAATGTAGAAAAGAACCGCTGCATTTGTGTGTTAGTTTCATTTGTATATGAATAATTTTGACGTTTTCCAAAGCATATCTCGTAGTAACAACGTAACCAAAAGTAATGCATTTATGTAGATTATATAGTCGACTTACGACCACACAAAAAGCAGAAACACGTCATGCTATTTCAAGCATGAAATTAAGGGCTTAATAAATTATCCGGTTACGAAATATACTGGGACACAAATGAACCGCATATCGGGACGAAACTTTCCTCTTCAACTTTTCTCATAAATTAAAAGATCCCATGACTTTTGCCTGAAATCGGACGGAAATGATTATTCCAAACTTTCCATAGATATTATGTTTGTGTAAGTATTCAGGTCGATCATCATGATAGAGTGCCATGATAAAATTCTATTTTTACACTCACACCTCTCTCTTAACACCAAAATGTTTGTAGTATATAAATTCATTTTATCTTCTCTGTTTTGTTCTGTGTTGTCACGGTGTAATGATGGTTCAGTACAAACATATTTTGTCATGACATTCTGGCGTTGTGATTAATATATAAGATGTACAGTATAGGAAAAACGTTTCTTGGCTTTTACACCTATTTCCCGTGCACGCTCCCTAATAAAACATATATTCTGCACATATATGAAAAAATACCTTTCACCTGATATATGTTTCATTAAGATATGCGCACGGGAAATAGGTTAAAAAGGGGGTACAAACTAAAAATTAAGCGTATTAATATATAAGATTTTCGTTGGGCGCCATTCGTAATCCATTTTCCATTCACAAATTATCAAAATTTTATCAGAATCATTTATTAAAATTTTATTAAATGTAATTATTAATTATATGGTATTAATTGGTATGTATTATTATTATTATTATGATTATTATTATGATTATTATGAATTATATTATATGAATTAATTTAATTGTAATTTTGTAACTACCTGTAGTAGCGTATTACAAAATGTTATAATCTATTTTGTTGAGTTTTTACACTGAACGTAACCACAATAAATTCGAATGTTGTTGTTGCACCACGTAAAATTATAGGTAGTGACCAGTTTAAACAATACTATGAGGTTTACGATATTAAATTCTTAGTTTTTTTCGGAATAGTCTAAACCCCTTGATATAAATTATTAAACGGGTTTCATTTAATCAAACGGGTTTCATGTTAATCGATTTTATTATTATATTAATATTAGTTTAGTTATCTAATTTCTTATTGATTTAATTTGATGAGATGATGAACATTATATGTCTAGGTAATCAATTTATAAGGCTAGAGTATTTTTACAAAGCCTATAGAGTTTTTTTAACCACGTTTTCGTGCTAATTATAATTAGGTTATCACTTAAACATTTATTTATAATTTGATTAAAAATATTTAAACTATACTTTAACAAATTCAAGAAAAAAATTAATTTTAATTATTATTAACTTTCAACTTCGTAATTTTTCATTTTCTCTTTTTCTTTATTTAATGACCCAGTTTATGAATTTATTGGGTTGTTTATTATTTTTAAACGCAGGTTACTCTCCGTCTATTTTCTTCTTTTCGTAAAACCGTTTAGGTACATCAAGTTATTGGCTTTTTTAGACGACACTGTAACACCTAGAGCGTAAGGATCTTTTATTAAATAATTTACATAATTTTACCCCATATAATCTAATTTTTTAATATTCTTGTTTCTGGTCGCAGATGGAAAACAAACCTAAATCCTCACTACAATTATTTGCAGATATGATAGTGAGTGATATGAGTCGACTTCCGGAAAATGTTATAAGAAGATTAAAACTTGAAATTCTTCAATTGATAAATATGGAACTCGATTTGTATTGTAATGAATAATACAATCTATATATTTAATTATAATTTTTTTACAAGAAAATTTTTTATATAATAAAAGTTGTCGTATATTTATTTTGAATATTTTTATACATTAAACGCAAAATTAAAATTATTATTAAATTTTATCCCATTGCCATTCAACAACGCCGCTACCAACGAAGTGTGCTGTTAATATTTCTCTAATTTTTTTTGCTGCAAATGTTGGATTTATTTGTGTTCGTTCTAAGCAAGTCAAGCTCTCTTCTTTTCTCCAGGAACCGAACACCGTCCGTCCATTGATGTCACTATCTACTAAACCGGGTGTAATATATCCTGAATTTTCATCTTGTCGAAGCCAATTGTGCAGACATACTGATGATACTGAATTATGCTTTCAACTGTGGAAACGTTTGCCTTTATTGTCGTTCTAAAAATTCGCCACTTGGTGGTTAATATCCCAAAAACGTTTTCAATAGTTCGTCTAGCGCAACTTAGGCGATAGTTGAAAACTCGTTGTTCTTGGGTCAAGTTGTTCGTGTTGTACGGCTTCATCATATTTTCTGATAATGAGAAAGCATCGTCCGCAACAAAAACAAATGGACAATTGTTTAAGTCTTCTGCGACATCACACGACTCTAGAATTCTGCAAATATACACAATTAAATACGCAGACTTATTAAAAATAATTACAAATTCTTACGGTAAAGATTTGTTGTAAAATCTTTGGCCGAAATTACTAGAGGCTCTCGTATACAAGAAATCTTTTTAATATCGGCCCCAACTAACAACATCAACTCTTCCATCTTGGTGGCACTCATTCTCATATAATTATGGAATAGTTTTTCATCCTCCAGAGATTTTAACCTCTCAACTATTGTGCTATGAGCACCACTTTCATCCCTCTCCTTGTAGAAAGGGCGAACCCAATATTTCCTCTTTTTTTTAGTTGGGGGACGACATTTTTCTTCGTCAGAATCATTTTCACTACTGCTTGAAAACATAACGGCATATATTGCCATTAATTCTTCAACACTATCCATTTTTATCAAAATTTAATTTTAAAAGCAATCAAAACAAAACACAAAGTTATAGGATATGACAACTCGAAACGTCAAAAATAAAAAATAAAAATTCGGAGTAACGACTTGTTGCTCTTTCACTCACTCTTATGTAATTTTTTTTATTCCTTTCTCTTTTTAGTTTGGCAAATTTTTTCGCCTCGCCATTGTGGAAACCATGCTTCCGTTTCACCATGTTCCGGACTCGGTGTTTTGAAATATTTTTTTTCCCCGTTTCATATTTTGTTATAACAAAACTCCAAGGTATATGGCACGAATATAATTTCGTTACACCCTTCTTGCATACACACAAACTTTGATTCGTCTGTTACACGACGTTCAACCATCGTTCAACAGATTAAAGACAGCATCCCGGAAAATGGTAAAATTCTAAATAAAAACTACCTTAAACATAAAAAACAATTTACCAAAATTATTGATAAATAAACAAAGTTCATGCTCAGGGGGAATGAAAATTTAATTTTCTGCCACAATTACGAGATATAGATAAATCAAGTCAAAAAAAAAATTGAATAGAAAATTTCCATAGCATTCGTATGAAAGTGTTTTTTCGTGTTTACGTTATTTGGGCCTGCATACATACAAAGTGTATATATTGAAAGACGGCCCAATACCACTATATACTGTATTTGTAGTGGTATTGGACGGCCGTATACACATTCATAGGTACTGATGATATCTACAATACCACTACATAAGTACCACTGTTATGTAGTGGTATTGATATCTAATAAAAAATAACACACAATTGTGATTACTCTCCTCTCCATTCTCTTTGATATGATGGTAAAGGCAATGCCTCTAATGCCTCAACCAGTCAGACTTAAGAGCTTAAGTTACACGCCGATTGCACCACTTCGGTTAGTGCTACAATCACCAAAATTTTATAGGCTTCTCGTCACAAATAAACAGTTGTTTCTCCAACTCTTAAGTCTGACTGGTTGAGGCATAAACTACTAGTTTAGGAGGCATTGGTAAAGGTAAATTGTGTTATGACTTTTTATATTTCACTCGATCTTCATTTTATTTAATAAACATATCTTGTAGCAAAACCAACAACAATATAAAGCCATGCTAATGCAACAAATACAGAAAAAACTACACTATAGATAGTTGTATTAGAATATATGCGTACATCGTATGTGCGCACTAGTTTAATAAGTAGTGGTGCGAAAGAAAAAAAATAACATGGGATTGTTAGTGTAACCAATACAATCTTCTGTAGTTTGTTGCATATTGGTATCTGCGTTTCAGACTTTGTTCAGGGCTTTTAATTGTTGTTGGTTTTGCTTGTAGTCATTCTCTTCGTGGTTAAAGTTTCTTAATATTTGGTTTGTATTTTTACACACAAAGCACATTTCATTTCAGTAGAAAAGAAAACGTTGGATCATAAAGAAGCGAACGCGGATTTATACTTTTACTGTTTATAGTTTGTGTTTTGTAATTTTTGTGAAAATTGTTTAATAATAATCGGTAAAATTTAACAAAAATTGTTTTCAATAAATTTTAAGTTCCATGACCGAAGTATAGTGTACATATTATATTTGGTTGCGAATGATCTTCAATAAAACACAACCCATTCGTGTTGTTTTCTATATTGTTTGAAGTGAAATTAATAAATTCTTTTGTTGTGTGTTTTATCTGAAGCGATAGAAAAATAATAAGAAAAAGAAGAAATAAGTAGAAAATAAATTTATTTTAGTGAAATTTATTATCTGTGTATATAAGTGAATCTTGTGTGCAGTGTGTGCCCATTACATATTCATTCAATGGTATCATCTTGTGGATTGATCTAGACTGATCAAAATACTGTTACATTATAAAAAAATTCATGTACTACGTTTATTGATCTGATCAAAAAAGGTAAGATTTTTTTTTCTATAGCTTACCTTACATTACATCATCATCAGGTGGTTAGTTCATTGATTGTTGAGTTTGTTTTTACATATAGTACATAAAATATGCTGTTATAACAGGAAAAAAATTTGGAGGTTGAAAACATAAAATGTTTTTATTTTGTATGTAAGAAATTATAAAAGAATGGCGCCGCAACAGGTGGTTTGCTTAAGTATTTAAACATTTTTTATATATATTATATTATATTTTTTATATATATATATATATATATATATATATATATATATATATATATATATATATATATATATATATATATATATATATATATATATATATATATATATATATATATATATATATATATATATATATATATATATATATATATATATATATATATATATATATATATATATATATATATATATATATATATATATATATATATATATATATATATATATATATATATATATATATATATATATATATATATATATATATATATATATATATATATATATATATATATATATATATATATATATATATATATATATATATATATATATATATATATATATATATATATATATATATATATATATATATATATATATATATATATATATATATATATATATATATATATATATATATATATATATATATATATATATATATATATATATATATATATATATATATATATATATATATATATATATATATATATATATATATATATATATATATATATATATATATATATATATATATATATATATATATATATAT
>OW052220.1:158485411-158512723 GCA_932526605.1 Nephrotoma flavescens | reverse complement strand
ATAATTTTCCAATTTACAAATTTACAAATTTTCCAATTTTGCAAATTTCGAAATTTCCAATTTTCCAATTTTTCCAATTTTCCAATTTTTCATTTACCAATTTTCCAATTTTCTTATTTTCCAATTTTTTTAACCAATTATTAAAATAAAATGGTATCAGCTAATGTTCCACCTAGGGATTTTTGAATTGTCATGGCACATCCTGATACTAAAGGAAAATGATTTCGTTTTGCGTTTATTGTTTCGTTCGCCTCGTTCGATTACATTTTTCGTAACGCATTTGCCAGCTTAGTCCCCAAGTCAAGCGTGCCTAAAGAAGTTTTACTTCAAAAATGGCCGATGGCCGCGGTATGTGAATTTAAATTTTCTCGACAATTCGTATGGTGTTTATATATAAAAATGTCGACATTTCATTTTAATTTGTGTTTTGCTTTAATTTCGCTTAAATTTAATTTTTTCGTAAATTTTTTTGTGTATATTAAATTTTTCAAATATGTAAGTGGTTTTTGTAGAGTACATAGATATAAAAAATTGGTGATGGGATAGTAAAAAATATACAAGTCGGTTGGACTTTGAGTTGATTTCAATTTTTTTTTATGGTACTTAATTATAAAAATGCCGATGTTTTATTTAAATTTTAATTTTGTGTAAATGCAATCTTTGTTAAGAAAAGTTGTGTAAAAATTATTTTTCTGAAATGTTTTTTTTCTGAGCATAAAAATTAGTGACGAAAAAATAATAAAAAATGGCCGGCGGCATGTGAATTTTTATTTAGTTGATTTAAATTTCCTCGGCATTTCGTTTTGTGTTTAGATATAAAAATATCGGCATTTTATTCTAATCTGTGCTTTGTTTTAACTTTCCTTCAAATATTATTAGTATTTTTTTTTGTATATACTAAAGTTTAGTATTTTTTTTTGTATATACAATTTTTCATGTGTTTTTATCGAGTAAAAATTGGCGATGGAATATTAATGATGTCTGCCGCCTTGTGTTGTATCTATTTTTTTGAGTTTATTTCATTTTTTCCAATATTTCGTAAAGTGTTTAGTAATAAAAATGCCAGTATTTTAATATAATTTTTGCTTTGTTTTAAATTTCATTTAAATTTAATTTTTTGGTAATTCTTTTTGTGTATATACTATTTTTCGAATAAGTGTTTTTTGTCGTGTGGAGTATAACAAAATTGGTAATGGGAATAAAAAATGTCCGACCGGCTCGTGTTGTGTATTTTTATTTGAGTATTTTCAATTTTTTCAATATTTCGTATTGTGTTTCGGGTGCAGAAGGTGAAGATACATGGAAGGCAGTAGGAGATTTGAATACTTTACCACCACCTTCATCGTACAGAAATTCTGAAAATGGTTATAATGTTGAGGATGCTGTTTCGGTTAATAAAGCTTGTCAATTCTCCGTTCCATGCAAAATCGGTACATTCAAAAAAAACAATTTTGTACACATTACAAAATTAACAAATTTTATTATCATACCGATTTGCATGTCAATCAAGATCATTACCGATAATTGAAATGAACAATATTGTAATTGCATCATAGATGCCACCATCATATTTTGTGATAACCAAGACACAAAATATTCAAATTAAGCGATGGTACGGTAGTTGTTAAAATTATATTATAGATGCCCCCATCATCATTAAATGATTGTGATAACCAATGACACAATTATTTAATGCATCGTAACATGATGGCGTGGCAATTACTACAAAGTAAATTTAAAGTTACAATGTTGTTCATATCAATAACACAAACAGATTGGTAACCGACAAACTTTTATTGTCTTGTTTACCAAACGCAACAATATTGGATCAAGGGCAATAGACCAGGCTTTATTGCTGCAATTCAATATTTTATTACCTTGTTTACCAAAAAGCGAAAGCTCTGGATCAATCCAATTTTTATTGCATCCAGATCATCCAAAAAATTTTGTATATAAGCTATACAAAATTTAAACTATTTTTTTAGTCAGTTTTTGAAATTTGGAAGGAAGCAGCAGCATCTCCTCCATCCAACAACATTAATTTTGAATAAAATTTTTTTCATTAATTTAAAAATTAAATTAAATTTTTTTTTTTTTATTTTTTATGGTTATGTTAAAGTTATTATTAATTTACCAAGTGCTCCGTCTGCATCGTTTTTCACTTCAGCAACCCACATCACGTTATATCTCCAAGTGGGGTATCTGTAAATTTAAGAAACCAAGGTAAATATTTTAATGGCTGATTATTAAAATTTTATAATAATACAATTTCTTTGAAACTAAGAAAGAAAAAGTTGAATACACCACTTGCTGCTATGCTTCCCTCAAAATACGCTAACATTGATGTAAGGGAATTATTTCCGGATTTTCGTCAAGACAAAGTTTTGATATTTCCACGATTGTTTGGTCCTGGCAAAGCGTGGAAGAAAGCGGCAGTCTAGTGAGTGTAACCATAAGGAAACAAGTTTATTTCTGTATGTTTGAAATATTCCCACTTATATTTATTTATAGTACCGCGACAGTCCTGATTCGACAAGTCACACGGATCAACCGCGCAGATATCGAGGCTGGATGTGCAATTATGCCCCGGATTCACCAAAAGAGCTTTATGCATCGGATAATGAAAGATAATCTGTAACGAGAAATTGTTGGCGACTCTGAAGAAAAGAAACCAGAATATGGCGAATCAGGCGACAATGAACCTAAAGTAGCCGATTGCCATTTTGTTCCAGCTCAAGGTTGGTATGATATGTTAGAGGCTACTGAATCGGACGAGCGTTAAATTATGGACTTAAGTAGAAAGAAAAATTCGAGCGGACACCATCGATAAAAAAGAACCACAACCAGATCTAAACGATATTAAGGATGATGCGTATTTAATAGTGTCAATTTCATTGGGAAGATGACGTTGTTTGGGTTGGCAATGATATTAACCATAAAGTTTATCAGAAAGTAAATTCTAAAACAAACGCAGCTGGTTGCGATTACTACTTTCGAGTGGTTCAAGAACTGCTGGTGGTTTTAGCCAACCAGGAAAAGGTATGCCTATAGCTAAAACAATAGGTCCTGGCTCAAAAATGACACCAAATCCACCTAAGTAAGTTAAATTATTTCAATGTTAAAAATATGAATACAGTATTTATAATTGTTATTTTACAGATACAAAAAACTACAAAGCTACCAAGAAAAATCAAAATCCTTCATCCAGATGAGACGTAATTAATGCTCTTGCCGAAGATAGCCCACCGCCATGTGTTCGAAAAGGGAAAGATTTGGGTCCTCTAGAGTTTAACTATGGTGAAGTTGCGCTTGCTCACACACGCCCTTTTTTCTTCAATCTGGACAATATATACAGGCTGTTGAAAATAACATGTATTGAGTACGTATTTATCCGCATCAAATATCCAAACTATGAGAGAGAAATGAAGAAATGTTTATTGCAATTGACTGGCACTACCAATCTCACAGGATGTGGTGAAGGATTTCCCGATGTTCGCGTACCTAATAAATCAACTCAAACTTAAGAAGAACAAGAATCGCAACCAAACTGTGATTGGAACTGATGCAGATTTAAGATACATTTTACATACATTTATGTAATATAAAAATTACCAAAATTGCAAGTTTTTTCTGAAATTTAGTTTTTTTACTAATTGAATTTTGGTTAAATAAATAAATAATGAAATTTAGTTTTAATGTTTTATTTCTAAAAATATTTAGTAAAATTTCAGTATGAGCAATCTCAGTATGGGCAATCGTCTAGCAGGTTTGTATTTAAGAATAATGTAAGTAAATTAAAACACCAACAGAATTACCTAATTGTTTCAAGATGTTTCACATGAAATGGTAAATTTATAAGAAATAAAATATTCCTCCCAATAAAATAATTTTTTTAGACATTACAAAAGTAGTAACCATTCGTTTTTAATTTTAAATATGTATACATATTTTTAAAATTGCGTTAGGAAATGACCGACGAATATTTTTGTTACAAAGGAGCAGCGTAGCTTAAAAGAAATGTTATAAACTAATTTATTAGTATTTAAATCAAAATGTCTAATTTTCATTCTTAGCCTTATAAATAAAGAGCGGCCTCCCTGATAAAGGTAAATGGTCCTCCTCAAAATCGGTACAGAAGCTTTTATTTATAAATTTTAATAAGTATTTCCCGTAAAATAACACAATCGACCAGTTTGTTCTGATGACAACGAATCCATTTTTAGCTTAATAGATAGTCTATTGCTTTATGTCTATGTTGGAATAAATTTGTACACCTAAAAAAATACTATACATATTATATTTTCATGTATTTTTGTCATAAAAAAATATATTTTTAACATAAATATTAATATGTAAATATTAATATATATTCTATCAACATTTTGATATATACTCGTAAAAAAATTTTTTTATCCGTCGGCAAAATTTTTTTTAGCCGATGGCAATTTTTTTTTTGCCGTTGGCAATTCTTGAAAAACAATTTTATATTGAGTTTTTTTTGTTACATATTTTGAGTTATTTTTTGTTTTAATAACCATATCGCCCAAGCGCTAAAATAAAATGTACACATACATAGACAAGAGCTGCACTTGATCTTTGCGTGAACCTGCACTGCAGCTACACGCACTGCAGCTAAACGCACTGTGTGGAAAGGACCAATGTGAGACAGATGAGTGTATGACAATTTCAAAGGAACAACAAGAACCTATCGTTTCTAATATTTTAGAAGAAGAAACAAGATTAATTACTGACAATGTAAATGACGAGATGCGAGTATTAAAGGACATTAATTATTTTGAAATTGATCATATGGATATAGTTATGAAAGAAAATATAAATGACGAATGGAAGTTTAGAGGATTTATGAATATTCCATTAGATATTACCCGTAATTGGTCAAATGAAGAATTGCGAAATGCTATTACAGATGTTCTTACGGAAGCAAAACACCCTTGCGTCTTGTTATTTCGAACAATCAATGTAAATACTGAAATGAACATTATAACTCAATATGCAAAATGTAAATATCCAACACATAATCAGAAATTTAAGTTTATAATAAATGGTCTAAAAAATATGCATGTATTTACAACAAACAACGATGAACCTAACCACGGTATTCTCCAGCAATTTTCTCAGTTAAGAGGTATGAAGAGAATTGGCGTTCAAAATATATTAGCTAACTCCACTGCACAGTTAGTCGGTTTAAGACAGCTCGGAAATATTGACCTGGAGTTACTTAAAAGCGGCAACACTCAAGAAATCGTGAAGCCAGTTAATTTAAGAAAGGCAAAGTCAGAAAGAAATCTTGCAAAAGACTTTGTCAAAGACTGCGATATTTTAGGCATGATCCATCGCGCAGCAAAATATACAGAAGAGAAATATGTATATTTAATATCGGATCCTCTGTATATGATTTTAATGCGTAAATCAACGTTATCTCATTTAGATAACAAAAAGACGATTGTATATATTGATGCCACAGGCAGTTTAATTCGCAATCCGAAATGCTGTTTAAACCATGATTATAGTAAAAAAATTTATTATGCTTGCGTGGTCAGAAAAAATAATATAATATTTCCCATCGCGAAATTAATTAGTAGTGAGCATGACGTATCCGCCCTTAGCGTATTCTTCAACAAAATCAAAAAATAGTACCAAAAATACCCACCCCCAAAGTATACGTTTCAGATTGGTCCTGGGTATTTATAAATGCAATTTTGAAAGAAATGAATTTTATTGAAATAAGCCAGTACCTGCCCTTAAACTTATGACGTTATAATGGGAAAGGCTAATTTAGGGAACAAAGTCGGAATATTTATATGTTGTTCACACTTTGCTGCTATAATAATACGACAGATTAAGAACAAAATTCAGCATTGTCCAAAATGTTTGAGAGAAACACACTTAATTTTTTTATTAAGACGAGCTTGAGCATCGCAAAATAATGAATTTTCAAATTTGGAACACCCGAATATACAAAAAATTTCGAACAGTTCGTCTATTTCGCTAATACTGCTGCTATTGATAATCAAAAATAAAATTATCATTATTGTTTCTCTCAAACATTTTGGACAATGCTGAATTTTGTTCTTAATCTGTCGTATTATTATAGCAGCAAAGTGTGAACAACATATAAATATTCCGACTTTGTTCCCTAAATTAGCCTTTCCCATTATGGGAAAGGCTAATTTAGGGAACAAAGTCGGAATATTTATATGTTGTTCACACTTTGCTGCTATAATAATACGACAGATTAAGAACAAAATTCAGCATTGTCCAAATTGTTTGAGAGCAACAATAATGATAATTTTATTTTTGATTATCAATAGCAGCAGTATTAGCGAAATAGACGAACTGTTCGAAATTTTTTGTATATTCGGGTGTTCTAAATTTGAAAATTCATTATTTTGCGATGCTCAAGCTCGTCTTACTAAAAAAATTAAGTGTGCTTCAGACCACACTGCTCGTCTTACTAAAAAAATTAAGTGTGCTTCAGACCACACTGCTGAAGTAAAACTTCTAATATATATTTAATATTTATAATATAATATAGAAAAATTATAATATTGAAAAAAAATTGGTCACCCTGTGCGTTCTCGAGTGTCACCTAGCCGTTTATGTCTGATGCCACAAGAGGTAACCTTGTAACTTGGTAACTTTTTCAAGGCCAACTAGTCGTAATAGATAATGTTTATGTATGTGTAACAAAATCGACAAAAATCATTTTTGAAATCTCTTCGTCTATGCGAATTTTTACTATTAAAAATGGCCTTGAAATATTTTTTATTTCATTTATGTTTGTGTAATGTGGTTTCATCGAAAATTTGTTTAAGTCGCATTAAAACCTGTATCATAGGAAAATGGGGAAAGAAACGAAGAAAGAATCGGTTTCTGTGATACCTCGTGTGGAATGGAGCTGTAATATAGAAAACAATACATATATAAAATACATCACACAGGCGAATTTTTTGGTCACCCTGTGCGTTCTGGAGTGAGTAAGTGAGGGAGTGACATAGATATTATAATAAGGAAAAAAAAAATTTGGCCACCCTATGTGTTCTCGAGTGAGTCAGTCAGTGACATAGAAGTCTATATTATGACTTTTCAATTTTCCAGTTTTTCAATTTTCAAATTTTTCAATTTTCCAAATTTCCTATTTTCATATTTTTTTATTTTCCTATTTTCCAATTTTCCAATTTTCCAATTTTCCATTTACCTATTTTCCAATTTTCTAATTTTCCAATTTTCCAATTTATAAATTTTCCAATTTTGCAAATTTCTAGCTTTCCAATTTTTTCAATTTTCCAATTTTCCATTTACCAATTTTCCTATTTTCTTATTTTCCAATTTTTTTAACCAATTATTAAAATAAAACGGTATCAACTAATGTTTCACCTAGGGATTTATGAATTGTCATGGCACGTCCTGATACTAAAGGAAAATGATTTCGTTTAGCGTTTATTGTTTCGCATTTGCCAGCTAGGTTCAATCACAATGAAACCGCACCGCGGCGCACCACACCGTGTCAAGCCGCTTTTACGGATTGTCAAACACAATGTTTCCGCGCCGTTTCGTAAAGTTGATCCAGTTAATTCTGCATAAAATTTACCTTCGATATTAAATTTTAATTTTTTAATGAATTCCACAATTCGAAATTCCATTTTTAAAATAATATTATTTTTTGTCACCGGTAATATTGAAAAAAAGTTTGTTGTATACTTGTGAAAAAATTGTTTAGGTTATGTTATCCGAAAATGTAGAAAGTTGGCCTATCTCTTCCGCACGTACCGTTCCGCGCCGACCATTGTGTTTGCATATCCGTTTTACGATTTAAATCACATGTAATGTGAGTATGTGACATTTCCTACTTTGACTGATTAACGAAACGGAGCGGTGCGATGTCATTGTGATTGAACCTTTAGTCCCCAAGTCAAGCGTGCCTAAAGAAGTTTTACTTCAAAAATCGAAGATCAATTGCAAATAAATCTATATCTTACTAATAAATGCGACAACGATTTAAATGATTTACCGGATGTTGTGTATGGTACGGATCAGCCCGAACTCGATGATACCCCTTACTACATACGATATAATTCCATTTATAAGACAATATTACAAAAATTATTGATACAAGATACGGGCAAGCCAAACGTTTTATTTTGTAAAAATTTTGTATATTTTGTCATAAAAAGGTATTTACCATTGTGGGGAACCATATTTTTAAAAAAATTTGGTCACTGCACACGAACTTCAAATGCTACCGTTGAGAGTTGGTTCAACATTTTAAAAAATAATTTAATTAAAGAGCATCACTTGAAAATTGACCGTTTTGTAGGTTCGCTACAAGAAAAGACACAACTAACCATGAAGGCTTTAGAGTGTGCCCCTCATTAGAAAACTACCACAAGGACAAAGAAAACGCCAAAACGTGAAGCATTAAAAAACACACCAGATTCTGATCGAGCTGACGAGAAGGGTCCATATGATTCTGATAACGAAGAAACTTGGTGCAAAAAATCGAGAAAGTGCGACGCTAAATATTCGGGAAAACGAAGGTTAACACGATTTTTAACTCCAAAACGCTTAGATTTCACAAACGCAATGACTGGAGATTACTATAAAAAATGACTGATCTGAAATTTCACATTGTGGTATTCAAATTCTTTTTCCATGGCGCCCGCGAAACCTGCCTCTATAACTTTTGTTACAATTCCTTAAGTAACCATAATTTTCTAAGTACAGAAGTTGTATATGTTGCTATGAATTGTATTATAAAAAACAAGGAATGTATATGTTGTAACGAGCAAGCTGATTAAGCCATACTGTTATAGAAATTTATGAAGGGAAAATACTGAGACAGAGCCCTTGAGCGGTCACCTCTGGCGCGGCTAAAGCTCAGGAGTCATGGGGTGGGGTTTTCAAAGGATGACTCAGTCTTGCTAAACCGCTAAAAAAAATTTATTTAAATAAAAGAAAAATTAAATTGAGAGCAACTATTGTATTTACGAAGCAAGAAGAAATTTTACCAGAGGGGTTAAAATTTGTAGGCAGGAAAAACAATCAAATAATTTCATAAAAGACGAAGAAAAAAAAATTATGGAAACTAATTGGAGTTCTGACTTGCTTGAGGAAAGGAAGTAACAAAAAAAAAATAAACCAAAATGAATGAAGATCCAATCATCAATAATCCAAAACATTAAAATAATTTACGTCATCCCGAAGAAAATATTAAATAACCAAACTAAGGAAAACAAGTGCTCGCGTTTACTACTATACTTACCATGGTCTCACCTCAACATTTAACGTCTCATATTTCGGTACTCATAATCGTCAACAAAAAAAAATAAAAAATTGATTTGAGGAATTTCATAATTATTAACAAAAATTTCAAGTTATTACATTAAAAGAAAATTGAAAAATATTAAATTAATCTAGGTATCTATATACGAATCTATATGTATGTGTATCTATATATGATAGAGCACATCAAGAAATTAATTTTACAACCTACCCGAAACCCTAAGCTAACTTATGCTAAATCCAAGAACAATTCATAAATAAACTTAACTAAAAGAAATTTAACTCAATTAAATTATTTATGCATAATAATCGTAAAAACAAGTTAATAAAAAAAATATAACAATAATAAATAGAAACAAAATTTTACTTGACCATGATACGATGAGGCCATCACATTTTTAAATAGATTTTCAAATTTTTAGTTATTTAGAATAGAATTAATTATTTATTTCAGTGTTATTTATTTGTAATTCTTAATTATGTATTGTCGTAAAATATTATTTATTGGAGAATTATCGAATTGTATTAAAATCATGCTATTATATATTATTTATAAAACTTTTAATTATTAATTTTTCAATTTGAAATGTAGCGATACGTTTATGACGTATAATGCAGTTCATAATTTTTATT
Source organism: Nephrotoma flavescens (assembly GCA_932526605.1). Taxonomy (NCBI): domain Eukaryota; kingdom Metazoa; phylum Arthropoda; class Insecta; order Diptera; family Tipulidae; genus Nephrotoma; species Nephrotoma flavescens. Next base: position 158,502,787 of record OW052220.1, on the reverse strand, counting down.
CGCAAATACACAATCGTCCATATTATTTTATTTGCAAGTACCGCAACCGCAAGGCATAGATTATGGTTTGATTTTTAAGTTTGGTACCATTTAATGATTTGCAAAATTTCACTATGGAATCTACACTTATCGTAAATTAAATTTTAGGCGGAAGGCAATTTATTGTCTATATCTTTTTATTTTGTTTGTTCGTGTAATATTATATTAGGTTTCAGTGGTTTACACTTAGGCCATTTTTGTCCCATTGTGATACCACGCATTCATGCTACATCATTAACCCATTCACCTATTCACCTACTCACACAACTACAGTATACCACCTGCACATTGCAAGCTCCATGTCAACCTGTACATTGACATGGACGGTGGGTCGGCGTTGAATTCTGCACTCCATCAGGGGGTCTTAGTTGTGTTTATTAACATCACCGATTGTAATCGATGATGAAAATTCGATTTGCATCTAGCCTCTGATGGGATTCGAACCCAGTACCTCCCGGTCCAAGTGCCGAAGCTTTAACCACTGCACCACTTGTCCGGTTAATATTATATTACAGCACTTATTTTGTATCACATAAACAATTCAAGCAAATAAAAAAACGTCCACCATTAGGTTAAGATACACAATGCTCGATATTGTTACAAACACATTTTTTTAATTATCTTACACGACTAGTTTTATAACTTTTAGTCTATATTTTAAATACATTAAATATATTATGTTCACTCAATCTGTGATACGAACTAAATATTTGCAAAAGTAATTTCTAACTATTTGCGCAAATATATATACATATATGTAATAATTGTATAACACGCGAAATATTCACTGCCTCGAAAACGAAGCCAAATTATTTTTAAACACCATTTTGGCTTGATAAATTAAATTTAATAATTTTTCAATTTTATTTATTGATCTGCCTCGATCAAGATTATAACACTCACTAACTAATCAATTTTTATATTTTTTTTTTCTTCGACGATAACAACCTCCTATCCACCCGTTATTTTTTCTGAAGGTTTTTCAATTAAAACCAAAATATTGTAATTGGCAGTATTGGTATTGCCAACCGAATTGTTAATGCTGTGGTGGACACCGCGGCGTTACAATGTCTAGACCCATTTCAGGTTTTAAACATTTTTAAAAAAGGTTATAAAGCATTGAACGACGAAACACAACCCGAACTAAAATGGAGCACAGAAACTAAACATCTAATTATCCCCGTGTGCCGAAACAGCCATTTTGAACTAGCCATGGTCGATTTTGAAAATCGGTTATTTTGACGTATGACCCTATACATCCAGGTAAATGCATTTTTGAAATAGGCAATACTATTCAAACATTTTTAAATCAATCTAATCGATATTATAGTAAACCACAAAAGAACTTTAAAATAACTTCCTGCAGCTGTTTACCTCAGCAAAAAAGATGGGTATAATTGCGGTGTTTTGATCATATATGCCGTAGATTATTTAATAAACAAAGTTTACAACGAGCAAACTCATTCTCAGGATGAAATTTTAAATAATTCTGGATTGCAATCTTACCGAAATTACATAAAAAAAATTATTTCAGATAACTCCGAGTTATTAACAAACCATTGTTTGTTTTATGGGGAAGTAACCTACGGCGGAGCTTTGCAGTGTAATACATGTAAACGTAAAGTTCATGATAATTGCAAACAAAATATTAATATAAGCAATAACAAATGTTTGTTTTGTTATAAATAAACAATTAAGCCATAAATTCGTACAAAACATTTCACCAAAAATTATATGAATTATTTAAAATCAATTACCATATACACAATTACACTGTTTATATTACAAAATTTTTCATCATTCTATTCTATCATCTTCATCATTTTTATCATTCTATAAACTCCATAGTAAATATATTCTACTTATTAAAACGAAATCTCTTAAAGAATTTTTAAATTTAACGTAAATTCCGTAACAGTTTCAATATGAGTAGCAAGATTCATATCTCCACGTGGTGTTACTTGGGTAAAGCTAAATGAATCAATCGGCTTAGTGAACGAGTTGCAAAAGAAATAATTATTTCCCTCAATAATGCTAATTATCACGATGAATCGAATGTTCCTGAATCCTGGTACAACAAAAACGCCTCAGACTTTTAACTCAATATTATACGGCTTATAATTAATCATTAGTATTTAAGTTATTTAGCTAATTTTCAAATACGGAAATAAACGGTTTTGTAGAAAATAGATAATGTCTATTTAGTTAATCGTGTTTCCCGAAATGTCGTTGTTTATAGTCGGTTAAGAATTTAGTACAAAGTAAAAACACCTATCGTAAAAATTATTTGGAAAAATGGTTTTTACTTCGACTTCTACTTCTACAACTTTTGAATATTAGACTCAGTGTTCCCCTAGTTTTTCCGGAAAACTTGTGTTTTCTAGTTGGATTGGGTCTAGTGCAAGGTGAAAACACCTACTCTGATAGTTGTAAGCTCTTAGAAGTATCTTAGGACAAAGGGTTTTTACTTCGATTTCTACCTCTACAACTTTTGAATATTAGACCCAGTGTTCCCCTAGTTTTTCCGGAAAACTTGTGTTTTCTAGTTTGATTGGGTCTAGTGCAAGGTGAAAACACCTACTCTGAAAGTTGTAAGGATCTAGTTCAAAGCGAAAACACCTACACTGAAAGTTGTAAGCTCTTAGAAGTATCTTAGGACAAAGGGTTTTTACTTCGACTTCTACCTCTACAACTTTTGAATATTAGACCCAGTGTTCCCCTAGTTTTTCCGGAAAACTTGTGTTTTCTAGTTTGATTGGGTCTAGTTCAAGGTGAAAACACCTACTCTGAAAGTTGTAAGCTCTTAGAAGTATCTTAGAACAAAAGGTTTTTACTTCGACTTCTACCTCTACAACTTTTGAATATTAGACCCAGTGTTCCCCTAGTTTTCCCGGAAAACTTGTGTTTTCTAGTTGAATTGGGTCTAGTGCAAGGTGAAAACACCTACTCTGAAAGTTGTAAGCTCTTAGAAGTATCTTAGGACAAAGGGTTTTTATTATTCCCGAAATAATATATTTTACACTGTTAAATTTTACTATTAATTGGAAACGTTGTTGTTGGCTTAGGACAAGTTAGGACAAACTTCAAATACGTTTAAATTTTGATAATACTGAATTTAAATACTGATCTTAACTAGAAGAAAATGAATCCATATAGCTGTACTCATAACCAACCAAATCAAATCATTCAATTATCTCACCAAACCCAAACGAATGAAGACTTTCACCCCTGAGATATACTCGAGGTTAAATAAAATGAGCCAGTCAACATATATTCCACCTTTGTTTGTTGATACGGAACACATTGAGGGAAACGTTATCCTAGGACAATGGAGGAATGAACTTTTGTTAATAGCGTTTAACAAACCAAATTTAAAGCTTGGCTCAAACAACGCTTCAAGAAATATTTTCAAAATGGGGAACACATTGATGGAGTATTTTAATAAGGAAGGGGCAATACATTTACAAAACAAAATAAAATAATATATTTTTGTTACATACATTTCAGTCTTTTATTTATATTTCATTTGCAAATTGCATACAATTCAAAGTTTCGTGAATTTTAATCACATAAATATTTCATTATACGAGTAATATAGATAAATAAGTTAAAGTTAATATACATACATAAGTAATTCATTATTTAAACAACTATTTATCCTAAAAAGGATCATTAGTTTATATCACAATCCTCAGTATATGTCATTCCTATATCTTTTATTTGCAGTTCACACAAATATTTTAATATATCATTGGCAGCCTGATTTTGTGTAGTTGGCTGCAATCCGTCGAAGAATCATCGCATCCTCTTGAAAACCTAATCGTATGGGTTTTTCGTTTCGGGAGTGGCACATTGCTGTTCTTTCAGCATGTCATTATTTATATAATTTAAGATGGTTTTGATTGAATCTTCAATCTCACTGCCCTCACTGCTATTAATTCGCCTTTTTTGGATTGGTATTACGTTGTAGCTCCCCTTCATTATATTCAATCACCGGTATCTTACGGCCCACTAAATCCAGTTCATCGAGATTGGAACTACTTTCGGTATCTGTAGAATATACAGCATCTGTATTTGAAACTGAATTATCAGTATAGTTACTGATAGTACTGCAAGAATAATGATACAAATAGATTATATGTATATAAAATAAATCTGTACACATTTGAAACAATTTCGACTTACTTTCTATTTTTGATGTAGTCCGTCAGAAACATAATATTTTGGAAGTACTCCCATTCCTCTTTATATTGGTATGCGCTTCCGGATGGCAGCTGTTTGGATTTTAATTCTCTCGAAAATTTACCCCGAAGACTTTTCCACCTTGACATACAGGTTTTATCTAAAAAAATATTTTTATTATTACATTACTACCTACATAACCCTTCATTTTAATTTTACCTGATTCACGAAGTTGCTCTCCTATTTTCCTCCAAGTTTCAAATTTTACGTAGATGTTTTTGTATCCCCTGGAGATTTATTATAGAGAATTTCATTTTGTTTCTCAAAATTTATTAATTTTTCTTCGAAACACATTTTGAAAATTTTTACTTAATCTGTTAGTGAATGTATTAAAAATAAAAACCCTGTTAAAAATTAAAATTTTGACAGAAAAATTAAAAATTATTTTTTATTCACCACAAAAAATTTTACGAACTCTAGACCGTCTATAAATTTTGACAGGATGTTAAAAAAACATAACCTCAGTTTTTTGATAGTAAATAATATGAATAGCTGTTACAACAATAAAATACTTTTTTCATTTATTTTATGCTTAGTATAAAAGTATAAATATGGATGGTCCACTGAATAAAAGCAACGGGTAGTTGAAAAACCATGAATTTCCATTCATGATCTCTTTTACGTCATCTGAAATGCTCCGTAATTTACAGTATTCTAAAGGCTAACATTTAAAACAATTATATTAAATAACAAAAACTATAATCATCCCGAATATATAAATATAGTTACTTCTCTCGATTTCCTTCCGTATTTCCGAACAATAGCCTCATTATTTTTATATTTTTTATAATATAATAAAATTAAAAATAATATTGGAGTATATTTCTTGGAAAAACGATTCATTTTTATGTGTCAAAATTTTAATACATTCACACAGCAAATTCAACGTTTTTGTTTAAAAATATTTCGTCGTAAAAATTGTATTTTACCAAATTTTTAACTAAATATTTTTAACACATTTTAACACGGCCTTAGACGTAAAACGCCCTGTTAATTTAATGAAAATGACAAAATGATAGATTAGGTTAGGTTAGGTTAGAGTGGCTGCTATCGCACACTTAGGCCAATAATGGCCCATTGTGATACCACAGGATCCAATCTCCCCTTACTCCCGCTGAAACCAACCAGAGCTACTGATGTAGCGTAAAATATCTCGCACCCCAAAGTCCGCGAGTTCAGAAAGGCTGTCCATGTTGTACACACCCAAGTACTTACGTCTTTTGTATGATAGTGCTGGACACGAGCATAGGAAGTGAACTAACGTCTCTTCCTCCTCTTCGTCCACACAACTTCTACAAAAGTCATTCGTCTCTAGACCCAGCCTTCTCGCATGTTCCCCAATAAGGCAGTGTCCTGTCAGTATCCCTACGACCAATCCTAAATCTCCTTTTCCCAGAGATACAAGTGCCTTGGAGCGCCGCAGGTCCAGTTTTGGCCAAACCTGTTTTGCTACCCTGCACGTGAGAGTGTTGGTCCACCTCTCATCTGTCAAGGCGATTGCCTTTTTACTGAGCGTCAATTTGAGCGCTGCTATAGGCCTCCCCAAACCTGCCCTTTCCGGTTGCATCTGGAGAGTCGTACCGTGCCTAGCTAGTTCGTCTGCCCTGCAGTTTCCCGTGACGTCCGAGTGACCAGGGACCCAGATTATCTGGATACTGAAATACTCGCTCATCTCATTAAGAGATGATCGGCAATCCAGCGCCACCCGTGACTTCAGAGAAACCGCCTCTAGTGACCTGAGTGCCGCTTGACTGTCCACATAGATCGCGATATCCCTATTAGATACCACGTTATGCTTCAACCATGTCACGACTTCCCCTATCGCCACCACTTCAGCCTGGTACACGCTGCAGTAGTCAGGGAGACGAACAGAAATATTAACATTGAGCTTCTCACAGAAGACTCCGGCTCCTACTTTGCCGTCTAGCTTAGAGCCGTCCGTGAACAATTTCAGTGCCTCGTTTTCCAGTATTGATCCATTCCTCCAGGATTCCCTAGAAGGACAGATGATCCGGAAACCTATATCGAAGCACAACGTTGGTTTAATATAATCTAGATTCACCAGTTCCTCCCCTAGTGATCTAACTATCGTCGAGTGTCCCGCCTGAAGACACTTCCACTGAGAGACAGCCGAGAGCCTTGTAGCCACATTGGCTGCCATCTGCTTACCAAAAAATTCGATTGGAATAAGATGGAACATAACCTCTAAAGCGCGTGTAGGTGTTGTCCTAAGCGCCCCATAAGCATACAGGCCGTTCTTTGCACCTTCTCCAACATCCTTATGTAGGTTACCTTTTCCAGAGCTGGCCACCACACGCCCACCCCGTACATCAGCACAGGCCTTACCACTGCGGTATAGAGCCAGTGTACCAGCTCTGGTTTCAAACCCCATTTCTTTCCTATGACGTTTCTACACGAGTAAATGGCTACATTAGCCTTATTTACCCTTTCTACAATGTTAGGCTTCCAGCTGAGCTTACCGTCCAAGATTATGCCCAAAAATCTCGCTCTGTCAGCAAAAGCCAGTCTAATGCCGTTCACGGTAGGAGGGCTAACTACCGGAATTTTATATTTCTTAGTAAATAGTACCAGCTCTGTCTTGGACGGGTTGATCCCTAATCCACATTTGCTGGCCCATTTCGTAACGATCAGAAGTGCATTCTGCATAACATCCCTAATCGTATCCAGATATTTGCCTGAGACAGCTATCGCTACATCATCCGCATACGCTACAACCCCTATCCCCTCTTTCTCCAGTTCCAACAGCAATCCATTCACCACTGCACTCCAGAGAAAGGGGGACATTACTCCTCCCTGCGGAGTTCCTCTAATCACCCGCCTTCTAATGGTGGACTCTCCCAGTTCCGAGATAATAATCCTGCTTACCAGCATCTGATTTATCAACCTACTTATAGGATAATCCACCTTCAAAAATGACAATCCTTCCATGATCGCCTCCGTTTTTACATTATTAAAGGCACCCTCAATGTCGAGAAATGCTACCATACAATACTCTTGCGAGTAAATTGACTTCTCAATCATGCGTACTAGATCGTGCAGAGCTGTGTCCACCGACTTTCCCTTACAGTACGCATGCTGCGACATTGCCCAATTCCTTGGGGCAAAATGATAACAAAAATAAAAATAAATTTGGTTAATTATTTAATAAAATTTCTGTACGATGTCAGTTTAGTACTAAACAACAACAAAAAGTTAAAGTTAAATCAACTTTTTTTTGTATCACGTCTGAGTCGTGTCGAGTATAATTGCTTTAGTATAAACTCTCATAGTTTAACTTTTTCTTATACTTAGTCACGTCGGTCGCGTCGAGTATATCTCCAGAGTCAATCTACGAATCTAGTTAAAATCTCAATCTTTCTCTATTTCGTTAATATCAAATTAGTGGTTAGTTACTTCAGTTTTCATCAAACGGTGATGTGTAAACACGTGTGCTCAACAATAGAGGAAAAATTGTGTGAATTTAGTATATTTTAACAAGGAATGCTATATTATACTAGTATATTTAATATACTATTTAATTAAATAAATTATTATTTTTATATTTTATTCACTAGAGATTAGATTATTTCTGTAAAAAACTAATAAAATTGATTGAAAACATATAATTAATAAGTTAATATTATTGGTGTCAATAGCTGTAATTGAATTTAATGTAGTTTCAATGATTGGCTATGGGCTGTCAATAAATGTAGGTTAAAGGTTTTAATGGTTGCTATCGCACTCTACATCATTAACCCAGTCTCCTATTCAAATACTCACTCAACCACAGTATACCACCTGCATAATGCAAGCTCCATGTCAACCTGTAAATTGACGTAGACGGTGGGTCGGCGCTGAATTTTGCACTCCATCAGAGGATCTTTACATCTAGCCTCTGATGGGATTCGAACCCAGTACCTCCCGCTCCAAGTGCCGAAGCTTTAACCACTGCATCACTTGTTTGGTTCAATAAATGTAACTCCTACGTAATGATTATTGACACTATGTTATGACTATTGACACTGCTATGTTTTAACTATTGACACTTCTATGTTATAATTATTGACACGTGTCAAAAAAATATTATTAAAATCTTATTTATTTAAATTTTGTAATTCAGGTTGCTACAATGCCAAAAAGCGGGAATCATATAGTGAGGCAACACTTCAACAAGCACTTACAAAAATTAAAAATAATCAAATATAAAAAAGCCTTGCTGCTACAAAATATTTGGGAGAGCATTTTAAAAAAGTTGATCCTGGTCCCCAACTATTTTAACAACAAGCGAGGAAACCACTACCGCAGCTTGGCTTGTCATAGCCAAAAAAAAAAAGATTCCTAAGCATAAAGAAGCCGTTTTGGATGCTGTAAAGGGGTTTGTCGGCTTCAACCCCTTTCAAAAATAATATTCCAGGTAGAGGGTGGTTTAAACGGTTTCTGGAACGTAACCCTAATATTAAAATAAGGATTTATGACCCTGTCATATCGGCCAGCTTTCGGCCTCTGCCACATCGGCCGGTTTAAGTCAATATCACAATATTTACAAGAAACTATTAATTTTAGTATCACGGAATGTCCAGATCGTATCTACAAAAGGATTGAAACTAATTTCCTCCTAATATTTATAAAACTAAGAGGAGGGCTACCAAGTCTAACCTTCACAATTTCTGAAAATGGCTGGATGATGAACGAAATTTTGTACAAATACATTTCGAAGCAGTTTTTTTATTCGTTCCTTATCAAAAAGAAAATAATCTTTCCGGTAGTATTTTTTGGGGACGGCCATAGCACATATATGACTTTAAAAGATACCGAATTATGCATGCGTTCGAATTATCATAGGTTCTATTTTTTAATTCAAACCGAGCAAGCAGGTTTACCCCGGGTAGTGTACACCGAGCAAAGGTTGTACTGGGTAAATTTATCCGGTGTGCATAGAATACTAAACTGTTGTTTTACGTTGCACGCTCTTAGTACGCTGACATTAGTTTACATAGTAAAATTTGAAGAACCGGGTATGCACGGTGTAAGCACAGTTCACAAATATAAACGCTGTGCGCAGAGTAAAATTGCCCAGGTTGAATAAAAAAATACGAAGTATTTTTTGACAGCACACTGCCTGCTCGGGATGAATTAAAAAATAGACATATTATAGATTTATACCAAAATGCCACGCGGATCCTACAACCCTGCGACTACGCTGCGCTTAAATCGCTAAAAAGGTTTTTGCACCAAAAAGGTTTACAGTAGCGAAAGGAAAATTCCGGTGCTCCTCTGCTTTTAAAAACCTTTGAATGTTGTATTACATGACAGATCATACAAAATGGTTTCAAAGCATGCGATCTCTATCCATGGAGTTACTCTGTAATAGATTTATCAAAGTGCCTTGATAAATCATCTGAAATCATCCTCCCAAGTTCACCGCCACCATTACAGACAGAAAGTGGTTCTATAAATTTAAAATAATTTGCTGAAATTGTTGGCAATTTCAAAATATAGATGTTTGAGTACATTTTAAAACGTCAGCATGAAATTAAAAAGCATGATGACGGTTTTAAACTTGTAATCAAAATATTTATGATCGTTAAAAATGTAAAGCGAATACTGATGAGGAGCTTATGGTTAGCAATACACAAAGGGGCGAGGCTATTATGCAACCACTTCACAACCTTCGCGATAATGTAACGCTAACTAGATCTATTCCATCACAGGATCCATTAGCCATGCTGGACGGAAAAGAATTATTAATAACGAACACCGTTGGAGATATTGGTATTACCAATACACAAGTGCATGCACATCGCGTTCTGGAGAATAACACGCCAATTAAATTCTTTCTATTAAACGTTTCTGTAAACGATATAACTAACACGGCTGAAAATATTGATGTTACTAGCACAAATTCAACAGCTTGATATTATCGAGGGGAATAGTAATCTAATCAAATCAATCGAAAACTTTTTGGATTGGCATGAAACACCTGGTAAAGTAGGAACCCAAGCTACAAAACGAAATTAGCCATTCGTTCTATAACATAGCCTTTGTATATGCAAGCTCAGAGGGAAAAGAAAATGGAAAAACAAAAACAGTTATTTTAGAAAAGGAACAGAATTAAAAGCCTTAACCAAACAACAGAATTTGTTGAAAAAAAATCCCAAGATGATGAAACATAAATCAAAAGCCATGGGCGTTCGAAGGATCATAACATTAGCAGTAGTTTATCAATAAAATATAACTTTTCATTCATGAATAAATTTCAGATTTATCTTCAGAAGAAGCTTCAACAGAAGAAGCTCCAAATCAAGTTCCCAACGAAACTAACTCTAAAAATGGAGAGGACAATTATGAAACCGAAGACTCACTTCTTAATGTACATATTCGTTTTCGAAAATGTGGCGCGTTCAAAAAACACAAATCCCAGAGAACATGGGAGTTAAATGTTCATCATGCGTGAGGGAGTACCACGTGAAATGCACCAATTCGCTAAAATTGCCACTGTTACCCGCATTTTTATGTGCAAATTCCAATTCATAAATCAAAACCTAATATTGTGATAGCTAATGACATTTTATGTCGGGGCCTATTGTGATAACCAATAGTCATTTTATGTTAAATTAATATTATTTTTTAATTTTAATGAATTAAATTTAATTTAGTTTTTTTATTTCTAATTACAAATTAATTATATTCCAATTGATGTAATAATCTGTTTAATAAAATGATAATTTTATAGTTTTAAACAAAAAACATCAAATATTGCTGTTTTATTTTTGAATTTTAATCCATGTCAATGCAAACAACAACATGTCAATAATTACAACAAAGTGTAAATAGTTGTATACAATCGTAAACTTTTCAAGAAACCTGGTTTTTATTTATTAAACAATAATTTGAAACAAATCTTATGTTAAAAACCTAAAGTTAAACAATCATTTTATCAGAAAATAATGGCGTCTTTAAGATTAACGATGTAATTTCCCAAAACACTTTTTCTAAAGTCAAATTTTCCTTAAGACTGTCAATAGCTGTAGGCTTAGATTTTGAGAGTGGAATCAAACTATAATTGTCGGTCAAAATTTTGAAAATAGGTTTACTAGCAAACAAAATAAGTCCCAATATTTCATGGACTGAGTTTAAACTTTAGGAAATAAAATAAAAAGCAGGTACACACTTTTACGTTCATCTGATACGTACGAATGATTAACCTGTTGCCGCACGATAAATATAATCATTTTTTAAAGAAAAAAATTAGATTCTCTTATGAGTCAAGTACTAGTCAAACATTAATGCTAAATTTAACTAAACTACAATAATAAAATAAAAATCGAATAAATCCATTGAGAAACCCCAAGCGACGTTCATAGCAATATTCTAATAACAAAAACTCCTTAACCGGATAGAAACGGCGCGGAGGTGGAATGCTTTGGTACCCTTTCCTCTGTTCAATAATATAATCGGGAATAATAATTTTTCATATTTTTCATTATATGTACACAAGTATATACATTTTATGTACATACATATACATACAACAAGCACACAAAAAAACATAAAATAAAATAAAAATTAACATTTTCCGTGAATTTCTTTTAATTTTCATTAGAAGAAAATGTTTTTCTTTTGTAATAAAAATAATGAAAATAATAAAGTTTTCATTAAAAACATATTTCCATATCTAAGAAATGAGTGGTAGGTATACAAAGAAAGTGTTATGTAGGAGGTACATATAAAAGGAAAAAAGGATTTCCATCGTCTTCTTATATCGGTTTTCTTCTTCCTGTATTTTTTTTTATGTACATATTCAAAATTTTACCCATTTAGAAAAAGGTGAAAAGTTATTTCCCTTTCGTATGCTTTTGGTGAGGGTAAGATACGCGGTAGATTTCACAAGGCGCTCTATTACATATTTGTGTAGTGCTGCTTTCTCAATTAGCATCATCATCATTGTTCACATAATGTGTTACCGTTATTTATCTAATTTTATTTGCAGACAAATATCACGAGTTATCATGAGAACTAATTTTACACAAAAAATGTTAACGATGTTAGTGTACTCGTACATCATGTGAGGGACGGAGATGTGAGAAGAAAAATGTTTGCGGCAAAATGGAAAATTCGTTTGTCACAACAAAAAAGTTTAATACATAGTTTTAATTATATACATTTATAAGGGATGCGATTATTAGATTAATGGAATCATGATCTATTGAAATGGAAAATGATAATCTAATATTCATTTAGAATTTATGTTCCCAGATATTCATAAAAACCTGAGCGCATTCACGCATTTTATTATGAGTATATAGGATTGTGTGACGGTTGTTGTTATTTGTTTGTCGAAATTTTTTTATTCCATATTCCTTCTGGGCATTTATTTTTAATTTACCATTATTATTATTATTATTCTTATTATTTTTGTTGTGTGCTCGAGATAAATGAAAAATAAATATTAGAAAAAATTAAATGAAAAATAACAAAACAAATACCTGGGATACATTCTTCTATACCTATATGAAACATTCAGTACATATAATTATGTCTGTGTTAATAGGGATGTTGTGAAAGTAGAAATAATTTTTGCTTGCCGATATGGTACAGATTTTCTAGAATAAGATTTGTAACGTGCGTTCCATTTACGCAATGCGTATATTGTTTCACCTGCTGTGACACCCTGTTATATCATCATAATTTTATACCAATAGAGGGCCTATTTTTTAATTCATCCCGGAGTATGTTCACGATAGTTACATTGGTACAATATTGTTATCAATAACAGCTCAAAATCGTTCATGAAACTACATTGTAACAATGACCATGTGCGTTTTTCGTTCATGAACTCTACATTGTTACAAATGTCATTCTGAACCGTACTCGAGACTGCCTCTACAAATGTCTGTTTTAATGGTGTATGTATCATGATCGTACCAAATATTAAATAGTATCAATATAGGGCATCGCCTTGTAAAATCGTGTTCCAAATTTTTTTTTTCTATAAGGCAAGAGTGAAGTTAGCTGTTTTAGTACAAGTTCGAAAAAAAACTCGAAAATCAACACAGCTGGTGAAAAAGTAAAACTAAATTTAACTGTTTCAACTGTTTAGCTTAGTTGTCTAAACAAAAAAGTAAACAAACAACGGCAATTTTTCGAAAAAAGTTCGAAAAAACGACAAAAGCGACACTGTACCAAAAAATCTAATTACGGTATATGCGATAAGCTAAGAGAAAAAAAGTACACGAACGTCCTATATATAAGTTATTTAATATATGATCGTACTATCAACAACTATTATATGTACATACATAGTTTTGAAAAATAAGTTAAAGAACAAAGTTCAATTTTTAATATATTTATTTTAGAAAAATTTGTGTTTTATGCATACGGTGATTATTTTGATGGTCCATAATATTATGTTACTCTTTAAGTTATCAAGAAATTAAGAGATCAACTTTTTATTGTTTTCATTTTTTTGACAATTGAGACAATCTCAATGTTAACTACTACGTCATTTCTACAATGACAGTTGTTACAATAGTTAACAATGTTAATCTCGTGAACGCAATCCCGAGCAGGCAGTGCACTGTCAAAAATACTTCGTATTTTTTTATTCAACCTGTGTAATCTTACTCTGCACACTGCGTTTTTATTTGAGAACTGTGCTTACACAGTGCATACTCGGTTCTTCAAATTTTACTCTGAATTAATGTCAGTGTACGAAGAGTGTGCAAAATAAGAAACAATTTATTACTCTATGCACACCGGATAATTTTACCCAGTACAAAGTTTGTTCGGTGTACACTACCCGGGGTAAGCCTACTTGCTCGGGTCGAATTAAAAAATAGACCCAGAATTGTTATTACGCCTGCGAGACTGTACACGTACAGTGTACTTTTAGGCAAGTTCTTATTATTAAAAATGACTTGCATTTTGGGTGTATGCACCATACTCTGTTCGAAAAGAAAACATTGAACGATAATTTCTATGGCGTTAGCGGATTTGTATGTTCGTACGGCATATAAACACCAAATGTTTTTTTTTTGATTGTTTTCTTGTAGAAAACGAAAAATAATTTTAGTTAGTTAGAGTTTGGTATTGATTGGATAGACGCCGAAAGCAAATTGTGTGTCAAATAAAAGTGAATACAATAATTTTGGAAGTGTGTTGTGTTCAGTGAACCAATTTTTGGGATTACCTTGAAGTAATCTGACTGGTGCAAATAATAAATTAAAAATATTTAATTTAACATTAAGTGAGAAGTTGTATGATGCAAATTAGCATTAATGTGTATAGAGTGCTATAGGATTGTTGTAACATTCCTAATCCAAATTTCGTGTCGTTGCAGGAATAAAAAGAAAACTGTATAAGTTGCGAATGGACGGTATATAATAATTTATTTATAAGATGCGAATGAACGATATATACTATTAGATATAAATTGTGTGGTAAACTACGTGTGGTATGTGCGGAAATCGTGCGCTGATAAATGGTGTGTGAACTGGCACATGTACATGATTCCATTAACGATATAAATTGTAGCGGTACTACGACAAACTACGAGCGCCGATGATGTGTGCTGAAATCGTGCGTTGAAAATTGGTGTGTGAACTAGTACCTGTACCTACTTCGGTTATTATACATATTACGGTATTGGTATAGTCGAGCAAAAAGGCTTGTGGTCTACTTAGTCAACGGAGGAGCCTTGCTGAAAATTTTGGTGGCGTGTTATTTGTGTCTTCGGTATCCGGAGCCATTTAGCTGAGCGAACTGTGAACAAGGTCGAGAACGGGGCGTGGAGCTGTCTATGGCGTCGTCTAGAGGTCGATGGGCATTTTACGGACAGTATTTTTTTTGTTGATGAGTCTGAGTATTTTTATTTTCTTTTTCTATTAATTATGAAGTCCTAGAGACAATTATTTAAGTTATTTTTCCTTTAATTGAAAGTTTTCTTTTCTCTTTTTGTTGTAATCTAGTGACATTTTCTTAAATGGATTACTCATTGTTGTTCTTTTTTTTTTTAATATAGTTACAATCTCGTTTTGGTTGCAGAGGCCGTGCCCCCGGATGTAGCAAAGGGCTTTATTCGTTCGAGGAACCAGGTACATAACCTCTTTTGGTTTATACATATAGATTTTTTTATTGAGTACCGCTTTGCTTAGTTAATCACATATTATCCAATTTAAAAATGAGGTAAGTGTTGGAGGGAGTCGGAGTGCTGTCTTTCTTTCTTTAATTTTTTTTTCTCTAAGTTCTGAACGGGTCTTTGAAATGTGACCCGGAAGATCTCCCGAGTGTACCACCCACGCCCATAGGACCCTTCACCGATTGAGCTAGCGGGAGAACAGAAGGAGTCTGTACACTGGGAGGGTCGCATTCGACTCCATCATCAATGGAAGAATACGCTAATGTTTTTCCCTTTTGGCAACGGCATTCTGAACCCGGTGTCATTGCAAGAGAGATGGCGCCCAAAACGACGGTATACGTACACAAAATGTTTGATTTTGTTCCGAATGTGAGATCAATAAATTTTGTGATTGCCGAGAAAATGCATCGGTATTCCGTTGATTTATAATAGCTTGATGATGTCTTAATCATTTTCTCGTTGATGTCAAGTGATGATTGATCTCATGCTCGAACATTATTTTTTTTATTTCACTTACAGTCTTATTTTCAATTTAGTTTTTTTTTGTATTGTAGTACAGACATAAATAACTTGGTTCAGAAGTTTCGTTTTTTCTACTAGTGGCCTTCCCATTTTACAAGCATTTCCATACCTTTGAGCAAGGGTGGGCAGTAACGAAATACATGTATTTGAATTACTTAATGAAAATACGAATTACAAATTGTAACTTGGATTTTAAATATTAATAATCCAAATATTGTAATTTATATTTTAATTACTTTTATCTCCAAAAATTGTAATTTATATTTTAATTACTTACTTAAACTTACGATTTGCTTGCTCTGTCCTATACCAATAGAAATTCGCGGGAGTCAAAAATACACATCAAATGTTACCACCCATCTGAATGTATAACTTTATAAAATTCCTTTAAGATCCATACATGGATCATAACTAATCTGAAAATATTTATGCATGCTGCACCAGTAGAGCGATTATTTTCTGTTACTGGCTTTATAAATTTACCATCCAGATAGATGGTGTATTTGTAAAGTTAGTCTTTTTGAAAGGTAAGCAAGAATTTTTATCTAAATAAATGAAAGAAAATTCAAAAATTGTTGAGTAGTAAGAGTACCGTAATTGAAATAAACGTGCACTAATAAATTTCAATTTAATAAATCAAAAAAAAAAATTTATTGTAGAAATTAGAGAAATTTTGTAATTAAAATAATTGTAATTTGTATTTTAATTAAATATTAAAATTCGATGTAATTGTAATTGTTATTTTAATTACAATGATTGGTCGCTACATTAACTTATATTTCTATTACTTATCTTGATGTAACTGACCAAGTGTATTTTAATTACACAAGCAGAGTAATTTGCCCACCCTTGCCTTTGAGTATTAGACGAATGCATTTTGATGAAATGTAGAATACCCGGGTAAAAGCGCTTCTTATGACTTAATTTTGTGTGCTGTACATTTTTCATTGAGTTTAAACCAACTAATTATCCCATACGGTAGATTAATAACTCTAATGTTATACTCAATTCGTAAATTTAATCCATATGTTACTCATATATATATATATATATATATATATATATATATATATATATATATATATATATATATATATATATATATATATATATATATATATATATATATATATATATATATATATATATATATATATATATATATATATATATATATATATATATATATATATATATATATATATATATATATATATATATATATATATATATATATATATATATATATATATATATATATATATATATATATATATATATATATATATATATATATATATATATATATATATATATATATATATATATATATATATATATATATATATATAATATATTATATATATATATATATATATATATATATATATATATATATTATATATATATATATATATATATATATATATATATAT
>OW052220.1:158461244-158485211 GCA_932526605.1 Nephrotoma flavescens | reverse complement strand
CCATCCTCCGGCATGTCAGCATTCCTCATCCAGTAGCAATATGCCTCTTTCAGCTGCCCTGGGATCTGACTTGGTTTCAATGGACTAATCATTTGCTCATTAATCCGAAATTGAATTGAGTGTGTACCTTAGAAATAAGGCGGCTAAATCCCTACTATGTTGTCAAATAACTTTTGCTTACCACCATTTCCAAATAACATAACTCTTGGCAAGTTTGCAAACAACTTCACATAAAAAGGCAAATGCGAATCAAATAATTAGCCGAAAACCACTTTTAAACAAGAAAGAAATATTATTCATACGTATTTTTCTATGATGAAAGTAACTGATTGTTTTGTATTCCACCAATTACTTTAGATAAAAACTTAAGTATAGGAGAACTGGTATAACTAAAAAATTTAATATGTACTTTTATTCTTCGATCTCTCTGCCATGCGCTAGCCAAACATTGAATAGGCAATCATTAAGCCATAATCTTGTTTTATTTCAAAAAAGGCTAAAAGTTTTTTTTTTTTTTTTTTATTGTTTCACTGCAGAGTTCATCGAACTATACGCAGATATTTAAAATTTTACAGAAATACATTTTTATTTAATTATTATAAACAAATCATGAGAACTTAACCACTTAAGTGACGGCTTTTTGTGAGAAAGTGTGCCCATAAATTGTTAGGTTTTTTTACATTTCTTTAGAAAATAATTACCAAGTAATCTGAATACAATGTTTTTTTTAATTATTTTTCCAAGACACAAAACAAGCTTTGCCCGAGAAAGACTCGGGTAAATCAAAAAACAATCGAACTACGCGCCCGATTCACGCTCGGGCAAATCACTCAAGTGGTTACTATATACATATTATAACGGATCCGCTCGAAACGCGATATTTCAAAATGCGATATTTCAAAACGCGATGTGGTACAAAACGCGATATGGTTCAAAACGCGATATTTTAAAATGCGATATTTCAGAATGCGACATGGTACAAAACGCGATATTTCAAAACGCGATATAGTACAAAACGCGATATGGTACAAAATGCAATATTTCAAAACTCGATATATATACGCGTTTTGGCGTTATGGTACAGAATGTGCATTTCGAAGCGACGGGAGCGTAGCGACCCGATTTACACCGATAACCCGATCCTAAACTCCCGTTTTGTACCATATCTCGTTTATCGCATTTTGAAATATCGCGTTTTGTACCATATCGCGTTTTGAACCGTATCGCGTTTTGAATTATCGCGTTTTGAAATATCGCGTTTTGATAATCCGTGTTTTAAAATATCGCGTTTCAAATGGGACCCATATTATAATAATTTGAGTTATTATTTATCCTAATTTTTTGGCTTAATTAATTTTCAATTTTAATATAAATAATCAATAATTTTGAAATGGGAATAACAATCACCACTACAAAAAAAACAACAACAAATTAAATGCTTAGATTACTTTTAAAATTTCAGTTGACCGATGCCAGTCGAGCGATGCCACACACTTACATATAATATACAGACGACTTCTAAAAATAGATTTTACATTTACGAATTAATTACAGCGTATTTTGGACATAAATTAATGAGATAATATGTAAAATATCTAAAATTAATAGCCAAAATAATAAATTTGCAATTACATATTTAATAATTTTAATTGAAAAATAAGCATTTTTCTATTTAACCGTTTCTATAGCCGGCTAAATAGAAAAAATAATATTTTTGAATTAAAAATTATTAATTATTAATATTTAAATCACAGATCTTTGTTTTAAAAAGCTCTGTTCTATAGTGAGACACTCACCTTGCTCGGTTTTTAAGAATATCTGATATTTGAACTAATATGAATTTGTGTTTGATAAGAGTTTTAATTACTTTGTTTGCAACCATTAGCAATTCACTATCATTTATAGTGTTTTTAATGACAAAAAACCACCAAATAACACATTTGAAGGTGTTCTGATTGGTACATTTATTACATATTTGATAACCTTTTTTTGGAGCACAAAGATGCTGTTAAGCAAATATTCAGCTGGCCCACTCCATATTGGGTTTAAATACACTATATGTGAATATGTATATGTATGATATGTAGATCATACTGAGGATTGGGTTGGGTAAATAGTTTCGCGTTATTTTTTTCGCAATAGTGTAATGTATTTCTTTAATTTATCTATATGTAAATTAGTGGAGTCAATTACAAGCCTCAAATATGAATATGTTGTTGCTCTTTATGATTAATAAGAAAAATATTCAATTTCAGGAAATCTCTAGATGCATCCAAAATATAAATGTTTTTCCTTAGGTGCTGATTTAATGAAGCAATTGTTGAAGACCAATATCATAATTAACCTCGATTAAACCAACTAAACCTTTATGATTAATTCCAGTATAGATTAGAATTGAATCGTCTCGTGCCGTAGGATCGTTATGTGTTCGACGGGCTTCAATTGTTAAGCTGTCACCGCTCCTTGCTATTCTCGAAACATGGATGGAGGTTATGGGGCAGTCGGTTGTGGGATTCAGCTTCTGCCCCTGCAAACTGACTCTTTTTAGTTTAACGACTCCGCTGTCGTCTGACCCGCCTTTCTGGATTCTATCTGCTCCTCGTTTGACCTACGCTTCATAGGAGATGGCGACCTTGCTCGTTTCTTCTTAATCTCCCAACAGTCCCGTGAGATGTGACCCATTCTATAACATACCCAGCATTTAATCCTGCCACTTCCATCTCTGAACCTTGGTGTAGCCCGCGCGGTGTCTATTCTGGAATCAATCTTCACTCGCCGAATTTTCATTGCTGGTTTGATGATAGTTTGCGCAGTTTCGTTTGTTAACGCACAAGCGATGGTTTCCGTGAAAGTTGCCTTAGGTGACAACATCACTGCTTTGCGCGTCTCAGGATATCGAATACCGTCAATGAATGCATCTATTTTAATTCGCTCCATGTAATCGGCCGACATATTTGAATGTGCTAAATGCGCGAGCCGCTCAATTGCCGATGAAAATTCCTGTAGCGATTCTCCTCCTCTTTGGTATCGACCCTTCAATTCCATGCGATAGATTTCTCGTTTATGGTCACTTCCATATTTTCGATCTAGCGCCTTCATAATTCCGATGTAAACGTTCCGTTCTTGCTCGGGAATGATTTGTAGTGTTTCCGCCGCTTCGCCTTTAAGAGCCACAATTAACGCTCCAACACGTTGTTCTTCATTCCACTAATTTTGTTTAATCGCCGTTTCGAATTGGAACTTAAAAATACTGTAGGATGTTGTTCCATCAAACGTTGGTGGTTTTAACTTAACTGCATTAACCGTCTGGATCACTTGATGTGTCGTTCCATTCGCCTTGACATCTTGGAGCTCCTTCTCGAGACGTTGAAACTCCCCTTTAACATTTTGAATTTCTGCGTGTACTTCTGTTTGCAGTTTTTCCATTTAACCGTGTAGTGTAGATGATAACTCTAGAAACTTCTCGTCTATTTTCTTTTGACCAACTTCTATTTGATTTTTAATGTCCGCTCCTTGTTGCTTCAACTGTTGTCCCATCATATTCATAGCAGCCATCAACTTCGAAAAATCGAAACTTCCAGATGGGTTTTGTGTGTTTCGACCAACGTTTGTACGTCCTTTTCTTTCTCATCCATACTGATCTCATCCGTTTTTTCCTCTTCGAAATCATACACGTCTGGATCTAAACCTTCTTTCTCCATGGCCTCACGTAGTCGCTCCACCAAACTAGCTTTTGTGCCTTCACTGGCCAAACCTCGCCGTGTCAGTTCAAACCTCGCCGTGTCAGTTGCTCCTTTAATTGCGCAAGCTTTAATCCGTAGAGAATCATTTTCCTTATTATTCACAATCCCACCGCTGTCACCAATTGTTACGATTTTGCCTTGTCACTCAAGGTTCGAATCACTGGATTGTGAATAAATACAACTGCTTCAAATTTGAACTCACACAATTTATTTACACAACACAATTTATTATACTACACAAAATTAACAATTAATTATTACAATTATAACACACTTTAATAATCTTTCTATTTAACCTTCACTGTAGCACGATTAAAATAAAACTCAGCATTCCACGTCAACGCGCGCCTTTATATACCAAAATATTTGTTTCTAGAATAATCCAAATATGTTATTATAGAAATGACGCCTAAATGTTGAGTATATATCATAAATGCAATTGAACAATTAATGGTCAGGTGTCACCGTAACAATATTTTATTTTTTATAAATATTCATTATCCATACACACAAAACAACTAAACCGTGAATAATACCAGGTTTCCATCGTCATAGTATACAAGTATAATAGTATTATAATATTAAAGTATTACCATAGAATAAGTACATAAGAATGATAATTTTCTTGTATTAAAATGGCATTAGGCATATAATTGGGTACTGGCGTATAATTGCTAACGCAGTACGAGACAACGATATATTTAGGATTGTTCGCCTTTCCTTGTTACACAATATTGAAAGTAAACGAAAACTTTTGAATTATATTCCTGTGAAGTATGCTTTGCATAAATATAAAATGGGAAACGAAGTACGAAAAATAACGAAAAGTATAATTCATAAAAAATTAAAATTATACATTCAACCATACTCGTAAATTGAAGCAAAAAACTATGCAGCCGCATATACATATAGAAAAAATAATTATCGATCTATTTTACTTTATTTGTTTAATATTATTTTTATATGTATATAGAATATTTTATTTTTTATAAATGTTCATTATACACACACAGATAAACAAATAAATCGTGCGGTCGTTTTTAATAACCCGACAGTATGATCATTGTCACATTGTGTTGTTTTGTTATTGTTTCCTTCATTCAAAAGTTTTCGTTTACTATATAGTCGAGCAAAAAAAAAATGCGAACGTTTTTTTCTTGTTTTCAATATTGTGTAACAAGGAAAGGCGAACAATTATAAATATATCGTTGTCTCGTACTGCGTTAGCAATTATACGCCAGTACCCAATTATATGCCTAATGCCATTTTAATACAAGAAAATTATCATTCTTATGTACTTATTCTATGGTATTACGATGGAAAACCAAAGTTGATAGTATAATAGTTTATTAAAATATTTCAGTATACTAGCTATCAAATTATAATACGTAGCAAATATTATTTTTAACGTTATAAATTTAACAGTGTAAAAATAAACTTAATTTTCTTAGCTCATGCATTACCATTTTTAATATTTTCTTGCCGCAATGAGAAACAATTTGTTGGCTGATTATCGTTATATCTTATTATTATATAATATGTGTCAAATAAACTAATAATATCCTTTTTATCAAACGCTCATTTCGAACAGGCTTATTTCAAACCGTGCGATGGAAAACCAGCAGTGCTTGATAGTAAAATAGTATTATACTATTATCATATATTAAATAACTTATAGTTATATAGGACGTTCGTGTTCTTTTTTTCTCTTAGCTTATCGCATTTACCGTAATTACATTTTTTGTCACGGTGTCGCTTTTGTCATTTTTTCGAACTTTTTGTTGAAAAATTGCCGTTGTTTGTTTAATTTTTTGTTTAGACAACCAAGCTAAACAGTTAAAACAGTTAAATTTAGTTTTACTTTTTTAACAGCTGTGTTGATTTTCGAGTTTTTTTAACGAGTTTACTAAAACAGCTAACTTCACTCTTGTCTTATAGAAAAAAATTTTGGAACACGATTTTACAAGGCAATGTCCTATATTGATACTATTTAATATTTGCTATTATTCTATTATGCTATCGACGATGGAAACCTGGTATAAGACAGCTCGTTTTTAATAACCCGACAGTATGATCATCGTGTTGTTTTGTTATTGTTTCCTTCATTCATAAAGTTTTATTACTATGTGTATGTAGTTTAGGTGCGAAAAAAATACAAAAGTTTTTTTTAGTCTGTTTCTGCTATGTATATATAGATGGCAGGGTTATGGGGTTCCTCGATTAGATTACAAAAAATAATGTAATTTGAAAAGTGGAGCCACAGTATTCGACCAAACATTCTTTCGCAATAATTCGTCTGTATATATTACGTTTGTGCTGCTGCATTCTAAATTTCGAATCGTAACAACATTGATGGTATTATAAAACATTATAAATTTTGTGCTTTGGTTATTTATACACTTCAAGTATCCTGTTTATACACTAACAATGTGACTTAATAGCACTTACAAATGTTTCGTTGTTGTAACTATTGGCCTTTACTAAACCTAAATATGCCCTAGTTTTTTTTTGTTCTACTTACTTTCATTTTCCAATCTTTTACTGCCTCGAAAGACATGCGATCTGTGGTACTAAATGTAAGCACACATGCTTGTGCTCCTCTATAATAAGCTTTGGTAATTGCATCAAATTCCTCTTGCCCAGCTGTATCCCATAACATTATTCTAACATCCTCCCCATCAACTCTGCGGTAAAATTTTTTTATTTATTTTTCTTTTATATAAATTCTCAAACTTACTTATACGATTCATTTGCAAAAACTTACTCAATTTGGCGTTCAAGGAAATCGACACCAATTGTTTTTTTATAATCTCGCGTATAAATCCCTTTACAATATCGTTGTATCATCGAGCTCTTTCCAACGCCACCATTCCCAACAATGACCACTTTAATGGCAATTTCAAGTTCCTCTTCCCGCATTTTGACGCGTTGGTTTACAATGAAATTAATATTTTTTTACAACGAGTTAATTTAATTAAAATGTTTATTGATTAGCTTTTAATTCGAGGGCTTTGTATATTTCCCACTCTTGTCGTTCGTTTGTTTTTGATAAATTATGTTTTATAAATAAAACCAACAAAAAAATTATTTGAATTAATTTAATTAAAGAATTAATTTATTTTCAATTTTTATTCCATTTTTTTTGGATCGTTTTGATGTAGTTTTGTCGTTCTAGTTTTCGTGTTTTTGTGGGATTTTTTGCCGATTGGATCTGCAAATTAAATTAAACAAAAAAACATAAAATAATTAATAATACAAGCTAATTATTGAGTTTCGTTATTTATATAATTTATTTATTATGGTTGTTCGATTCTCGTTTTTTAATTGGGAACAATGATGAATAAAATTTATTTTGAAAAATAAATAATTGTACCTTAATAGTATATATTTAGGCGATAAGAGACTGAAAAAAATGTATCAGTTATTTTATTAGCATGCATTTAGGCGGACATCAATTAACATTTTTGGAAGTGTGTACATACATTATTGTTGTTCTTTCTCTTATTTACATATTAAATTTAAATTTCTTTCTACAACGTTTTTTCACCGAGTGCACTTTCAAAAATTGATTTTCAAAATTGTTTTTTGAAAGTGTCTGACATAGCCGTTTTTCAATGTAAACCTCGTTTTTGAGATCTTTTGTTTTTATAAAAATATTGTTGTTCGTTTTATATTGATTTTGATTGAAAATGACACCGAAAATAGAAAGAAAAGCGAGAAATCCCTACTCAATAAATCCTTAGATAGCTATTCTAAGAAAGCAAATTTAATTTAATTTAATGTTATTTTTTCGGTTCACTTGATTAAACGCAACTTAGAAATATAATGAAAACTGAAATTTATATTTTTATCTTAATATTTTTTTTTATTAAGAAATTCTTTAAGATTTCTAGCTATATTTAGTAATGCGTACTACCCTCATTCTGTCCAACGAAATTTCTGCCAAGGCAGCTTCAGTTCCTGCAATCAGCTCTTCAGTGGATTCGTATTGTTTGCCCCATTGATAAACTTTGCGATTGAGCCAGCTCCAAAAATTTTCAATGAAAACACGTAGTCAAATCAGGTGAATAAGGTGGTCATGGTAATAACTCAACGTTTTGACTCGCAATCACGACTTTACCAGAATTATGTATGGGCGCATTATCCTGATGGAAAATCCACTAAAGAGGCCCAAATAGCTCTTGAATTTCTGGAAAAACTGATTGTAGGCATATCCTTATATGAATTTCCTGTCTTTTTATTGGAAGCAAAATTCAATTTAATATAGAATTGCGCCCTATAACATTATTCCTCCTTTCTGGCATAAAGACCAGACAAAAAATGTTCTTTGCGAATGTTATCAACTTTTTTCCAATTATTATTCATTGTTTGCGGATGCACATTCCAAGTCATATCCTGCTTGGCGAATTCCAATCTTTGTTGCTTGCGTACAGATTATAGTGGTTAGTGGTGTTTTTTTTTAATTTTTTAAAATGAAGCACCTAAAATTCTACGAACTGTTGAATTGCTGGTATTGTGTTTAGGAAAATACCTTGCAATGTATTCCACAAACGAATTGCCAGCGACACGCTGATCAAAGTAATTCGTTTGGATCATTGTTTCAAATAAATGATTCTTGTTTTTTTTCTTTACAACAGAATAGAAATTAAACGCAAAGAGACAACATCAAAGAAAACCAGAGAGCTAAAAAAACAGCAAACGGACAAGGTTCCAAATTTTTATCAATCAATAAATGTGTGTGTGTTAGCGGGATAATAAACCCGTATACAAAATAAATAGAAGTTGTGTTTTATTATTTATATATGTAATTGGGGATCTTTAAGTGTTATCTTTACCTATTTAATAAACACGACAACAGCAAGAAAACCCCATAACTCACTATCTTTTAGATAATTTCGCATAGCATGCTCACTACGCTAGATTTTACGAGCTGGAGCGCGGTTTGAAAATCCTTCCAAGTGGTAGGCATCAATTTTTGCCCTTTCTGTCGCATTTAAAATATATTTTCTACCCATTTTAATTCTTGATTATCCATATTTTGAACATGGTTTTAGCTACTTACACTGAAATTTACTCACAAATAGGTAAATTTTACAATGCGTCTATTCGAGTGAACCGGTAAAATTGCGATTGTTGAGATAATACAGAAAGTATTTCATTCATATTGGCAAAATTCAAGAACTTTATTCTGAGCCCAACTCGCATTGCCAAAACCCCTGAATTTCGTCTCAAATTTGTGTTACAAAAGCAACTTTGACTATACAAGCTCCATCCGATAATAATCGTGTTTGGCAAACGCATGACAAAATTTCTTATTTTAGGAGTTTGTGGAATAAAGGAAATTACATTTGAACAATATGGTGAAACGGAAAAGGAATGTTAATTCAAAAAGTTGTTATACGGATTTCTAAAACGCTTAATTCGTATTAAAATCCCAATAAGAATAGCTCGTTTGTTTAAGGAATTTAGTATTGATGTTAGAAAACCGGTTTAGACCAACATTAAAAACGCACGGAATTTTTTTTTGCATTAATTTAAGTCCACAAATGTGTATGTAAAAAAACATAGTTTGTAATGGCATTTTGTTTTTTCATGATTCTCTTTCATACACGATTTTTAGTAACACGTTTATGATCGCAGGCCGGAAAAGGGAAATGGTAAGAATTGCATTAATTTTTGATTCGGCCAATTATTACGACGGTTATTACTATAATTTTACGAAACCGTAGGTTAGGTTAGGTTAGGTTAGAGTGGCTGCTATCGCACACTTAGGCCAGTATTGGCCCATTGTGATTATTCAGGATCCTATCTCCCCTTTACTCCTGCTGAAACCATCCAGAGCTACTTAAGTAGCGTAAAATATATCGTATTCCACAGCCCGCGAGTTCCAAAAGGCTGTCCATACCGTGCAGACCTAAATACTTATGCCTTCTGTATGATAGTGCCTGACACGAGTATAGGAAGTGATCTAGCGTCTCTTCCTCCTCTTCGTCTAAACAACTTCTACAAAAGTCATTCGTCTGTAGACCTAGCCTTCTTGCATGTTCCCCAAAAAGGCAGTGTCCTGTAACCAGTATTAAGAAAACGTAATAAAGTTAAACATTTCATTTAAACCTAGTTTATAGTAATGATCATAAAGATCACAAACAAGAAAACCTAGAGCTTATTGTACAAAAAAAAAATATTGCTTTTCACTTTATATGTTTTAAAACTTTTGATCCACATCACTAGAAAATAAGTCAGGTGATAAACAAGGTCAAATTTCTCATTTATAAGCTTTAAATTTATTTTGCAATTTTGTATATTACCAAATAAACAAAGTGCAAAATGAATAGAGGCATGCAATTTTAATTTTACGTTATTTTTCCGATTAAGCAAAATGTATAATTTTCCGTTAAATAAAGTGGGGGCGTTTGCTACACAAAACTAAAAAGGACTATGCTGCCTGCACTAGATAAGTAATGGCATCTATCATCTCTGTGTAGATTGCATATTTCAAGGTTTTTTAAGGATAGCTTTAGGTAGGTGTACTTTATACAAATTTTCATCCCTAGTAGTTGGTTAAATTCTAGCAACATTCTAAATATTTTTTGTGTTTAGAGGTCAATTATTTCTCACAAAAAAATGTAATCGTTTTTTGTGATAATACAACCATCCCACATTTTATTTGATTAGCATGAAATCATCTTTGTTTCATACTCTACGCCAGAGGCTTGATCCTATTTAGGACCCCAATTGTGGGCTGTGCAAACTTACGAGTTACCTATATATTGAGACGTTTTTCCCACTAGAGGCAATTTCAAGTTTTGAAAATAGTATAACTCGCTTCTTAATTTAAATTACTAGTACACCGAAGATAAAATACAGCTACCTGTGGCACTATTCTGGTAATTCCCCGGGAATAGGGAATTTTGGAAAGAATTTACATATAAATTATATTTAAATAATTTTTTTCTGGCATACTGAGGTAAAAAGTTAGTGGCAATTTTTTTGAAAACAAAATAAAATTGGGAATAACTTTCCCTAATAATTTCGCTATGAAAAAATTACTCCCAATTTACTAATATTTACATCAAACTTTTTTTCTCAGTAGGCCAGAAAAAACTGATTTATAGATAAAAGCTATGTAAAATCTTTCCCCAGTTCCCTATTCCCGGGGAATTACCAGAATAGTGCCACTGGCTTCCTCGGTGTCATTGCTGTAAACTTCTTTATTATATTTTCCTTCGTGTCCATTTACTAAACCGCATATAGTCGATACATTTCGTATGATCTTCTGTATTCTTCGACCTTTATACAGTATGTGCAACAAGAGCGTGTACGGCAAAAACCTAAATAAAAATAAAACTACAAACTTTTTTGATTTTCATTATGAAATTTTGTTGTATTTTCTAGGGTGCTATCAACTAAAACATATAAAGTAACCATTACTGTTAATAATTGGCTGGCTCCTTTTGTCCATACTATCAACCAATTTTTCTGCACACTGTGATGATAAATTTTACCATATCTTACGGAAAACTAACGCTAGAGCGCTCAAATTTTTTATGTGGTACATTTCCAGCTTAATCTTCATGGTTGCCCATAAATTTTGATCGGATTAGAATTAGGTACCTGAGATGGCGAATTCAATGTTGTGATGCCAATGTTGTGCATTTGTTCAATGATGTGCATTTGAGTTTCGTGTAGGCTATGGTGTTTTAGTTCGTTGTATTCTTGCAAGATCCAATTAGAGATCCCGGCTTGTGCGTTTAGGTTCCGTGTGGGAACGATTAGTTTACCAAAACCTTTGATTTGGTTGCCTTTGACTTTTGCGTCGAATAGACTGTTTTATTTTTATACGAATTCAATTAAATTAAATTAAATGGATTTTAATATCAATAATGAACATTGGCGCTGGTATGCGCTTGCGCTGGAACATATTTGTGTGGCAATTTTAATTTATGAAGAAAAATAATCTGTTCACCATTGAATAATTTTGTCCACCAAAATTGTTATACATACACAGACTCACAAAGGAAGAGTTCCTGTATCTTGCAAGCTAAAAAGTGCATAAAGAGGCAACATAAATGATCAATCGGCAATATTTTTGAAGGCAATATTTTCAACATATTTGGATGTGCACTCCTTATTATAAATGAGCTTATGCCCTCAAAATGGGGTAGGCAGTTCACAAAACTACCCGTATTTTTATGGTTTTGTTATGCATGCGATTAAATAAATAAATAAACACAACCTTGCTTGGTAAAGCATACCCATACATGCGGGTGTGGGCGGGTCCTCCACAGTTCGGCCAATCCTTTTTGTTACAACAACAACACTTATATCAAATTATGACATTGAATATATCAATTTTTCTATATACATAAACATCCGTTAAATACTGATCCCGTGTGGAGATGCCAAACTTCCATCGTGGCGCGTCCCCAGGTGGTGGATAGGGGAATGCTCTTTAACCGGCTTGCCGGAGGGTAGGTGGGAAATAAAATACCATCCGCGGACCAAATCTGGCTAGGGGAAGGAACACCGAACAATAAACCAACCATGGCAGATCAGCAGAAGAATAATGTTACGGTGCAGGGATTAGGATGCCCAGTACCGGCGACTTCGGAAAGTGAGCAAGCGGGCTTCCAGTCGTCGATATCAAATGACCGCAATGCTTTAGTAGTGACAAGTTTAGCTACTAGAGCAGATAGAAGTATAAGCCCCCTATCTCCAATAGAACTCATGCATTCTCCAACATTAACGAAAATACACCGTATGCTTCAAGACGGCAATGAAATGACATCAAAATTAACCTCGCTTGAGCGCCAGAATAATGAATTAAGGACAAAATACCAGCAATATGAGTTACAATGTAATAAATACCAAGATAATTTGGTAAACTTACAAAACAGAATCGAAACACTAGAGAGGCAAAATAAACCTTCTATGTCAACTAATGGTAGAAGTCAGAGCCTACAAAGTCTCGGCAACGAATACTTTACGGATGAAGAGGTACTTGAGAAAGAAACCCAACCTAGACAAAATAAAGTAAATGTAAATAAAAAGAGGAGACTCTCCAAAACGCCATTACCAAGAGTATCTCTACTGCAAGATAAAAAAAATACTAATACAACCACAACATGCACACCAAAAGGAACACCACCACCAATCAATGTCAGCAATGTTAGGAATTTTAATATACCCAGAGGTCGAGTATTGGCAGTGACAGAGAAACCTGCTCAGTTTAAAGCAATATCCAATAACGATATCAAAATAACAACGCAGTCTGAAACTGACTACCGTAAAATTAAAAAACTACTTAGCGATATAAAAGAAACTGAATCCGATAACAAGGATAGTACATTATATAAGATGGAATACCATACTTATCAGCTCAAAAGTGAAAGATAGTACAGAGTCGTAATACGAGGTTTACCGTCATCTACTGATCGCGAAGAGGTCAAAGCGGCAATCGAGGAACATGGTCATAAAGTAACCAACATTATTAATATTCATAAAAAGTCGACAATTAATAATGAGAAAATTATTAACACTTCCCATTGTTTTATGTAGACCTGTTGCAGGGGGAAAACAATAAGGACATATACGAAATTAAGAACCTGCTATATTGCAAGGTGTCTAATGAACCACCTAAAAAGGTAATAGGTATACCACAGTGTACAAATTGCCAACAGTTAGGACACACAAAGAACTTCTGCAATAGGCAAGCCAAATGTGTCAATGCGCAGAGTGTCATCAAACAAAACAATGTCAAAAGCCGCGAAATGTTATACCAACTTGTGCACTGTGCGGAGAAAAAGGTCATCCGGCTAGCTACAAAGGATGCCTGGTGTATCAGAAAAAACTAAATGCTCAACTACCGAGAAAAATAACAGTAGCAGAGCGACTACAGCAAAAGCCTAACCAACAATATGATACTATTAGAGAGGGGGTTTCCTTCGCCCAGGTGACCAAAACCTCAAATAACAATCTAAATCAAGAAAGCAGGCAGAAACCTGTGTCCAACGAGCCAACCATTAGTAATATAATGAAAATGCTCACCGAATTTCAGGCAGAAATGAGACAAAATTTCAGCCAGCCAACCAGGGTGGATAAACTGGAAGATAATTCCAAGCCACCAAATAAACCGCTAAAACATAAAAAGTAAATGACTATAACGTTCCTACGTATAATTGCCTGGAATGCTAACGGGCTTAATGCAAGAGCTCAAGAACTAGAAGTATTTGAAGTATTTCTAAGAACCAATAACATAGATGTAGCTTTAATATCAGAGACGCACTTTACGGAGAAAAACTTTATCAAAATTACAGTATATAGTGCCTATTGGACATTGCATCCGAGTGATCGTGCTCGAGGAGGGACAGCAATCTTAATCAAACAAAATATCCCACATTTCCAGCAAGAAGAAATTAAGGAGCCATTTATGCAAGCTACTGTAATAACGATTAACCACGGTGATGCTGAACTAAGTTTAGGGGCGATCTATTGTCCACCAAGACATAATATCGTAAGAAATCAATATCTTAACATTTTTAATAAACTTGGACCAAGGTTTATCATAGGAGGTGACTACAACGTCAAACATACTGCGTGGGGATCTCGACTCATAACACCAGGAAAAGGAAAAGAACTCCTAAGTGCAATAAAAATGTCAGGTTGTGAATATCACTCATCGCGTAAACCTAAATATTGGCCTACAGACATCAACAAAGTTCCTGATTTGATTGACTTTTATATCTCGAAAGGAATAGCCTCAAATTACATTGAAGTCAAAGGTATTGACGACCTTACTTCCGATCACACACCGGTCTTAATGACTGTGAGTACATTAGTCATAAAAAAGAAAACCAAACTTAACCTTACTAATAAATTTACTGATTGGGAATTATTTAGAGAGTAAACTGGACAATCTAATTGAGTTAAACGTTAGTCTTAAAACTAAAGAAGAACTTGAATTACAAACTAAACATTTTATTAACTCCATGCGTGAAGCTGCTAAAGAGGCTACACCCGTATTAGGTGAGACAGTCGTACAAGAGATCAACTACCCGCTGGCGATTACTGATAAAAGAAATAAAAGAGATAAAAGAAAGGCGTAAAAAAAGACGCATATGGCATAGAACCAGAAATATTATTGACAAAAGAGAATTTAATCGGGTAAGTAATAAAGTTAACCGATTAATTAAAGAACATAAAGAAGCTTGTACTGAAAATTATTTGAAAGGACTGGGTCCTGAAGCTGACAAAAATTATTCTCTTTGGAAAGCTACTAAAAGATACAAGAGACCAATAATCCAAGTGCCACCTATAAGGAACACAAATGGAGAATGGGTGCGACGTAATGAAGACAAAGCAGAACTGTTTGCACAACATCTTGCATCAGTATTTCAACCACACGACATACAATCTAGGATTGACCCTAAACCAGTCTATAGGTCACCATCAAATATCAGAAGTGTCACTCCACTAGAAATTGCGCAAGAAATAGACATGAATTTGAATACCAAAAAGTCACCTGGAATTGATGAAATTTCGCCAAGGATGTTTAAGGAGTTATCAAAGAGAGCAGTCACTATGTTAACATATATATATAATGCTTGCTTTCGACTTAAATATGTGCCTGAGTGCTTCAAGGTTGCAAAAATAATCATGATAAAAAACCAGACAAACCAGCCGAGCAAATGGGATCATACAGGCCGATCTCTTTGTTACCTACTGTTTCAAAGTTGTTTGAAAAGTTGTTATTGAAACGACTAAAACCAATGATCATTATACCTGATTTCCAGTTTGGATTCAGGAATAAACATTCGACAATTGATCAAGTTCATCGCGTGACTGCAAAGATAGAACAAGCACTAGAAGAGAAGAAATATTGCCCTGCCGTATTTCTAGATGTATCACAGGCTTTCGATAGAGTGTGGCATGAGGGTCTTATCTACAAGATAAGTAAATTAGTGCCAGAAAATTACTGCCAATTGCTCGAGTCGTATCTCTCCAAACGAATATTTAGAGTATCACATGAAGAAACATGCTCTAACTTTTACCCAGCCATAGCAGGGGTGCCCCAGGGTAGCGTATTAGGACCCATCCTATATCTACTTTACACTTCTGATATACCGACAACGGAAACAACCTTCATCGGAACTTTTGCTGATGATACCGCAGTATTGGCATCAAGCGAGTCGCAGAACCAAGCAGTAGAATACTTACAGCAAGCACTCGATAGAATCAGCCAATGGACCAGGGATTGGAAAATAAAGCTTAACGAGCTGAAATCAGTACACGTAACATACACGTTGCGGCGTAAAAATAGCAACATCCATACATTTCTCAATGTGGTACAAATTCCCCAAGCTGATTCTGCTAAATATCTCGGATTGCATCTCGATTCAAGATTGAACTGGAAATATCACATTAGACAAAAAGCAGAGCAAATGAAAATAAAACAACGTGAGATGTACTGGCTAATAGGAAGACATTCTAAGCTTAGCCTGTACTGTAAACGCCTGATCTACGAATCGATAATTAAACCAATTTGGACGTATGGTATCCAACTCTGGAGCTGTACTAAACAATCAAATCGTTTAATTATTCAACGTTGCCAAAACAAATTTCTACGAACAATAACGAATGCTTACCGCTACGTAACCAACGAGGAATTACATAACGACCTAAACGTTAAATAGATTGATGAAGTGATTCAGGAATTTGCCATCAAACATGAAAGAAGATTACTGCAACATACCAACAGTGAAGCAATACAGCTTCTTGACATAACACAAGAACTGAGACGCCTTAAAAGAATTACACCGCATGAGCTGGTCATCTAATAAATAAAAATTCATTATTGGGAGCAGCATATTGATTGCTTGTAAACCCACACTCGCTTCACTTATTAGTTTCAAATAAGTGCGTTATCATCATTAGTAATAAATTATCATGTGATAAGATTGTACTATTTAAATAAATAAAAAAAAAAAATTAAAAAAAATACTGATGACACGGAATATGTATATCAGTTTTCATATTGACTAGGGCATTTACATGTGTCCGTCACGCCAGCCGGAACCATATCAGCCGGAACCAAACAACGATGGCACAAGTAGCACGATGCATTGTGCATCATTGTGCACTAAATGCTTTTCCATCCGGAACCTTATAATTCCAGCCGGAACCTGCTAAAGCCATCCAGAACCCTACAACAGCAAAACCAACTATGGCAGTAGTAGCACGATGCATTGTGGATCATTGTGCACTATATAATTTTTCAGCTGGAACCTTACAAATCCAGAAATATACGATTTCTCGCAAAAGAACCTTACAAATTCAGCCGGAACCATACCCTCTACAGCCAAACTAAGTATCGCAAAAGTAGCACGATGTATTGTGCATCATTGTGCACTATATAATTTTTCAGTGGAACCTTATAATTCAAGCCGGAAACGATGGTATGGTAATATACAGTCAAATTAACTACATCACTAGTAGCACAATAGATTGTGTATCATTGTGCACTAAATGCTTTTTCAGCCGCAACCTTATAATTCCAGCCGGAACTTGATAAAGCTATCCAGAACCCTACAACAGCCAACCAACTAAAACACTAGTAGCACGATGCATTGTGCAATATTGTGTAAGATATAATTTTTCAGTTGGAACCTTACAAATCCAGAAATATAGGATTTTTCGAGAAAAACCTTACAATTTCAGCCGGAACCATACCCTCTACAGCTAAATTAACTATAGTACAAGTAGCACGATGTATTGTGCATCATTGTGCACTAAATACTTTTTCAGCCGGAACCTTATAATTTCTGCCAAAACCTGGCAAAGACGGCCAGAATCTTACAACAGGCAAACCAACTATGACACTAGTAGCACGATGCATTGTGCATCATTGTGCACTATATAAGTCTTCAGCCGGAACCTTATAAATCCAGCAATATACAATTTTTCAAAGTAAAAACCTAACAATTTCAACCGAAACCTACAGTCAAATTAACTACATCACAAGTAGCACAATAGATTGTGTATCATTGTGCACTAAATGCTTTTTCAGCCGGAACCTTATAATTTCACTTGAACCTGATAAAGCCAGTCAGAACCCTACAACAGCCAAACCAACTATGGCACTAGTAGCACGATGCATTGTGCATTATTATGCACTATATAATTTTTCAGCCGCAACCTCACAAATATAAGATTTTTCGAGAAAAAACACGTAGCACGATGCATTGTGCATCATTGTGAACTAAATGCTTTTTCAGCCGGAACCTTATAATTCCTGCCAAAACCTGACAAAGACAGCCACAACTTTACAACAGCCAAACCAACTATGGCACTAGTAGCACGATGCATTGTGCATTATTATGCACTATTTAATTTTTATCCGGAACCTTATAAATCCATCAATATACGATTTTTCAAAGTAAAAACCTAACAATTTCAACCGAAACCTACAGTCAAACTAACTACATCACAAGTAGCACAATGGATTGTGTATCATTGTGCACTAAATGCCTTTTTAGCCGGAACCTCAAAATTCCGATTAGAACCTGATAAAGCCATACAGAACCCTACAACAGCCAAACCAACTATGGCACTAGTAGCACGATGCATTGTGCATCATTGTGCACTATATAATTTAAAAGCCGGAACCTTAAAAACAGGAGTAATATAAGATTTTTTGGGAAAAACCTTACAAATTCAGCCGGAACCATACCCCCTACAGCCAAACTAACCATGGCACAAATAGCACGATGCATTGTGCAACATTGTGCACTATATAAATTATCAGCCGGAACCTTATAAGTCCTGCACTACACGATTTTTCGGTAGAAACCTTATATACAGCCAAACTAACTATCAAACAAGAAGCACAATGGATTGTGCATCATTTTCCACTGTGTTATTTATCATCCGGAACCTTATAATTCTATCCGGAACCTGTTAAAGCCTGCCAGAACCATACTACCGCCAAACCAACTATAGCATAAGAAGCAGTCGGAACCTTATAAATCCATCCGGAATCTAATAAAGCCAGCCGGAATCCTCTTCAGCCAAACTAACTATAGCACAAGTAGGACAATGGGTGGAACACTATATGTTTTTGCAGCCAAACTATAATGCCATCCAGAACCATAAAAATCCAGTCGAAACAAAATGTTTACATAAATAGTGCAACCTATGATTTTTCCGGAACGATCAAAACGTTATGCACTACAATGCCAAATCAACCAGAACCAGCAAGACCAGCCGCAACCGTATGAAGTCGGTGTGAACCATTCGGAGCAATAAAGAGTAAGCCTGGTTAACGGTCATTGAACCTGAACTAGCTAAAATTTCAAGTGGAATTATTTGAACACATTATAATTCCCGATCCGCTAAAAGTGTTTATTAAATAAAAAGTTTAAATAACATTTAAAAAAATCCGGAAATAACAGTTTATTTTCTAATAATTTATTAATAATATTTTATAACATATTTCATAGTTTAGAGAAGAACTTTGATTGATTTGGGTTCTTGTACATACATAGAACAAAATGTAGGCAAGCATTTTTCGTAAAGTATTGGTGTTGGTCTCGGCCTTTTGCAATTCGTCGTACGTTTTCCATATGCCACCGTTTCTATTGTTATAAATCTCCGCAGATAATTTACCAATGTTTGTCGAGAATATGTAAACATTTTCTAAAAATCCGGCAAGTTTAAGTAAATTAAAATCTGGCTTTATCAGGTTCTGGGAGAAATTATAAGGTTCCGGCTGAAAAATTATATAGTGCACAATGATGCACAATGCTTCGTGCTACTTGTGCCATAGTTAGTTGGGCTCTAGGGGTATGGTTCCGGCTGAATTTGTAAGGTTTTTTCCCAAAAAATCGTATACTTCTGGATTTATGAGGTTCCGGCTGAAAAATAGAATAGTGCACAATGCATCGTGCTGTTTGTGCTATAGTTGGTTTGTCTGTAGTACGGTTCTGTCTAGCTTTATCAGGTTCTAATCGGAATTATAAGGTTCCGGCTGAAAAAGCATTTAGTGCACAATGATACACAATCCATTGTCCTACTTGTGATGTAGTTAGTTTGACTGTAGGTTTCAGCTGAAATTGTTAGGTTTTTCCTCGAAAAGTTGAATATTTCTGAATTTGTAAGGTTCCGGCTGAACAATTATATAGTGCACAATAATGCACAATGCATCCTGCTACTAGTGTCATAGTTGGTTTTGCTGTTGAAGGGTTTTGGATGGCTTTATCTGGTTCCGGATGGAATTATAAGGTGCCGGCTGAAAAAGCATTTAGTGCACAATGATACACAATGCATCGTGCTACTTGTGCTTTAGTTAGTTTAGCTGTAGAGGGTATGGTTCCGGCTGAAATTGTAAGGTTTTTTCTCGAAAAATCTTATATTTCTGGATTTGTGAGGTTCCGGCTGAAAAATTATATAGTGCATAATAATGCACAATGCATCGTGCTACTAGTGCCATAGTTGGTTTTGCTGTTGTAAAGTTCTGGCTGTCTTTGTCAGGTTTTGGCAGGAATTATAAGGTTCCGGATGAAAAAGCATTTAGTGCACAATGATGCAAAATGCATCGTGCTACGTGTGCTATAGTAAGTTTAGCTTTAGAGGGTATGGTTCCGGATGAAATTGTAAGGTTTTTTTCTCTAAAAATCTTATATTTCTGGATTTGTGAGGTTCCGGCTGAAAAATTATATAGTGCATAATAATGCACAATGCATCGTGCTACTTTTGCCATACTTAGTTTGGCTGTAGAGGGTATGGTTCCGGCTGAATTTGTAAGGTTTTTTCTAAAAAAATAGTATATTTCTGGATTTGTAAGGTTCCGGCTGAAAAATTATATAGTGCACAATGATGCACAATGCATCGTGCTACTGCTGCCATAGTTGGTTGTGCTGTTGTAGGGTTCTGGATAGCTTTATCAGGTTCCGGCTGGAATTATAAGGTTCCGACTGGAAAAGCATTTAGTGCACAATGATGCACAATGCATCGTGCTACTTGTGCCATCGTTGTTTGGTTCCGGCTGATATGGTTCCGGCTGGCGTGACGGACACATTTACATTTAATTATACATTTATTTTGCATAATCAATAGTTTTATAAATGATCCTTTTTGTAAATAAATCAAATAAATTATGGAATAAAGATTAGTTCTTACACAACAGTCAACGTGTTTCTGTCCAGCCCTGACCAACAGCAAGCGAGAAACATTTTAAGTAATTGTCAACTATCAAATTTGTGATTTGACCAAAATACGGTCAAACATTAATCCTTCGAGGAAAAAGAATCACGCTAAGTGAAACTCTCCACAACAACAACAATAACAAAAATTTATTATGGAGAAATTATTAAAACAACAAAGTGATCTGGGCAAACAGATACAAAAACTAATCTCAAATATAAGGAAGGATCCAGCTCACCGGAAAACAAAGGCCCACCTGGAAAAAAGAAGAGAAGAAGTCGCGGATATCTACACAAGATATAAAGAAAACGACAAGTTATTAATTAACTACGAAGGCATAGACAACTTGCCTTACATAGAAGAACGCAAACATATAAAACGTGCTTGTGATAGCGTAACAGCTGAGATCAACCATAAGCTGGAAACTGCTGCAATAACTCCAACTACAAAAGCAGCAGATGACAACGCAATTGAAAAAATGCCGATAGCAACAACAACTAAGCTAGCAGAACTGAATGAGTTGGATATCGAAAGCACTCATACAGCCAATACAACTACGGCAAAACAAAAAGTAGTATCCAAGTTGGTAGTCCCGACGATTCAACTAACAGCGATGATCCCAAGGAAAGGCTGCTCAGAAAGCAGTTAATAAAAATAAATCTCTTGGAGAATATCATCATTCAAGCATACGGCCTCATAAACGGAAGAAAAGAAGCTGAATACCTGAGACAAAAAAGTAAACAACTAAATACGACGATGGAAAAAATAGATGAGCTGGACGAAGAAATACTGCTAGAAACAACTGAAGAAGACTTAGAACATCAAGAATATTTTAAAAACAACATTTACTTCGAGATTAGCAGCCGTGCAGAAGAATGTACTGCTAAGCTACAACAAGCGGTACATAAGACGCTTGAAACAAGTGAAACACACACCAACAATCAGCAATCAAAATATTACAGGTTAAAGGAAATTGAGATACCAAAGTTCAATGGGAACTATCAAGATTGGGTTGGGTTCCATGAACTGTTCTCAAAATTGGTAGATCAAAACGTTAGTCTAACAGCGAAGCCGCTCGCTATGGCACATTTCAAAACAGGATGTAATAAAACAGTACATCACAAAACAGTACATGGTACGAAACAGGACCGATTAAAACAGTACATCACAAAACAGTACAAAGTACATTAAAGTACATGGTACAGAACAGGACCATTTAAAACAGTACAACACAAAACAGTACATGGTACACTAAAGTACATGGTACGGAACAGGACCGATTAAAACAGTACATCACAAAACAGTACATGGTACACTTAAGTACATGGTACGGAACAGGACCGATTAAAACAGTACATCACAAAACAGTACATGGTACACTAAAGTACATGGTACGAAACAGGACCGATGAAAACAGTACACCACAAAACAGTGAATGGGACGGAACAGTCAGGATATTTTTATCCTATCATATCGAAATCTGAAATGTTCATCTTTTAAAACATTGTTGGGTGAAGTTCAGAGGATTTTTTCAGCTTGATTTGTTAAATATTTTTTTATTGAATACGTTTAGTAATTAGTATCCTATCAAGTAGAGATTTGCCTT
Source organism: Nephrotoma flavescens (assembly GCA_932526605.1). Classification (NCBI taxonomy): domain Eukaryota; kingdom Metazoa; phylum Arthropoda; class Insecta; order Diptera; family Tipulidae; genus Nephrotoma; species Nephrotoma flavescens. The sequence goes on along the minus strand of OW052220.1, from coordinate 158,462,663 downwards.
CACCTAGAGTAATTAAACATTATACTATATAGAATTATAGTTGCTTTACGTTATAATAAAATATCCCTTCACCTAACAGTACATTATTTTGTAGTGTACCATGTACTGTACACATACACCTGTATACATACATCTCAATCGATTGTTGCGAAATATAACAAAAATATGAAATGGAAACAGTACAAATACATATGTGAGGTGTGCAAGACTTTTGTTTTGTTTTTTGTGCAAGACACAATGTTTTTTTTACCCTAATATTTTTTTTTACCTGATTATAAATTCTCACTTGTCGTCAACATTTTTATATAAATGATATGATTTACAATAAGAAAATTAACTTCGCCTAACACTATATAACATTATTTTAATTTAAATCGCTAATACTCGATTGTTGCAAAATAGATCAAAAATTTAAATAAATTTATAAATAAATATATAAAAAATACATTTATTTTATTTATATATATATATTTAAATTTTTGATCTATTTTGCAACAATAAATAAAACTTAAACAATTTTTTGGAAATAAAAACCTGCAAGATTAAGTTATTAAAATCGTAAAATTGACTTAACTATTTTGTGGTGTTCTCTTTTAATACGTACTGTTTTGCGATGTACTCTTCCGTGCCATGTACTTTAGTGTACCATGTACTGTTTTAATCGGTCCTGTTCCGTACCATGTACTGTTTTGTGATGTACTGTTTTAATCGGTCCTGTTTCGTACCATGTACTGTAGTGTACCATGTACTGTTTTGTGATGTACTGTTTTAATCGGTCCTGTTTCGTACCATGTACTGTAGTGTACCATGTACTGTTTTGTGATGTACTGTTTTAATCGGTCCTATTTCGTACCATGTACTGTAGTGTACCATGTACTGTTTTGTGATATCCTGTTTTGTAACATCCTGTTTTAGCACATCCTGTTGTGGAATGTGTCGTTTCGTATGGGACCCGTCTAACAGATACACACAAAATCATGTATCTCAAAACACATTTGGAGGGAGCAGCGAGCAAAATCATCCAACATTTGCAGCCAATAGAAGACAATTATAAAAGCGCTATGGAAATACTAGGCAACAAATATCAAAACAAAAGGTTGCTAGTAAACAACCATATTAACGCTATTTTTGCCCTACACAATATTCAACAAGAAGCAGCATCTGCAATTAGAATATTGAAAGACACCGTCAGGGAAAATCTACATGCAATAAAAAATTTAGGAGTCGACATTGCGACCTGGGGTGCTTGGCTAGTTCCATTTCTAACGAAAAAATTTGACAACGAGACTCTTAAATCATATGAGATGTCATTAGAAAATCCAAAGGAGATTCAATCTACCAACGGACTAAAGTTTCTGGAACAGCGATATCAACTGCTAGAAACCTTACGACTACCAAAATTAACGCCGGCAAACGATA
>OW052220.1:158438052-158461044 GCA_932526605.1 Nephrotoma flavescens | reverse complement strand
GGATTTCTACCATCTAAAAACCACACACCCTTTCGAACATCCCCCATGCGGAACTATCAGTTAGACATTACTTCGCATGGAGGTGACTAGTTACTAGACTCTATCCTCCTCTCAGCGTCTCAACCTTACATTGAGATTGCCACCGCTATCTAGCCATACCGCGTTGTTCCTCTCTAGCACGCTCTAAGCATCTCAGCTCTTTAAGCACCACTGCTGCCATGTGGCTTACTGCATTCCAATTACCTTCACACACAAGCATTAGCTCCACTATGTTATCAGGTGTCACGGGCTGCCCGAGGATACTGGACAGTTCTATTCGATTTGTCTCGAACCGTGGACATTGAAAGAATATATGTTCCACATCCTCTTCTGACCCTTTGCAGGCAGGACATTCCGAAGTGTCGGCATGTTTAAATCTGTAAAGATATGCACCAAAACAACCATGCCCACTTAACAACTGCGTCAGATAGTAATTAGTTTCACCATGCCGCCTATTTATCCACTTATTGATGGATGGTATAATACGATAGGTCCACCGACCTTTCACCGAGCTATCCCAGCGCCTTTGCCACTCTATCATGGTTGCAATGCGTTCTGATGCTCTACTTCCTAGGTTTTCTCGACACATATACCACTTCTTCCTTTCCTTTGCAAGTAGATCGATGGGTATCATCCCTGCAATAACGAGCGTTGCGTCATCGGATACTGTGCGAAAGCCACATATAACCTTTAAGGCACCCAGTCGATACACCGATGCCAGCTTGCATCTATACAATTTATTGTCCATCGCATCGCTCCAGATAGGTGATCCATATAGGATGATGGATGTTACCACATTTGCCAGCAGTCCTACGACTCTGTCTTGGTCCACCAGTGTTGGGCATAATCCGGGAGAGGGCTGCAGCTACATTGGCAGCTTTCTTGCTCACTATCCTTAGGTGCTCCCTAAAATTTAGACGTGCATCAATTTCGACACCAAGGTATCGTAACGAAGGTTGTGAGGGGATTAAAACTCCGCCAACGTCAATATTTACAGTTTCTATCACCTTCCTACTGGTAATTAGAACTGCTTCGGTTTTATGGTCAGCCAACTGGAGTCCATATGAGATCAACCACTGTTTGATAATTATAATGGTCAATCTACATATCTCCATTATTTCCTCTATGGTTTTCGCGACTACAACAACAGCAACGTCGTCCGCAAATCCAACAATCTCTACGCCATCGGGTACGTTGAGCCTCAAGACGCCGTCGTACATGATGTTCCATAGTAGAGGCCCCAATACTGATCCTTGAGGAACTCCACTCGTAACTTTGTAATCTATGATCCCATCGTCCGTATTATACATCAGCATTCTATTGCAAAAATAATTCGAGATAATCCTCCTTATGTACATCGGTACTTGCAGTTCAAGTAGGGCATTGAGGATACAGTCCCATCTGGCCGAATTGAACGCATTTTTAATATCCAGCGTAACCACGGCACAATACTTTTTAGAACCGTCCTTCCATCTTCTACCTTGTGTTGCTTCCTTTGCGACTTTAACGACGTGTTGAATGGCGTCGATTGTCGATCGAGCCCTTCTAATTCCATACTGGCTTTCGGCGAGGTCTCCGGCCCCTTTCACAGCGTTCTCCAATCGATTATAGATTATGCGCTCTAACACTTTGCCAGCCGTATCCAACATGCACAATGGTCGGTATGCGGATGGCTCTCCAGAAGGTTTATTTGCCTTCGGCAACAGAACCAGCCGCTGCCTCTTCCATCGATCCGGGAATACCCCCTCCCTCAGACATGAGTTGTAGACTTCTCTGAAGTCATCAAGTCTGGCTCGAATGGCGGCCTTTAATGCAATATTTGGAATATTGTCAGGCCCAGGAGCTTTTGAATTCGCAAATCGTTGATATGCATCTATCAGCTCTTCTGTGGATACCAAGGGAACTTCTTCCACGCCAGGTATTACATCAATGGCGTTAATCAGATCATTTTGCTGCGGGAATAAGGCGGTAACAATTCTTACCTTATATGTATATATGTATATATGTATATATGTATATATGTATATATGTATATATGTATATATGTATATACATATGTATATATGTATATATGTATATACATATGTATATATGTATATATGTATATATGTATATACATATGTATATATGTATATATGTATATATGTATATACATATGTATATATGTATATATGTATATATGTATATACATATGTATATATGTATATATGTATATATGTATATATGTATATATGTATATATGTATATATGTATATATGTATATATGTATATATGTATATATGTATATATGTATATATGTATATATGTATATATGTATATATGTATATATGTATATATGTATATATGTATATATGTATATATGTATATATGTATATATGTATATATGTATATATGTATATATGTATATATGTATATATGTATATATGTATATATGTATATATGTATATATGTATATATGTATATATGTATATATGTATATATGTATATATGTATATATGTATATATGTATATATGTATATATGTATATATGTATATATGTATATATGTATATATGTATATATGTATATATGTATATATGTATATATGTATATATGTATATATGTATATATATATATATATATATATATATATATATCAGTTCACAAATCGTTCATAAATTACATCACCCTAGGTTTGATCATTTTTAACTTCCTTTCAGCGGTTTGCGTCTACGCGTGTTTATTTAGTAAAATTATTCCATTGGTAACGTTTGCCAGCTGGAAGGCTCAGTGACCCATTCTTGTTTTGAATATTTTTCGCTGTTCGTACCATATACTGCGTTGTGTTAAATTCTTCCTGGATTTCTTGTATTGTTAGTGATTTCGGCAATGTAGACAGCAACTGTATTTTATCACAATTTTTCTCCAACTGTTGAAATTTGGCTTTTAGTTGATATGGTTATCCGATATGGTTATCCGAGGCCTTTGTTTAGGGTTCATAACTTGGTGAGTTTTTATGAGGGGAGGTTGTTGGCCTTCCGCTCAACCCGCTTGTTACGTGTGTGGGTCACGTACTGGTGAGAATCTTGAGGCATCCAGTCCTACCTTGAACAAATTTATATAGCGAGCCGCTTGACACAAGACAGACGCCCGCTTCAGCCGCTCCTAATCTGGAAAACAGACGCTGGTTTGGCATTGGTTTTGAGGCGCCAATGGCTCGCCCTGACATGTAGTGTCCATGATTGTAGTGTCCATGATTTAGCTGCTCGTCTCCACTACACCGCCTGATTCATTTAGCGTTACCCAGAGAGCACCGCGAGGAGGTATGAATCTCGGACTTCGCCCCCCCCCCCCCCGTACCATATCGCGTTTTGAAATATCGCGATATTTCAGCATTTTGAAATATCGCGTTTTGTACCATATCACATTTTGTACCATATCGCGTTTTGGAATATCGCATTTTGAAATATTGCATTTTGTACCATATCTCGTTTTGTCATATCTTGTTTTGAAATATCGCATTTCGAGCGGATCTGGCATGGATATTGTGTAAACTCATAATTCTATATACCACAACCGGCATCGAAATATTATTGTTTTTGCAAATTTGGTTAAAATCAATAACTAGTTTTTATTTTCAACGTCCTAAAAATGTGTGCAAAATCTAGTCAAAACAAATCAATTACTACCATGCCTCAGATAATATGGAATAAGGAGAAAATGTTAACAAAAATTTGTATGCTTGACCAATTTTTTGGAGGCAAATCTTAACACATAGTACATTTTTCCAAAGACATCTTTCCGGTGTAAGCTGATTTTATTCATTTTCTCAAAAATAAAATCATTTATAAAATTATTATGTATTTTAGTATTATTGAATTTAGATCATATATCATCCTTATAGTGCACTTAGGAAAAATTAAGTAATGAATGTATTTAATTTCGACCAATCAGTATATAGATAGGCATATAAAATTTACATAATGTAACCAAACACAAATATGTAATACGTATATCTAAACGTTTACTGCGATCACTAAAAAACAATTTAATTATAATATTTTCCCTTTCGTTCATAAATTTTTGATCTTATCATTTCCTCCAAATATTTGTTTTGTTTTTAATTATATTTCATGCAGCACACCAAACCATAATCAATGTAGCTTTTCATGATCACATGTTTTTAAATTTTATATACCTAAACCACAAATAAGGATAGACAGATATATATCTTCCGCTATCACATGTTACATATGAATATTTAATCTATAAAATTAATTCCAACTCAAATCTGGCCCGACTAGAGAAGGAAAATATAATACAATATTATATATGTCGCTCCTCTTTTATTTTGTTTATTGTGTTAGTATACAAAATGATTTTTAAATTCTTAAATAGAAATATCAATACCTCTATATCTGAAAAAAATCTGAAAATTAGTATGAGTAGTATTGAGAAATTAACTTGGCGGCATACACATGAAAATAGATATCATGAAAGAACTTTAAAAATCCTTGTTTACGTCCACTAAATCATTTATATCTTTTAAATGAGCTAGAAATGTGAACTATTGCCCCTTTCTCTCTAATCTTAGCTCCTTTAGTAACATTTATAAACCAAAAAAAAATCTTGTTAAGAAACTTTTCGTTCATTAATTTTACAATTAGAACAACAACCCATTTATTCATAAACCACGTGCTCTTACGAAAACAAAAAAATTTTGTTTTGTTTTGTGGTCGGTTCATTTTATTATTTTTTTTGTTGTTGTTTTTGGTTTTATACATTGAGGTACAGTGTGGGGAAAAACAACCGTAACAGATTGATGTAAAATAATATTTATTTAAATTTGTAATTATGTAGTTTACGTTATATATTAATTATTAATATAATATATTGTGTTATGTAGTTAATATATTAATTTAAATGTGTAATTGCAATGGACAGCTATATTTTAACTTAATTTAGTCTATTCTATCTAAGAAAATTATGTATACATGATTTGATTATGGAATAAAAATCACACCGTTACCACTAAGTACGTACAAATGTTTCGATAGTTTACTGTACAAAATATTCCGTTTACATAGGTATAGTTATTTCGATACACTGTATTATATGTACGAGTATATTGTAACGGGATAATAGAAAAGACAATTTAGTTGACGGGATAGCAATTTACGTAAGTTCTGTGCAATATTTAATTAAATTTTATTAGTAAAATCAATTAGAACAAATTATAATTGTGAAAATATAAATATTAAAGTTGTGTCTTGTGTATTATCGAATTAATTTAGTTTGATTGTTAATTTTTTTGAATATTTTGAAGTCGCTCAATAAAAATCGCCATTTTCCCCGCAACAAAATTGTAGTGAAAATTTATTCCAAACAAGTTTTCACATATTCATTTTCAAAATTAAAATAATAGATAATTAAATTTATTGAACTGCTTTACACAAATTGGATTAAATCAGTTCCGTTTTTTTTATCCCCACTGTACTCATGTTTACATTTAACTACTGTAAGAATTTTTTCCAATTTATGTAAAAAAATACGGATCTTTTAGTTCACAAACAATTGAAATAATGTATTAAATTTATTAAAATTCATTCTCGTAAGTTTAATAAATTTAATTAGTGAAATTTTAATTCAATTTGATATTAAATTTTTTTTTTTAAATGTTCGACATAATATACACCCTTCCGTCGCAAGATACATTTTTTTACTAAATAAATAAGCTTCAGCAAAACAAATCAAAGTAAAAGTTACAAAACAAAACAAAGAAATTATTATTTTTTGTATTTTCGTGTTTTCTCGTGTGGTAAAATCATGTGCCGATTGTTATTGTTTTTACTTCTATTCCCAGCAAACAAACGCTGATAGCAGAATGAAATAGATGGAAACATTTGCACACGTCGAAGCGAGAAAACAAATAAATTTACTTCGGTTTCTTCTATGCACTGCATTTTTACCCCCACCTAATCTCTTGTTTACCAATTTCTTTTCAAAAATTGTTATTTCATTTCTATCAGTCTCCATATTTCAGCTGAAGGTAATAGATGTGCGTTGTTGAAACATATTCAATGCATACGTAATTATGACGATGTTTGTAAATGTTTTTCAGATTGAAATGGAAATACAAATAACATATAAAGTAAGTATACAAAATTAAAAAAATGTGTAGTTGTAATACACATTTGGTACATACAATCAAAACCAAACACAATAATATATGATTGTGTTTGGTTTTGATACAGCGAAATACATTAAAAAAATATTATTTTCTGGTAAACCAACGATTAACAGTTACATATTATACTCAAATCGAAATGAAAGAGAGATAAATTAATTTTAAGGGGAAACAAAGCCGAGTTTTCGGTCGACCACAATACGAATAGCATGGAACTAGGTGCATCAATTTGAAGTAAAAATTGAGCGCTCTAATTATATGCTGTTTATGCGCTCTTTGTGCGCTGATTTGTACTACTCGATTTGTACTATGTGTGCGTGTATCATGTTTTCGTATATTCCCTACTGGAAGGGAATCGATGAACTCATCGATGAGTTCACCATGACTCATTCAATGAAGTCTCATATGAACTTTATTCTGTGCCCGGGACTAAAGTCATTTATATATTTATTGAAGTTTTACGTGATCTAATGAAGGATGTTCATAAGTAATTTGCTGTATAACGCATCGATGAATTCATACACGATTTTTGTAAAGAAGTCATTGAGATAGTAATAAGGCAGTTCTTACGGAAATTCATGTGAGTAGTGTGCTATAATCTATTAAGGGGCATTTTGAATAGTTCTTTATGATTTGTGATTAATATTTTATGTTTTAACTATAAAATAAAACACGTCTTCACTTTGTAAGTCACTTTTAGTTCAAGAACACATATTGAATTACTTTTATTTTCTTATGTTATTAAAATAACATCCCATAATTAAACGAATTGCCCAAGTAAATTAAAATTGTGTGTTTAATCACTTCTACAATTTTTACTAGAGTAACATGTTTATACAAGTTAAAAAATTAAATGGATTCTCTCAGTGAAATTGGATTTTACCGTTAGAAAAGTAATAATAGCCTCTCCACTAATGACTTTTATTAACAAGTTCATTAGTTGATTCAGTAGAACGCCCAATACATAATTTTAATTTCACACGGAGAGAAAAATAATCGCAACATATCTTTTGACCAGAATTTCATCGAGAAGTTCACTTATGTTGTCATCAATTGCTTGACTTACAAAAAATTCAGTCACATACAATTAAATAAAATTTGAAGATTTTTCAATACTAAATCAAAAATTTATGTAATTCGTATGTTTGTGAGAGTTTTTGCGTTACTGTGTTTGAGGCTTGATGAACATTTTCCGGTAGGGCCCTACTGGAAGGGAATCGATGAACTCATCGATGAGTTCACCATGACTCATTCAATGAAGTCTCAAATGAACTTTATTCTGTGCCCGGGACTAAAGTCATTTATATATTTAATGAAGTTTTACGTGATCTAATGAAGGATGTTCATAAGTAATTTGCTGTATAACGCATCGATGAATTCATACACGATTTTTGTAAAGAAGTCATTGAGATAGTAATAAGGCAGTTCTTACGGAAATTCATGTGAGTAGTGTGCTATAATCTATTAAGGGGCATTTTGAATAGTTCTTTATGATTTGTGATTAATATTTTATGTTTTAACTATAAAATAAAACACGTCTTCACTTTGTAAGTCACTTTTAGTTCAAGAACACATATTGAATTACTTTTATTTTCTTATGTTATTAAAATAACATCCCATAATTAAACGAATTGCCCAAGTAAATTAAAATTGTGTGTTTAATCACTTCTACAATTTTTACTAGAGTAACATGTTTATACAAGTTAAAAAATTAAATGGATTCTCTCAGTGAAATTGGATTTTACCGTTAGAAAAGTAATAATAGCCTCTCCACTAATGACTTTTATTAACAAGTTCATTAGTTGATTCAGTAGAACGCCCAATACATAATTTTAATTTCACACGGAGAGAAAAATAATCGCAACATATCTTTTGACCAGAATTTCATCGAGAAGTTCACTTATGTTGTCATCAATTGCTTGACTTACAAAAAATTCAGTCACATACAATTAAATAAAATTTGAAGATTTTTCAATACTAAATCAAAAATTTATGTAATTCGTATGTTTGTGAGAGTTTTTGCGTTACTGTGTTTGAGGCTTGATGAACATTTTCCAGTAGGGTTACGAATTTTTTTTTAAACTAATACAAATGAATAGATGACTGAAACAATGCCTCCTAAACTACAGGCCTCTTACTACTGTCATTTTTCGCACATGACGTCAATTTATGTCTAAACCGAGACTGCGCAATAATAATGTTAAGATATTTACACTAACAAAACAACTAGAGAAAACAACAAAAACGTCGACATAGCGTGTCGCCATCATTTGGTGTAAGCGGCCTGTAGTTTAGGAGGCATTAACTGAAATATAATTTGATAGGATCGGTGTATACTCGAGTACAGTTCGGCTTGTAGAATACATTTTCGTTGGTTCCGGTACTATACGATACCATACTACGATACCATACTACGATACCATACTACGATACCATACTACTAAAACTGTATAAGGATAATAATTACGGACTTGTTACTGTAAAGCTTCTACAATTTTTATTTTATTTTTTGTTTACACACTGTTTCGTTCATGATACAATAATTTTCGCTTTATCAGATAAACTCACTAGAAATATATTGTCGCTAGTAAACGAATTGTGGTGACCTTATATTTTTTCATTTTCGTTTGTTTTGTGCATATCCACACTAGGGTAACTTTAATCTGGTATTTTTTTCGTTTCTTTCCCCTTTACCAATAAAAACGGTTTTATCTGCGCAGAGAGGAGCCCATGGGTAGACCATCAGCAAATTTGAAATATGTATTATCAAAACAGAAATAATTTTGTTTAATACAAGTCTCAAAAACTAACTTCAGTTCACGACGTAAGCTCTCATCTACAACATCCCTATCTAAGTAATTACAAACTATTTGGGACAAAGTATTAATTGGAATAGAAGTGAAAAGACTGGCAACGTCAAATGAAACTAGTTTTGAATGTAACGGAATGTCGACGTCTTGAGCTGAAGGAGTTAGAGCTAAAGAACATTTATCTGGTTGCAATCAATCAACTTTTCATAACCATTTAACTTCAGAAAATCATACAGCTAGCTTGAACAATTTAGACATATTACATATACAACCCAAAGGCAGACGTTTAGATACCTTAGAATCTTACGAAATTCGAAAATCAATATTTCTTAACCAAAATATCCTTAACGAACAGAGAGAAATCCGGTTCTCACCAATTACAGACCCCGCCCTTTTCTATTCTCACGTACGCAATAATATACCTTGAATTTTGTTACTCAACCTATGACTCATACCTGCGCGATCCGTAGATTAATTTTTATTGCTTATTTTTTTATTTTTTTTCCCCCTCCTTCTTTTATTTTTATTTATATTTTGCTTTTTTCTACTATATAACAAATTTTTTACTAATACAAATCAGTAGATACTCCTGATGATGACCTAACAAGTCGAAATCGATCGAGTGATTTTTAAACTTTTTGAAAAATATTCAAAATATTCTGCGAAACTAAAAAACAAGTGATTAATAAAAATGTGTTTATTAAGTATAAGTGTGTTTCGCCAAGTGCCTACGGCAAATAGCGTAAAAAGATATTAATAAAGTTTCTCCGTAGATCTAATCTAAACTTAGGAATATGTTTCAAGAAAGTATGATTTGATCTGAGATTATACCCTGCATGAGTCACAAAATTATTCCCACTTTTAACATAGAATATTCTAAGTACCTTGAAGACGAATATGTGACGTAGAGGAAGTATGCTGAGATTTTCAAATAATGGCCACGAAGGCAAAAAAGATGGTTTAAAGCACATTATTCTGATTAACTGCTTTTGTCGCACGTAGATAGGACGTAGTGTAGCATTGCAAGCACTACCCCAACATGATAAACCATATTGCAGTATTGAGTCCGCTAATGCAAAGTAAATCGTCCTAAGTAAATATTGCGGACAAAATAGCCGTAAGACATACATTTTTCTGGAGACCAATGATAGTCTAGTTTTCAGTCCTTGTGTGTGCGCTTTCCAATTTAAATCTCGATCAATAATAATACCTAGATATCGAAACTCATCAACAGTGTTCACTAAGAAGCAGTCATTAGGAGAGCATTGCGTGTTATTGTTTCTGCTGCATTTGAAAGTATGATACGTTGTCTCAAGATACAACGATGAGGTATCCCTAAAATGTAATAATTTCGTTTTGTGACTCAAAACAAAATTATGTGCTTCCAACCAAATAGACCAACTTTTTAAATCATGATCTATGAGCATGATATTATCTTGATAACTTGGACTAGCATATGTAAACGAGAAATCGTCAGCAAAAGCAGTTGGAGACCCTCGAAATTGTTGTCGAAAGATACCGTTTACATACACTAAAAATAATAAAGGTCTTAAGACAGAAACCTGTGGGACTCCCACATTTATCTGTAACTCTTTAGTTAATTGTCCATTTACTCTAACCAATTGCGTTCGCCCATGCAAATACGAGGACAACCAATCCCGGGTTATCCCTCTGAATCCACAACAATATAGCTTTTTTAACAATGTGCTATGTTGAACTCTGTCAAAAGCCTTTGTTAAGTCTATAAATAGAGTAGATACCTTGGACCCTTTATCAATATGTTCAGTTACTTGTTCTAGGAAAGATACAATAGCTTGTTCAGTATTTTTATTTTTCCTATAACCATATTGGTCAGGAGAGAAAAAGTCTCTTTTTTCTAGGAAGAAAACGATTCTACTTTTTATGGCTTTTTCAAATATTTTCGAGAAGACCGAAAGTAGAGAGATTGGTCTATAGTTGTTCATACTTGTTTTATCATTATTTTTAAAGATCGGAACAACTAAGGCTCGCTTTAACGATGTAGGAAAAATTCCAGTTACCAAGCTTAAATTGAAAATAAAAGATAAGACATCAACTAAGAACCAGGACATTTTTTAACAACATTATTTGAAATCCCATCCAAACCAGGAGTTGAATTATTTTTTAGCGAAAGAATTGTAAAATACACTTCTTCAGATGAAATTTCCGAAAAAACGCAACTATCTATAGATTGGTAATATTGACATATTAATCTATTTTTGTCATCATTCAAGAGGAGACTGGCAGCATTAGCATCACCAACACTAGTAAAGAACTCGTTAAATTCATTAGCAATCTGCACTGGACCAGATATTTTGCAGCCTCTTTGATTAACAATTTCTTTAATTTCAACTGAATCAGGCTGTCCGTTAATTATTTCATTGACTGTTTTCCAATTTTTACGAGCGTCACTACCATTGTTGCTGAACTTTTGAGAATAAAGGCTTTTTTTGGCTATATCAATTTGTAGGTTAACAGAGTCACACAGCGTCAAGCTATATGGTTTCAATCTACGGTTGCTGTTATGTTTTTTTGCAAGGCGACAAATATTATTTCTTTTACGTATAAGTCTCAATAGATCATCAGACATCCATGGCTGTAGCTTCGTTGATCTATTGGCAAACAACTTAATGGAAGTGCTTTTTTTAATATGACCTTTAAAGATTTTAATAAAATTATCGTAGGCCTTAGAAGCATCTAGGCAAGAATAAACATCAGTCCATACTTCATACAATAGTAGTTCCTTTAGCTAATTGAAATCAATCTGTAAAACTTCAAAGGTTCGCCGAGAATTAGATTTAATGTTAAAGGTTCCTGTTAATTTAATTTCAATTAAACAGTGATCTGAAATTTTTAGGTCTACTACACTGTAAGAAACTACCGGAAAATACCTTTGATCAAATCTATGGAGTACATTATCAATACAAGTAGCTGTGGTATTTGTAATTCGTGTTGGTTCAAGAATATTATCCAAACCATTTTCCGATAATAAAATTAGCAGCCTATCAAGCATTGCGTTCTGCTTGAGGAAGTCGATATTTAAATCACCCATGATAATTAAGTTAGAGTGGGATAGACCTTCCAAAAGCCCACTGAATTCATCAATAAAACTGGAGATATCTGTATATCCAAGACGATAAATACAAATAATACAAACTAATTTAGAATTTATAAAGAAAGTCAGACCGACCGCGTTGAATGTTTGGAAAAGTAGATTAAATTGTTTGCAATTTAGACTGCTATGGGCATAAACAGCAACACCTCCCGAACGTTTATCATGCAGGCAAGAAGTGAATAGATCGTACCCCTTTACACCATAATTCGCGACTTCATTGTCGTAAATCCAAATTTCAGACAAACAATAATAATCAAATTAATGTAACCATTCATAATAAATAAAATTATTTCGCCTTAATTAAATTGGTAAGACTACCGAGCCATTAATTATTTAATGTCAAAAGAGAAAATAATAATAATACATAGAAAAAATGTAAACAACAACAACAATAACAATAATAATAATATACAGTGGATAAAAAGTTGGAAATATAGTTGATGTGTAGTTTGAATAAAATATTAATAATAAACAGAAATGTAATTGATCTAATTCTAATAAAAGTGAATATAAAACTATAATTACTGTGATTCAAGAGTGTGAATGATGATGATGTGAATGTGACCAGTGCTTTAGGTTCCTTTACCGGATGATGAACCATTTGGAGAATCATGATGAGGTGTTGTCTGCTTATCCAACCGAAAAATATCATTGAAACTAAAGATATGGTGGATTGTCGATTCAACTGTCTTGCGTAGGAATATTTTCCCATCTTTGGCCCATAAATACTTGTAGCTTTGTGCACGTTGCAGTTTCTTGGCTTCATTATATAATTTTGATTGAAATTTGGTGAAGTGCTGCATAACATAATATCCTGTTTGTGTAGCCGAGGTAGATGAACGACGATGCATTTTAAATTTAGTTAAGATATCATTCTTAATCTCAACAGAATTTAAGGTAATTATGTATGAATTTTTTAACTTTGATGTCGAGTTAGGAGTATGATACATTTTTTTTATTTCAGTTATCTCCGCTTCACAATTAATGTGTCGAATGGCTTCTGAGATGAATTTGGGGATATTGGGAACATCCATAGGCAAACCACCAATAACAATATTGTTCACAATTTCTTTCTGTGAAGCAACATCAAGTTGTGCCTCCAATATATTAATGCGTTCTTCTTGCTTAGTATAATTTTGTTGTATCAAATTATATTTTTCAGCTAAGATTCCATTATTTGCAGCAATAGTTTTGAATTCGATTTTAATTGCATCAAACTCGTTACAGATGAACACCTGAGATTTTTGGATGTCAGAGATCAATGATTTGACTTCCGCGAATTGTGTATCTATATGCATCATCAGGGTCCTGATTCCTGAAAAATAGTTATTATGAAAAAACTTTAAAAATCCTTGTTTATTTCCCCTAAATCATTTATATCTTTTAAATGAGCTAGACATGTGAACTATTGTCCCTTTCTCTCTAATCTTAACTCCTTTAGTAACATTTATAAATAAAAAAAAATCTTGTTAAAAAACTTTTCGTTCATTAATTTTCCAATTAGAACAACAACCCATTTTTCCATAAACCACGTGCTCTTTACGCAAACAAAATTTTTTTGTTTAGTTTTGTGGTTCATGAATCATGTATTCTTTGTTTGTTATTTTTGGTTTTATACGTTGAGCTACAGTGTGGGGAAAGACAACCGTAACAGATTGATGTAAAGTAATATTTATTTAAATTTTGTAATTATGTAGTTTACGTTATATATTAATTATTAATATATAATATATTGTGTTATGTAATTAATATATTAATTTAAATATGTAATTGTAATGGAAAGCGATATTTTAACATAATTTAGTATATTCTATCTAAGAAAATTATGTATACATGATTTGATTATGGAATAAAAATCACACCGTTACCACTAAGTACGTACAAATGTTTCGATAGTTTACTGTACAAAATATTCCGTATAATACTACCTATGTAGTATAGTATACACATAAAAACAAATTGGATAAACATTCAATCAGTTCCGTTTATATAAAAGAATACGAAACTTTTAGTCCACAAACAATTGAAATAATGTATTAAATTTTTTAAAATTCATTTTCGTAAATTTAATAAATTTAATTAGTGAAATTTTAATTCAATTTGATATTTAAAATTTTTTTTTTTTTAAATATTCTACATAATATACACCCTTCCGTCGTAACATACATTTTTTTACTAAATAAATAAACTTCAGCAAAACAAATCAAAGTAAAAGTTACAAAACAAAACAAAGAAATTATTATTTTTTGTATTTTCGTGTTTTCTCGTGTGATAAAATCATGTGCCGACTGCCGATTATGACGCGTAAGCAAAGTGGAGTTGTTGTTTAAAAACGGAAAATACTAAATGAAAATTTCGAAATAATAAATTTATTTTTCGGCAAAATTGTCACCAAAAGTTGATTATTTATAGTGATCACTGACAAAATAATTTTTTTTTATTTTATTTATGAAATATAAGCGATTTATTGGCAAAATCAGCGAACCATAACATTCTTACTATGCAACCGAATTTTTTTTGTATGGTTTTGTCAGTTTTAGTTAAATAATACTCATACTAACGTCGGATTTTTAAAAATCGGCCTGTAATTGTAGTGGTATTGGTTTGTGCTTTAATTTTTCTGATACTACTAATTTAATACAAATTGTCAGAAAGACAGATATTAAGAAAACAACTAAAAGTTACTCTATGTTCGGAAATTGATATGGTAATTTTTTGTCAGCAAGTTACCCAAAAGTTACCATAGGGTACTTCGGAAAACGGCTAATTTATAAGCAAATGGTGAGTAATTCTTTTTTACATACAGTTTTGTTGAGACAATTACAACAACACCACCATGGTTAAGCAAAAATTAAAGCATTTTCAAAATTTATCTGAATATAAAGCTGGGGCGGTCTGTGTTACCATCACTACGAATTCGAAAAAAGTCGAATGGCGGTATGTTATATCATTTTCGAATCGCGATAAATGTTAAAGTTTCATATAATTATTTTTACATGTGTTTAATATAATTATTTTTACAATATACAATATAATAATGAATACAAAAATATAATTTTATAAAATTATTCAATAGAAATTTTTGAGCGCGAAAATATCAATCTTTTTGTTGTTGGTAAAGACAATATTCAAAAAATGTTAATTATCACATACTACGTATATATTAAGAATTCAATCCGGATTGAACCCGGATCGAAATTTCAATATATACGGGATCGAGTCATCTTCGCGTTAACTCGATTCGATCCACCAAATTTGTAGAATCGAGTTAACTCAATCCTTATAAACGCCAATATATGCGGAATCGAGTCGAAAAACAACAACAACAACAACTATTATAAAAATATTAATAATAAAAGAACGCCATTTTTATTTCGTTTACGATTTATTTGCGTATATATATATTTTTTAAATATTTTTATTTTTGTTTTAATTTAAATAAATATAGAAATATGTATTTAGAAATTTTTGATGTGTAAACATCTTTACGCGCGCCTACCAAAATTTTTTGTATTAGAGTAAACTTGTAAATGAAACGAACGGAAATGACGTATACCTACTTCGTTTGAAAAAAACGCAAGAAACTCAACAAAAACAATTTTTACTATACATGGCATGCTTTTATGTATATGTATAATAGTAGGGAAAATGAAAAAAATAATTTAATGAATGAAATAGAAACCATCGACATTTCCATCGATCAGAAAAATCAAAAAAAAAAATTACGATACGAAATACGGATTACGATTACGAAATTGCATACTCATACGATTAAAAACACAGTCAACAACTGCTGTATATTGCTTTATCACGAGTGACGAGTCTCTAGGCGCTGTTCATCACGTCGGCTATCAATGATCATGTCTTCTACTGAATGGGGTTATAATGACATCTCGTTTTTAACATTGAATTGCCAGAGTCTCATGTCACAGTCACGCAGGTATGCTCAATTCATTTGGTTTTCGAGACCTGGCTGCGCAATGACGAACTTGTTAATATTCCTACGTTTGAATGCTGTTTTCAGTTCAATAGAGATGGTCAGTGGGCTGCCTAAGTAGCAATTCCGTCAAAAGATCCATAAAATGAGCATAGTGGACACAAATAATTTGCCGTACTTTTTCAAAACCAATATTGACGTAACAAATGGACTGGCGAATGGAACTATGGGCTGTCTAAAGTATATCGAATGCATAGGCATCCTAACCAGGACAACGAGAACGATGAAAACGTCGACAGTAAAAAATGTCAAACGACTCTGGATGGATTTCGGTTCAAATTCACAAGTTGGCAAGAAGGTCAGGTGGCTTGAAGCTGGATGGGCGCAGAAAACGAATATCGACCGATGTTTGGTGAACATTTCTAGAAAAAGCTCAACTATTAATCGAAACAACAATTAATGTAAAGCATAAACAAGAATTAATGTAAAGCATCGTACCTTCATGTGCCACCACAATTCATGCATCACACGGTGGTACCTATAACGAGATAGTCAGTATATACTCTTACGATAAACGACACAGTTAACAAATTGTGTATATTGCTTTAGCACGAGTAACGAGTCTCGGAGGACTGTTCATCACGTCGGCTATCGATGATCATGTCGTCTACCATGGACGTAAAAATGGGACCTCAATGGGTCTTCAAAATTAGCTATCGCGCCTCACCACAAATCCGCTTTATCCGTTGTAATGGCGAATTTTGTACGAGATAATAATGACGTCTGGTTTTTAACATTGAACTGTCAGAGTCTTAGGTCATACACATCACCTCGACCTAACTGACACAGTCACGCAAGGATGCTCAATTTTCTTGCTTTTCCAGATCTGCGTTCAGTTCAAGAGAGACGGTGAGTGAGCTGCCGGAGTAACAATATATAAAAATTCAAATAGAATACTCATACCATACAGTCACCTCGCATAAAGAAATCATCGTTGGACAAACAACTGGTATGAGCGTAACAACACAACTCATTGATGATATATCTTATTTTAGCTACCAAAATCCAATTGCGTCGATTATACCGAAAGAGTAATAGACCAATTTAACGATAATAAACAAATGAAAAACTCTGGTTAGTAAAATTGCATTCCGTCTTCCTTCAAAGTAAACTGTACCCACGTACTATACACACGCCATGTTTACACATCTCCTTGAGAGTACTAATGGACTCACTCATTTTTTTTTTGACGTTTATCTCAACTCGGTTTCGATTCGATCCCAACATAATCCGCCAATATATACGCTAGAAAAGATAATTCAGTTTCAATCCAAAGTTAACTCTAAGTTGATTCGATCCGGATTGAATCCCTAATATATACGTAGTAACAGTAAAACGAAAAATGTCTCGAGAAACGTACGTGCCGTTCTTCCATGTCATAACATTTAGCCAGCCATGCTACACTATAATTTGGTTTTCTGGATTCAAACTATTGCGCAATAGATTTTAATTTTTAATTTTAAACCCTTATTTTAAATTAAATCATTAAATTTTTTTGTCTTGTTTTATTCTGTTCTCTCGAAAATAAAATTTAAACAAAAATCTACATCTCAAAAATTTCCGTAAATTTTTAATTTTCATTTCAATTTTTTTCATTTTGGATTCACGGTCAAAATTTTTACGTCGCAGCTACGTAATAAAATTTTTGTCCGTGAATCCGAAAAAATTGAAATGAAAATAAAAAAATTTAAGGACATTTTTGAGATGTAGATTTTTGTTTAAAATTTATTTTCGAGAGAAAAGAATAAAACAAGACAAAAAAATTTAATGATTTAATTTAAAATAAGGGTTTAAAATTAAAAATTAAAATCTATTGCGCAATAGTTTGAATCCAGAAACCAAAATTGTAAAGAATAAAAATTACGATACAGTTTATCGACGATATTGAAACTTAGGAAGGCAAAATATCACACATAATAATTTTGTATATTATGTGTATAGTAAAATATTCCTATGTGACTGACGACGAAATTTACATTGAATTGGTCGATTAATTAGATTTTTCGATTAATTGTTTAAATAAATCTGCAATAAACGTAATTTTTTAAAGCAACTTTTTTTAATTTTGATAATTACAGTTTAACTAAACACTTTTATGGTACCGTTTTTATGTTTCATGTTATGGTCGAAATATTTGAGGAAATAATCCGTCGAGATATATTGTTTAAGCCGACGGCAAAAAGTGATCGAATAATTATGAGTATATCCCTTCTTCAACCAAGAAAACAAAAAAATTGGCTCAGTTTTAGTCCAACCTACACAAATGCGTGAGTAAAAAACCATAGTATCCCTTTCGAGTTCAAAAAAAAATTTTTTTTGGTTCAATTTAAGTTCACCATACACAAATGTGTATGTAAATAATGACTGGTTGTAATGTCTTCCGCATTTTAACGGATCTTCCTTAAATCGGAATTCTTGTTGGAAAAAGCATAATAATATGATAACAAATTAATTATATAACATATAATATATTTGTTCTTGTTAACATATTAATTATTTTATCATTATTATAGTTACTATTATTTTTCGGACGAAAACAAAATTAAGTAGTTTACACAAATGTGTATGCTGGTCTTCAATTATCACCTAATTCTATGTTTGACATCTTCGTTTGTCGTAATTGAAATTTACATACACAATTGTGTATGCGGGTCAGGAAAGGGGTATGTTATGGCGTTGTTGATAAAAAATTTCGCTGTATTTGTAGTAAAACCAACACAATTGTGTGTAACGATATAGCCCTTTCGAGTTCAAAAAAATTTTTATTTTGCTTCAAGTTAAGTTCACCATACACAAATGTGTATGCAAATAATGACAGGTTGTAATCTTCCGTATTTTAACGGATCTTAATTAAATCGGAATTCTTTTTGAAAAAAGCATAATAATTTGATAACAAATTAATCATTTATCATATTAATACTTAGTTTTTGATAACATATTCATTATTTAATCATTATTATAGTTACTGCTATTTTTCGGACAAAACAAAATTACAGCTAATTGAAAAGTTGATGGCTAGTGCGGGAAATGATTTCATAGAAATAGTGGTACATATAAGTTGTGTAAAATTATCATGTCATTTGCTCAAAAATAAAGTTGCCATTTGTAATTTTTTTTAACGTTATATGAATTATTATGACGTAATTTCTAATACCAGGTTAACCACTACCATTTTTGACAATTTAATTGAAATTTCTAAAATTCCTTTAAACCTAGTATGTACCATAAATAGACAAACCAACCCAACTTCAATTTTTGATAGCTACATCTTTATAATGTTTAATTACTTGTTACATTTTTCGTTGTTTATTAGAATATTTCATAAAATT
The DNA here is from genome assembly GCA_932526605.1 of Nephrotoma flavescens. NCBI lineage: Eukaryota > Metazoa > Arthropoda > Insecta > Diptera > Tipulidae > Nephrotoma > Nephrotoma flavescens. The sequence goes on along the minus strand of OW052220.1, from coordinate 158,441,571 downwards.
ACCTATTATATCGCACGCCAGCGAGTAATTTAACAATACAATAGAAATTAATTAATTAATTTTTATTATCTTTAAGCCGTTTCCACCATTACCCAAGAGGTAGGCTTCAATGCGTTTTTTTAACGAGGTTCCCCAAATAAATTTAGGCCTAGTCCTCGGTTTTAAAATTAGTTTTTATTTCAAACAACTAATTTTAAAACAATATCACATTTATAATTAAAAAAACCATCACCGCAATAATTTAATTTGTTTTAACTAAATAAAATTAAAAATATATACAGCATCAATTAAAAAAAAATCAACTAAAATTCAAATAAAATTCATTTCAATTTCTTATGTAGTGGTATTGAAATTATTATTTTTTGTATTTTCGTGTTTTCTCGTGTGGTAAAATCATGTGCCGATTATGTCGCGTAGGCGTAAGCAAATTAGCAAAGTGGAGTTGTGGTTTAAAAACGGAAAATACTAAATGAAAATTTCGCAATACTAAATTTATTTTTCGGGAAAATTGTCACCAAAAGTTGATTATTTATAGTGATCACTGACAAAATAATTTTTTTTTTATTTTATTTATGAAATACAAGCGATTTACTGGCAAAATCAGCGAACGATAACATTCTTACTATGCAACTGTTTTTTTTTGTATGGTTTTATCTGTTTTTGTTAAATAATACTCATACTAACGTCGAATTTTTAAAAATCGGCCTGTAATTGTAGTGGTATTGTTACAAGTTATACGCTGTGTACGTATACAAATTTTCATGAGAATTTTGTGAGAAAAGCATACAAAATCCCTGGCCTGATTTACTAACGACCTAAGATTAAATAATAATTATTTTGACAAAAATGTAGTTAAGGAAAATTTGTTTAGTTCGGCAGCATAATTATTTATATCGTTTTCACTGGCACAAAAATCCACATTTTTTCTGATTGGAATCAATTGGAAATGGATTTTTTTAGATTTTTTGTCTTTTTTTTTTGAAAAAAAATCCATAAAATTTGTTAGATTTTTTTTTACGTTTACTCACACATATACTAAACGTCATGTCAATTGTCAAAAAAGACGTCGTGCCATTTATATTTTATTATATTTGTGATAATTGTTTAAGCAATTTGTGTTTTTATTAAATTAAATTTTGTTTAATTCAAAGTGTTGTTTTATAAAGATTATTGCGTGTGCACCGATAACAATGTTACAACAAATAACTTTACAACTTTTGCATTTCATCCGCTGTAAATTATAGTAAATAGCGCAAACTTGAAAGCCGGGTTTTTTTCTTGTTTTTATTATAGATTTTACTATATTTTATTAAATAATTTATTTATAATAATGTCTGACGAATCAAATGAAAGTGAATGTGGTTAAAATGGATAATAATCGAACTAAAATTATCAACAAGCCTCGAAGAATATGAAAGTTTGCAAAAATTATTTAGACGGGCTCTTCGTGACTACTACAGCACGGATATTGATATCGAATATGCTAAATTAACCGTTTTATGGGATAGTCATTAAGTCATTAACACGGCTTTCAAGTTTGCGCTATTTACTATAATTTACAGCGGATGAAATGCAAAAGTTGTAAAGTTATTTGTTGTAACATTGTTATCGGTGCACACGCAATAATCTTTATAAAACAACACTTTGAATTAAACAAAATTTAATTTAATAAAAACACAAATTGCTTAAACAATTATCACAAATATAATAAAATATAAATGGCGCGACGTCTTTTTTGACAATTGACATGACGTTTAGTATATGTGTGAGTAAACGAAAAAAAATATCCAAAATCGTGTTCTGTGGCAAAAAATAAAAAATCCAAAAATTTGGATGTGGATTTTTGTGCCAGTAAAAACGACAATCATTCAGAAAAATAGAATTTGAAATAGTTAAATGGCCTAAATAAATAATACCACACGTAGTCTGTTAAGGATGAAATATCCAGCCCTGCATAACTTATAGGAAACATGACTAATACTATTTTTATTTTTTTTACAGTAATTGGAGCCGTCGTCTTTCTGGAATGTCTGGTATTTACGAAGAAATAGCTGATGATAGCATTTCACGGCAAAATAATTGTAGAATTTCCAGAAATTCGGTAGCATCTGGAATATACGAGGAAATGAAGCCTTTTTTACCTATTATACCACCTTCATTCGGAGAGGTTACACAAATAAAAACGCCACCACCATTACCGCCTCGCACGCGTGTTAATACGTTTGAATATGAGGAAATCCCACGTGCATATTCCAATCCAGAATCTGCTTCAATGTTCAAATTTCAAGAAGTTCCCCGCAATCCAACAGTTTCGATAAGTAATAAAAAACCGGCGATTAGTGACGATTTAATATTGATGCGAGAGCTTAAATTAAAACCCAATGCCATTGGATTTGATTTACTCGAAGCGAAACAATACAGTCTGTCGAGTCCGGATTTAACAAGAGTTAGTCAATTAAAAAGTGTACATGATGATGCAAGAAGTGTCGAAGATTACGATTATCAATCCACGTCTGGATCAAATGAGGTAAAATTGGAAGTTAATGAACCCACAGTTGGCCCCAGCGATGATGGCGAGAATAATCTAAATATCTCTGATAAAATCCTGTCGAATTTTAATTTTTCTTTTGCCAATAGCTCGAAAGTTAATTTAATTGGGGCGAGCGTATTAAACGATGATTCGATATACCAAGCGGTGACGATGCGTAATAAAGTTTCTGGTGTCTGTGATTTAGGTTACTGTGTTATGACGCCTCTCGCAATAAAAAATTCTTTATCGATATCTCCGTCCAATTCATCGAAAATGTCGACAAATTCATCAAACACTGCATCCTCCGCATCTCCCAAAAATCATAATTGTTTTGATATACAATTTCGTTTCGATGAAATTTTAACGTCAACGACATCGATTAAATCGAATAATTCGAACGTATATGAAAAAATGGGTTTAATGGATTCCAATCATTATGTCAACATGACTCAAAATTTACTGGTGAATCCAACTAATACTACTACAACGAAATTTAATCAGCTATTAAATTATGATAGTCCGAAGAAATTGATGGAAAATAATAATATTTGTGGAAATCGGAATTCCATTGATAATAAGATTCCTTCCTACTATCCAAATAACTTTAAGGTGACGGTCAAAAATAATAAAAACGAGAATTTGTATAACACTACGCCAAAATTGAGTGGGCGTAAGCTCAATAATAACGATTCAAATAAAAAATTTAAAAAGTTTTCGCCGAAGGTTAACGCAGTTCCAATTACAGCTTCCCAGTCTGAGGGTACTATAAGAACAGAGCCACGAAATGAGACAAGTGCATCGACTACCACTTCTCAACCGCTGTCACAGCGAATTTACCAGAAATATGCTACAATGTCACGAGCATCTTGTCGGTATTTTGGATCACCAAAATCAAGCAGCTCATTGTCAGTACCTTCTGTTACGACACCGCCTCATTTGGTTGATAGCGGAAGAAAATTTGCAACTGTGCGATTTCGTCGGATCGATTT
>OW052220.1:158406302-158432852 GCA_932526605.1 Nephrotoma flavescens | reverse complement strand
ATATATATATATATATATATATATATATATATATATATATATATATATATATATATATATATATATATATATATATATATATATATATATATATATATATATATATATATATATATATATATATATATATATATATATATATATATATATATATTATATATATATATATATTATATATATATATATATATATATATATATATATATATATATATATATATATATATATATATATATATATATATATATATATATATATATATATATATATATATATATATATATATATATATATATATATATATATATATATATATATATATATATATATATATATATATATATATATATATATATATATATATATATATATATATATATATATATATATATATATATATATATATATATATATATATATATATATATATATATATATATATATATATATATATATATATATATATATATATATATATATATATATATATATATATATATATATATATATATATATATATATATATATATATATATATATATATATATATATATATATATATATATATATATATATATATATATATATATATATATATATATATAACTATATTCACATGTTTGTATCTTCATGAACCGCAATCAATTGAAGACAAAAGTTTACAATCATTCTGTAACGGAGTTCACAAACTGATCGACTACATTAGCCGATTTGTGATACACTCAATGATATTCGAGGACGAGGATTTTCAAGCGGCGTTTGGATTCAATGTATTTCCAAAAGTAGCGGAACAAAAGTGTTTGGAAAATTTGAAAAATGCAGAAGAGGAACTGATAAAAAAATCGAAGATTAATGAAATAATCACGGAGGATGTACATGGTGTAATTAATCGGCTAAAATTTTTAAGGTTTCTGTTAAAATTTTTATTTATTTTGTGGGGCTCCGACAACCGGGATAAGCGTAATCCACCTTCCGAGGCGGATCTTAATGAGAGTGTACGACTTCTAAACGGAGCCGCCGATTTAGTACCACTAATCAAGAAAACCATAGAAAAAGGTACCCAACCGGATCCAAAATCAGAATCACCGAACCCAATGGGATTTTCAACGCATGTGAACCAAAGGCTGCTACCTCCGACATTTCCGCGCTACATAAAGATTAAAGATCGACATTCTAGCATCTCATTTCTGGAGAGCTTAGTGCAACGGGTGAAACTGGCCTGTAAAGTGACCAACTGCACAACGTATCACAACGCGTTGAATTTTTTCATGGAGTTTAGTAAAAAATCTGGGACATGTCTTTTGTCACGCAGCATTTTACAATATCTGTATCTACCTGTTCCGAACACCGTATTCGGAGTAAGCGATATAAGCGACGTGCTCAAAGAATCGGCTAAAGCATTTATTGCACCACCTGTGTTAATGCCGCGAAATCCCCTCTACACCAATCAGCAGGCTCGTGAATTTGTGGATTCATTTGTGGTATTTATAACGTTTTTACAAATCTGTGAGTTCAATCGCGCCCGTCAGAGGGACCGTTTGGCCCGTCTGCTTGACGATTTGGCAAACCTTCAGGATGAAGCGGAACGCGTAGATGCATATCTTCGTTAGCCATAAAGAATGAAGCACCTCGTCAGCATCTAGCATGTTTTGGTACATGGGTATTATATCACTGCTTGCGCGCAATGGGACTCTTCCTATATGTCCGGTCTCGAATTAGAACTTTACAGTATTCACGAATATCTCTATATATTTTGGTATTTATATGAATTTTTATTTCTCGAACGGATTTACAGAAAAACCGCTATGGGAACAATCAACATTTAATCGAGAAAATAAACAAAAGGGTATCGTGAATCAGTGAGTCCTTTGCCATTCCAACGGGTTTGTGAAAAACGAATTTTCAAATGCAAAATGTTTATGAATTGGTTAGACGATGATGGTGGTTCAGAATCGAACGCAGATCATGTTAAGCCTGACATCTAAAAATTATGTATATACAACAAATAAATAAAAAAACAATATGTAGATAAAATGAAATCGGTTTTATTAGACCTCTTTTCCAGGATGTTACATTTGTTATTAAAGTTGTACACCCCCACACATGTGTGCAATGTATCATGAATAAACATATCACAATCGATTTTTTATCAGTTGTATCGAAAGGTTTCTGGCACGCGTAACATAAATTGCATTTCTTTCCGCAATATCGAGCGGAACTTCTTTGAACGTGGCAACAGGGAATAAATGGGGATATGAGCTGGCTAAATGTGTGCAGAAACCAATGTCGAGCCACAAGAAAAACATTCTGTTGGAAGTTCACAATATTTACTGAGGCATATTGTGGGCAGTGTTCCACCTGTTCCTATTTTCACAGAATATAAAGTTGAAATTAGTCTCCAGCTTTCAATCTCGAGGGTGATTAATCTAAATAAAATGTATTAATTTTTTTAAAAATGTTGCAATTCATGTTGCCGGTATTATCACTCACTTGATTTTCTTCCTTTGGATGTTTGAAAAGCTCGAGTAATAAAACCTCACCTATGCATTTTTTATTTCCTAATGCACGATAATATTCCGATTTTTCCGCACTGAAATGAACGAAAAAAATGAACGGTCCAGCAACAGTATTCGGATTGTCAGATGCATCAGCAACAACACCAGCAAATGCATATGGCGATTCAGCAATAACAGCAGCAGCAACAAATAACCCGATGATAACATGTACCTCCAATACAATTTATCGGGCAGAATTCGGCGCGTGGCAGTCAAGAAGACATGTCGACATGACGAGTCTCTTCGGCGGAAAATGCACGCGTATACAGCGTTGGTTCGAGTTGGACCAGCCGTTGATTCGCTTTGCGAAACTGGCCATTCAAAATGGATTACAGGTAGCTTTAAAGTCGTTAAATTTAGTGCCGGCGCACACCAGTCGATATGGGATGGAAGTAAATCTATAAATAAAAATTTTATTCTAGTCTTGTATTTTATAAAGGCCACTTGGTCTTACCAGTTTGGCGAGTTTGCGGTCATGTCGTCTCAGCACGGATTACACCATCTGTAATAAGTGCTTTGCCGACATCGACATTAGTGGCAGGATCGGATCGCGTATGTCAAAGCAGCATTTTTAAACTCAACTATTAAGTTTATCTTGTTTACAACATCTTGGGCAAACGAACGACATGCAGAAGCACGACTAATGCAAGAACATATTCCTGTGCATATCTGTTTAACAGATGATAAGGCAGGTGATAAATGAGCTAAACGACTGGCGGGTAATGTCTGAAAAACAATATTTTAAAGTTAGTCTCCAGTTTCGATTGCCTCGAGATTAATCTAATTAATATTGAAAATTCACAACAAACTCCTTCGTACCACAATAAAACATTGCAGTGTCAGAAATCTACTAACCTCCTTATTGCCATAATCTACATAGAGCAATTCATCGACAGCTGATTTCACTTGTTCGTACATATCATGTTCACAACATGTTATTTTTGGCTGAGTCATGTTAAACATGCGACGATCTAATCTTTTGTAAACGAACAATCCAACGGATTGACAGGGATACAAGCTGATAGTGCCTCAATTATAACTGGGGTCAAATTATGATTATTACACGCCACAAAACCTATTACATCATCGTTGGTTAAGCCCATTTTTTCAAATTTTTGGGCCGATCACGATATTCTGTAAATTTCACATGTAGTTTTAATGCCGGTATCATCACTCACTTGATTTACTACCTTTGAATGTTTACGAAGCTCGAGCAATAAAACCTGACCTACAGAATCATTTCGATCATACGGATTTTTAATTTCCAAACCTTTCCAGGTTATCTTATACGGTTTTTAATGCACGATAATGTTCCGATTTCTCGGCACTGAAATGAACATCTAAAGATAAAAAAATATCAATTTTAGATTTGATAATAATTTGTATATTTAGTTATAAATTGTAAATATATAATTTATAACTTAAAATAAATACATATTATATAAATAATTTATAAATAAAATAAAGAAAATTGATTTTTATATACTTACAATATGGCGGAATTCTATTTATGTTTTACTGTCAAAATGGCTTGTCAAAATTTTTGTACACTGTTATGAAACATAAATTTTTGATGTGTAAACATCTTTACGCGCGCCTACCAAAATTTTTTGTATTTAGAGTAAACTTGTAAATGAAACGAACGGAAATGACGTATACCTACTTCGTTTGAAAAAAAACGCAAGAAACTCAACAAAAACAATTTTTACTATACATGGCATGCTTTTATGTATATGTATAATAGTAGGGAAAATGAAAAAATTAATTTAATGAATGAAATAGAAACCATCGACATTTCCATCGATCAGAAAATCAAAAAAAAAAATTACGATACGAAATACGGATTACGATTACGAAATTGCATACTCATACGATTAAAAACACAGTCAACAACTGCTGTATATTGCTTTATCACGAGTGACGAGTCTCTAGGCGCTGTTCATCACGTCGGCTATCAATGATCATGTCTTCTACTGAATGGGGTTATAATGACATCTCGTTTTTAACATTGAACTGCCAGAGTCTCATGTCACAGTCACGCAGGTATGCTCAATTCATTTGGTTTTCGAGACCTGGCTGCGCAATGACGAACTTGTTAATATTCCTACGTTTGAATGCTGTTTTCAGTTCAATAGAGATGGTCAGTGGGCTGCCGGAGTAGCAATTCCGTCAAAAGATCCATAAAATGAGCATAGTGGACACAAATAATTTGCCGTACTTTTTCAAAACCAATATTGACGTAACAAATGGACTGGCGAATGGAACTATGGGCTGTCTAAAGTATATCTAAAGTATAAATGTAAAACGACTCTGGATGGATTTCGGTTCAAATTCACAAGTTGGCAAGAAGGTCAGGTGGCTTGAAGCTGGATGGGCGCAGAAAACGAATATCGACCGATGTTTGGTGAACATTTCTAGAAAAAGCTCAACTATTAATCGAAACAACAATTAATGTTAAGCATAAACAAGAATTAATGTAAAGCATCGTACCTTCATGTGCCACCACAATTCATGCATCACACGGTGGTACCTATAACGAGATAGTCAGTATATACTCTTACAATAAAAGACACAGGTAACAAATTGTGTATATTGCTTTAGCACGAGTAACGAGTCTCGAAGGACTGTTCATCACGTCGGCTATCGATGATCATGTCGTCTACCATTGACGTAAAAATGGGATCTCAATGGGTCTTCTTCAAAATTAGCTATCGCGCCGCACCACAAATCCGCTTTATCCGTTGTAATGGCGAATTTTGTACGAGATAATAATGACGTCTGGTTTTTAACATTGAACTGTCAGAGTCTTAGGTCATACACATCACCTCGACCTAACTGACACAGTCACGCAAGGATGCTCAATTTTCTTGCTTTTCCAGATCTGCGTTCAGTTCAAGAGAGACGGTGAGTGAGCTGCCGGAGTAACAATATATAAAAATTCAAATAGAATACTCATACCATACAGTCACCTCGCATAAAGAAATCATCGTTGGACAAACAACTGGTATGAGCGTAACAACACAACTCATTGATGATATATCTGGTTTTAGCTACCAAAATCCAATTGCGTCGATTATACCGAAAGAGTAATAGACCAATTTAACGATAATAAACAAATGAAAAACTCTGGTTAGTAAAATTGCATTCCGTCTTCCTTCAAAGTAAACTGTACCCACGTACTATACACACGCCATGTTTACACATCTCCTTGAGAGTACTATAGTAAGATTACAAGAAGCGCACAAAAAAGCTAATGAATTATTACAAAGAACAAAAGAAAATAGGAAAAAGGAATTAGATAAAAAAATAAATCCAGGAAATTTTAGCGTAGGTGATCTCGTTTATCTGAAAAGGGGTAAGAGAAGAAAGCTTGAAAGTAACTACACTGGACCTTTTGAAATAGTAGAAAGAAATGATGTGAATTCAAAGATTAAGATAGATAATGAAGTTAAAGAAATACACAATAATCGTCTAGAAAAATAAAAACAAGAATGTAAGTTTTTTTATATGAATATAAATACAAATTTCAGATAAACTCATTTGAGTAAAATTAAGATTACTAAATTAAAATAACAAGATAATGTTTATAGAAGTTAATTATAAAAAAAAAAAAAAATTTACAAATCTTCAATTGGTAAATTTTTCTAAAAGGGGAAGGATGTAATGCCACACACTTATCATGAAATTTCGACATCATTCGCGTTGCAATACACTTTGCATTTCGAAATAAGTACACGCGAAAAATATTTAATGATTTGAGAAATTGCATGAAATTGTATTTTGTAAAATAAACATATTTTATATTTCAAAATTTATTTTGCTTTATCATGATTTAATAACAAAAATAAAATATGTTTATTAGGCATTACGAAATATTGTAATAATTAATATTAAGTTTTGGATATGGATTAAATCGATCGAGTGAAAAGATTATTATTGTTTGAGGATCCGTTGATTGATGGTCAACAATAAAGTTTAATAAAAGATAGACATGAATTATATAGAAAAGGTCTAAATAAATCTTTATTAATAAAAAGTTAAAAGTGAGTTTAATTTATAAACAATAATAACATTACATGTTATTTAAACTCAAACGACTATAGCGAGGCTCTAAATCATAGAATTTTTTTGTCTCTTATTATTTAAATAGATCAATCCCTAAACTACCAAACCTATCAAGTCCGGTTTCTGGTAATGGATATTTACTACTAATTCAGATGGGAGCTCTAAATCAAAGAATATTTTTGCGTCTTGTTATTTAAATTCAAACAACTATAGCGAGACTCTTAATCATAGAATTTTTTTGTTTTTTGTAATTTAAACAGGTCAATCTCTTAACTACCAAACCTATATAGTCCGGTTTCTGGTAATGGACATCTACTACGAATTCAGATAACTATAGTGGAGCTCTAAATCAAAGAATATTTTTGTCTCTTGTTATTTAAATTCAAACATATATATATATATATATATATATATATATATATATATATATATATATATATATATATATATATATATATATATATATATATATATATATATATATATATATATATATATATATATATATATATATATATATATATATATATATATATATATATATATATATATATATATATATATATATATATATATATATATATATATATATATATATATATATATATATATATATATATATATATATATATATATATATATATATATATATATATATATATATATATATATATATATATATATATATATATATATATATATATATATATATATATATATATATATATATATATATATATATATATATATATATATATAAATAAAAAAAAAATTGGATAAAAAATAAAATGGTAAATGTGCATGCAGCCTACAGTCGGATTCGTATCCTACCTTGCGGTCCAAGCGCCGAAGCTTTAACCACTGCACCACTCGTCACATAGAAACTACACCTACAAAATTCATATAAAAAAACGTTTTTTTTATTAGATTTTTGGGGCTTCCCTTTCGAGTTTTTCCGACTTTTCTTTTTTCCTAAACCACCTCCTTCATTTAAATGAATTTTCTTAATAACTTTTTTTTGGTGAATTTTTCCAATGTTTTAATAGTTATTATGCTATTCGGAACGGAGACAAATCCAACAAAACAAAAATCATAAAAATCGGTCCAGCCGTTCTTCAGTTATAAATGGTGTAACTAACCCGACTTTGTTTTATATATATAGATAAGTATTTTTTTTTTTTTTTTTTTTTTTTTTTTATTTGACACTAGCCCCAAAATTTGGTGCCGTTTGGTCCAATTTTTACAATTTTTCATATTTTACAATTTTCAAATTTTATATTAATTTTTATTAATTCTTTTATTCACCTTTCACACATCGATCCCCTTTCATACTTCTATTTGATTCATCCTTATAAAATTATACACATTCTTGGTCTTGCTCTCAAGAGAACATCGAACATTTGTCTGTTCTGATTGAATGCAGAACATTTCAGAATCAAATGTTCGATGTCCTCCACAACCAAACAACTTTCACATAATTCATTCTCAATCAAATTGCGTTTCTTCAGACATTCTTTCCAATTACCATGATTCAATCTTACGCGCTCCATCGTTCGTATCATTCTAGTATCTCCTTTGAGCACCTTAAAGAAAGGTTGTCTCAAAGGAGAACTAACCAACTCAAAGTACTTCTTGCCTTTCACCTGACATTTTTCTACAATCTCTCTCTCCCATTTTCTCCACAGATTCACCTGAAACATGCGAAGTACATCTCTTGCATCCATGAATTCATATTCATTTACATCCCCTCAATCAAACAACCCAGTTTCGCAAGCATATCGGCTCTTTCATTACCTTCAATTTGTACGTGTGACGGTATCCATTGAAGAATCACCTCACGCCCACAAGATTGAAGGTACTCATACAACATCTCCACATACACATTACCATGAGTCCCACCCTTACTAATTAATTCTAACCCACTCCGGGAGTCGGAAAATAACACTACTCTCCTCCTCCCTTGTGTCACTGCCAACTTGATCCCTTCCATAATTCCAATCAACTCTGCATTCATTATACAGATACTGTCATTCACTCTTATCATTTTCTCTTTCCTCATTGATGGAATAAAAATTCCTACACCTACTCGATCACCACTCACACTAGCATCTGTATAAACTTCCACATGTGCAAAATAATTTGTACGCATTTTTAAAAACTCACTCTTAACCGATAACTCATTCATCATCGCTTTTGTTGTATCACCAAACTTCAAACGCACAATTAGATTGCTCGGAGGGACTTTCGGATTTACGGGCCGAATCTTGGAGAATACATTCATATTCTCCAACATCACCCTTGACCTTTGTGTTCTTTGGTAATCCGTCCCTCTTTGCAACCTCTCTTTCATTTCATTCACCAATTTATTGTCCTTAGTCTACATCCACACAGTCTCGCGCACAGTGATCCACTCCATCTTATAGTTGAGAGGTGAGTCACCTAATTCAGACCACAGAGTGTGTATTGGGGTTGAATTAATCGCCCCCAATACCACTCTGGCACAAGCATTCTCGACAGTCATCAACTTTTTAAACCCGACTTTGGACCCATCACCATAAACACTCATTCCATACGCAATTTTGGATGACACTAGCGCCTTTCGCAACATATCCGTCACACTAGGTTGGGCTCCCCATTTCGGTTTGCTCACCCTTTTAATCACATTCAATCTGTTCTTGCAATTATCGGCTAATTTATCCATATGCACTCTAAAATTCAATCGCTTATCAATCCAGATTCCCAAATACCTAGTCAAATTTATACACACTCTATTCTCTCATTATATACTTGCACATCTACCATACGATTTGTTCGAAAAGTCATACTACAACATTTTCTCGAATTTACACACAAATTCAATTCGGTCAAACATTCTGTTACCTGATTCACACATTCTTGAGCATGATTCAAGGCCTCCTCGATGGTCCTCTCCTCGCCCATCAGGACAAAGTCATCTGCAAATTGCAATATGGCTTTGTCCGGGGAGTTAAACCTATGTACCGCGCTCGTGTATAGGTTGAAGAGAGTCGGTGAGATTTTACTGCCTTGGGGGAGGCCTATATCCACCGCTCCCTCCAACCTATACCCTCTACCACACAACACTAACTTTCTGTCATTCATGAACTCATACACCCATTTGCAAATTTTCCAAGGAATCCCCAGCTCCATAAGGACCTGAAAAAGCTTCCCCGGAACCACGTAATCATATGCCCTTTCAATATCCAAAAATACCGCCACAACATACTTCTTTTCCTTTCTTACTTCCCATACAAACTTTTCTACACATTCATTAGCTGAGTGGTTACGACGGAACCCAAAGGTGGTTTCCGGCAACAAATTACCCTCAATCACAAATTTATCCAAACGACCTTTCATCATACCATTCACAATTTTGACAAATACATTCAACATACATATTCCCCTGTAATTTGTTGCCAGATTATGGTCCCGATCTCTTTTTGGAATAGGTACCACCCTGCTTTCCTTCCATTTTTCCGGTATTTGAATACTCATCCATACTTGATTGAGAATTCGAAGCAAAGCCACTTTGGCTTCGAAATCCAATCTCTCAATCATTTTATAGCTCACTCTGTTAGTTCTGGGGGTAGTAGATTTGGAAGTTTCTAAAACCCCACGGAACTCATCCCATTCAAACTCCTTACACATGTCATTTATACATTCTCTTTCATTATCAGGTAACAAAACTTCATTCCTATCGCTCAAATTGTTTCTAACATCCATCATCATTTGTAAAAAGACACCTCCTTTCTCTCTGTCATCTAGCACTGCATTTCTGCCTTTCGCTCTATGACCTCTCACTCTATTAAATTTATCCCATAAATCCTTAGTTGTGGTCCTATGTGTCATTTTGGACACATAGTCCCGCCAACTTTTCCTCTTCGCTCTACGGATAGCCTTTTTCAATCTTGCATTCATCCTTCCATAATTTATTCTACATTCTTGACATATACACCTATTGAACTCCCTCAGTGGATTTCATTATTCCACCAACCTTTCACAGTACATTCATTCCCTCTCACATGTATAGTGCACATTTCATTTATTCTCTCTATTTCATCCTCAAGTTAGGTAACCTCAGTTGCTTCATTCATTATGAGAATCTCATTCATACGTTCGATCCATTTCTTACCATTCATAATGACCTTACGGTCTATGTCAACATTCACACCACCTAAACACATCCTGATCAAATAATGATCGCTACCCAAATTCTCATCCGTAACATTCCAAGTGACTTGGGCCGACAGCCCGCTAGACATTAACGTCAAATCTATTGCACTGGCTGTCGATCCCACAGACGGCATCCTAGTTGACCCACCATCATTCAGGATTACGAGATCGGAATCAAGAATGAGGCGAGCCAACAAGGTGCCCCAAGCATCATTTCTTTCACACCCCCATACTCTATTTCACTTTTTCCTTCCACCCAATCTAACAAAATTTGAAAATCTCTCAGGTTTTTTTCTCTATCACTCACTGACTCAATTGGAGTTGCATATACACTCACAAATAACAACTCTCTGTCCAGATTTCGAGTTTTGGCAGCGATGACTTCGATGCGCTCGAAAGTCGGTGTGTCGCACACGACAAGGCTAATTTTGTTCTGTGCCAATATCGCCACACCACCGAAGCCATCGGCCCTCGGTCTGGATAGTAAATTATACCCACTTACATGAAACGTCTTACCCTCACGCCCCCAAGTTTCACACAAAAGCATCACATTCACATCATTTTTGGCCAGATAAGTCCGCAGCATATCGCTGCGGCATACATGCTGCGGATGTTTATCTGACCAATTGTCATACATTCATTGGATCTTATCATACGCTCTGCCATTCAAAGAAAAGAAGAAGGGGAAAAAACCTTCTTCTCTCAACATTCATCATCACTCATATCTACATTTGGTTGAAAAATTCCTAACTCATTAAGGTTGAGATAGGTGTACCTCCTGAACTTCAATGCTTCAATGTTTTTTGCTGCTGATGCTCCGAACTCGATTTTTGTTGTACCAGGTCCCGGCTCCTGTGTTGTCATTGTTTCTTTGGTTAATTCTGTTTTTGTTTTCTCGTTGTTTAAAGGTTTTGATTTGTTGTTATTGATCTCATTATTGTTACTATTATTGTAGTTGTTGTTGTTATTGTTGTTGTTATTGTTGCTATTATTGTTGTTATTATTGTTGATATTACTATTGTTCTTGCTATTACTATTATTATTATTACTGTTATTATTACTTTTATTCTTTTCAATATTATTATTATTATTGTTGTTTTTATTATTGTGGCTGCTGATATTATTTTTATTTGTAGTGTTATTAATGTTGTCCTCGTTTTGCGCGTTTCCTGTATTTTGTTGTGGAACTTTACTGTATGTTTCATTTGGTTGCGTTGCCTTCGATGCTCCCGTGGTATTTGCATTTTCGCGATAATAAATTTCCTTTGCTCTGAAGTATGTTATCCGATCCATGGTTTTTATCTTTATAATTTGTCTCTCCATCTCAAATATAGGACACTTTTTATCATAGGCAGTGTGACTATTTCCACAATTGGCACATTTTACGGGTTCACAATTCTCATTGTCATGTCCATCCGGAATATTTTTCGCACATTTAGGGCATGTAGTTACTCGGAAGCACTTATTTTTCGTGTGCCCGTACCGCTGGCAGTTGTGGCACCTCATCGGGTTAGGTAAATACAGCCTTACGTTTAATCTCAAAAACCCTGCTTTTATATAATCTGGTAAGTTTATAGTATTAAATGTCATGATATGTAACGGGGTATCTTTAAGCTCTCCATTTATTTTCCTTTGGATTCTTTCGACTTTTATGACTTTCTGTTCTTTTAATTCTTTCTCTATCTCCTCGGTGTTAACATGCATCAAATCAAAGCTGTATATAACTCCTTTGCTACTATTCAGATACTTATGCTCTTCGACTTGTATGGGCATTTCCGCTAATTTTGTTGCTTTCATTAAAGCTGTGTATCCCTCCTCTTTAGTAGTCAGAACAAGAAGATTTCCACTTCGTAGTCGCTGCGTTTCTTTGATGTGTTCTGTTATCATTTGTAGACCTTTCTGAATAAGGAAAGGCGAAATTTATTGGGTATGATGCGGCGAAATGTGAAGCGGAGCACTTTTATAATAATAATAATAATAAATAAAAACTCAAATTATTTTAATTTAAATAAAAACACTTTTATTTAACTAAATTAATTTTGTTATTTTGTATGGTGAGTGATGAGCCGCTCCGCGTTCCAGCGATGTTGCTCCGGCAAAATCCAAAATTGAATAGGCAGAAGAATTATATTTTTTTATTCTTCTTACCAAATTATAACGAAAATAATAAAACTGGTTTTCACTCCCAGTTTACATGCACCAAAATATTTGGGTGCACCCTATATAAATTATGTTTTATTAAACATAAATGTTTGCAATGCCATCTCTTATGCAATGGCTTGATGTATGTGTTGATGCGTTTTACATGACTTTGGTTTTGCAAAATCAATACGAATTTTATGCATCTCTAAATGATGTGATTGTAGAGGTTATTGCAATGCGAAATTTTTGTGTAACCAAAATATAATTTTTCAATTCTATTTTGCTTACACAAATTCGTATGTACAAGTGTTGTTGTACGATTACTATGTACAAGTTGTTATGTACATTATTTATATATACAAGATTGTTGTATATAATTTAGAATAATTCTTTAGATGGATAATTGTCGATTTATAAAGAATTAGGTGAACGGAGGATTGTCCGTTGAGAATTAATTGTGCGGAGTTTCTTATGGTTGAAGAAACTAGCCGCTACATCACCCACCGCGCAGTGAGTTCCCCCACCGTGGGTTCTTTGTCCGCTGGCGTTTGTGGATGGATTTTAGTTGTATTATGATGATGTATAATCATTGTAATGGTAGTGATAATGTAAATGGTTTTATCACCGAAAATTGTATTAATGATAGATAATGTATCATTGTGACGATGTATGATCGTCATAAGAAATATAAAGTCTTCACTAGCGTGTGTTGGAGTTTTAAGATAATATTTGAGTTTGGTGAAGTTTGTGTTATCCGAAAATGCGGACAGTTTTCTTCACTCCCGATATTTGATCGGGCGAACTCAAAATTCCATAGACTGGTTTGAGTCTATCGATAGAGACAGATTGTTGCTTGCCTTTAATTTGTAATACAAAGTGCTTACGAAGTCGTCGTATCACTTTGTATGGGCCTTCATACGGTGGTGTGAGGCCTGTTCGTACTTTGTCTATTCGTACGAAAACGTAGTCGCAGGTTTGCAGTGACTTGGGTACGAATATGTCGGTTTGATTAGATTTGCGCGTGTCCGTTGGGATGAGTTTGTTCATCGTGGAGCGCAATTGATTTATCACTGTGTCAGTGTTAACTTGAGGTGTAAGTGGATGTTCCACAAAGAATTCCCCAGGTAATTTAATGGTTTGACCGTACACCAGTTCTGCTGGTGAACATTTTAGGTCATCTTTGACTGTCGCTCGGATTCCCAACAATATGATTGGAATCTCTGAGCTCCAGTTGACGGTATTTGCACGAGCTTTGAGAGCTGTTTTAAGTTGGCGGTGGAAGCGCTCAACCATACCGTTTGACTGTGGGTGATAGGCAGTGGTCCGTATTCGATGTGAGCCTAAGAGTTGCATAAGCTCAGCGAATAGTTTGGACTCAAACTGTGTGCCTTGATCGGTCGTAATGTTGACCGGAACGCCGAATCTAGCAATATAGTTTTCGACGAGCGTTTTTGCAATGGTTTGCGCGGAGATGTCTTTTATGCAGTAGGCTTCTGGCCAACGCGTAAAACGATCAACGCAGGTTAACAAATAAGTGAATCCATTAGATGGTGGAAGTGGTCCCACAATATCTAAATGGATATGTTCAAATCTACCTGGTGGAATTTGAAAATTCCCGTGAGGTGATTTGGTGTGTCTTTGTATCTTGCATTTTTGGCAGGATAAACAAGATTTCGCCCAAAGGGTTAAATCTTTGTTCATGCTGGGCCAAAAATACCTTAAAGTGACGAGTTTGCGAGTTGCTCGTACACTTGGGTGTGAAATATTATGCAGAGTGTCGAAGATAGTTCGACGCAATGACTCTGGAATGTACGGGCGATTGTTACCCGTGGATATTTCACAGTATATTGTTAAATCGGCTAATGGAAATTTTTCTAATTTCCATTTGGAAGTGCGCCGATTTGTGGAACTAGAAAGTAAGTCTTGTAGTTCTTGATCGCCAGCTTGTGCCTTTGCGATCGTTGTGATGTCGTAGCGTGTTGCTATGGGGGCAAGTTCATGGTCGGAAGTCCGAGATAGTGTATCGGCGACCACATTGTCCTTGCCTTGAATATGTTGTATGTCTGTCGTAAATTGAGAGACATAGTCCAAGTGGCGTGCTTGCCTTGGGTTTCGCTCCGCTTTAGAGGTTATTGCTCTAGTAAGCGGTTTGTGGTCGGTGAATATAGTGAATTCCCGACCTTCGACAAAGTAGCGAAAGTGTTTGATTGCTTGGAAGATTGCAAGCAATTCGCGATCAAATGCGGAATATTTTCTTTCGGCATCTGATAATTTCTTGGAGAAAAATCCAAGAGGTTCCCAGATCTTATTATTTAGTTGTTGTAAGACCGCGCCTATTGCAGTGTTGGAAGCATCAGTGGTGATGCTATATTTGGTTGCATTTAGCGGATGCGCTAAAAGGGCAATATTTTCCAAGCTGTTCTTGAGTTGAAGGAATGCTTTTTGACATTCTTCAGTCCAAGAAAAATTTTGAGGCGTTTTGGGCTTTTTAAGAAGACCTGCCAAATGCGTGTGAATTGGGGCAAGTACTTCTGCTAATTTTGGTATAAATCGGTGGTAATAGTTTACCATGCCGACGAATTGTTGTATTTGCTTGACGCTTTGAGGTGCTGGGAACTCTCTAATGGCGTTAATACGTCCTTCGGACGGCAGAATGCCATTAGATGTAATCTTGTGACTGAGAAAGTCAAGATTTTTCGTCCCAAACACACATTTTTCGGTATTTATGTTGACACCGTAATTTGATAACTTTTGGAAAAGTTGTTCCAAATGTTGAACGTGTTGCTTCTCGTCTTTTGAGGCTACGAGAATATCGTCAATGTATACAAAAACGAAATCGAGATCTCTCACGATTTCGTTGATGAAACGCTGGAATGTTTGTGCAGCATTTCGGAGTCCAAATGGCATTCGGGTGAATTCGAATAAGCCAAATGGTGTGGTTATTGCAGTTTTATGTATGTCGTCGGGAGCAATTGGAATGAGGTGATATGCTCTGACGAGATCGATTTTTGTGAAAATCGTGCAACCATGTAATTGCATGGAGAAGTTTTGAATGTGAGGGATAGGGTAACGGTCAGGAATTGTGACTGCGTTAAGCCTTCTGTAGTCCCCACATGGTCTCCAGTCGTTGTCCTTCTTCTTTACCATGTGCAATGGACATGATATTGCCGAAGAAGATGGTCGGCAGATTCCTAATTCCACCATATGTTGGAATTCAAGGAAAGCTGCTTTGTGACGAATTGGATCAAGCCGCCTTGGTCTTGAAAATGGTAGATGCCCTGTAGTCACGATGTGGTGTACTACATTGTGCATTACAGGAGCATTGTAGTTTGGTGGAGCTGTTAAAGAAGGGAATTTCTTTAACAGTGCTCCATAGCCATTGTTAAGTGTATAATGCAATGGTGATGGTGTATCAACGCGTGCTGATGTTGCGTTGATTGATAGTTTAGTGGATGGATCAATCAATTTCTGATTTTTCAAATCCACTAAAAGACCGAATTTCTTTAGGAAATCCGCGCCTATAATGGGGCGGTTCACGTTGGCGAGAATAAAGGCGTGTTTGAATGAACGCCTTAGTCCGATGTCAACGTCGAGTAGTTTGGTACCATAGGTGTTTATGGTGGTACCGTTTGCAGCTGACAGAACTAAATCGGGATTGCGATTTGTTCCGTGGCGATAGTATTTTTTGTATGGGATTACGCTTAGATCAGCGCCGGTATCAATCAGAAATGTGATTTTATTAACCGTATCCCGTAGAAATAGGCGGCTGTACTGCGGTTGTCTTAGGTCTGCCGCTACGACCTTAAGACTTGTTGGTTTAGGGAACCGATTTGCGGATCCCTTTTGTTGTGTAACAAAAGTGCATGGTTGTGTGCATTTTGAAGCAGTGGTGCCAAATTTTGAGTGATACCAGCACCAGTTGTGTGGGGCTTGGTATCTTGGCGTTTGTCGGTTGTTTATCTGAAATGAACTTCCCTGGTTTGTATGTGATGGTGGATGTGTTGAAGAGGATGGAGTTTGTCCCCATGGCGATTGAGAATGCGAGGGTTGTCGCTGTGTGTGTGTATTATGCTCTAGCCTTAGTAGTCGGTCGCTAATTTGTTTTAGCATTGTTTCATGAGGGCTACTGCTAGAGCTTGGCGCGTGTATCTCTGAGCTTGGTATCCGCGTGTCGCGATCGATTAAACTCAAGCTCTGAGTCCGCGTGCCTATGATGTCGTGGAGTTTGTCGGCGATTTTAATGAGATCCTCTTCTGGTTTGTCTTGTTGAGGGATCAACGCCGCTTGTAAGTAATCAGGGAGTTGCCTGATCCATAGTTTTATGATGACGTTGGTCGTGAAATTGTTGCCGGCCAACGATTTTATTCGGTGCAGTATGTCCGAAGGTTTTTGATCACCGTATTCGACTTTGCCCAAAATTGTCTCTAATCTACGCTCCTCGGAGATGGAGTAGCGATCGATTAATACTTTCTTGAGGGCGTCGTATTTGTTAATGGTTGGAGGGTCGTGTAGAATGTATTCGACCTTTTCCACCTGTGCTGCCGAGAGGGACAACACTGTGTGCGCAAACTTTTGTTTGTCGCTGGTGATGTTGTTCGCGTCGAACAATATTTCGGCTGATATGAACCAAATCTTCGGGTTGGTTTCCCAGAATGCTGGTAGCCGCATCAAATGTTTTGACGTGGCTAATTCAGGCTGGGCGTGCACGTTTTGTTGACGAGTTGCGTCATTATTTACCACGATATTATTGTTACCGTTATTTGCCATATTTTTGATGACAATTGTTTAACGGTGCACACACTTAATATTTAACAAAAATTCACACACTTAAAAAAATTATGTTGCACGTAAAGAAATTTGCAACACGCGGTTTTTGACTAGAGCAAGAGAAAAAAAAAAAAAAAAAAAAAAGGAATGAATTTTTAGAATTGGTGTCGGAATGGACACGTGTTTTCTAAAAAGCAACCAGGGGGTTGGGACGATTTGTAAATATAGCGCGCTTACCAGTGGTCGGGGCATAGGCCGCTATCTCACAAAACTCGTCTTATATTTTTAATTTAATTAAAAATAAAACACACATGCACTTTTTTATTAAAAGAATTACCTTTATTTCACTTTTTTTTTTTAATAAATAAAAATTCACTCACCTGTTTTGCGGTAAAAACCGTCGTCGTGGGTCACCAGATATTGGGTATGATGCGGCGAAATGTGAAGCGGAGCACTTTTATAATAATAATAATAATAAATAAAAACTCAAATTATTTTAATTTAAATAAAAACACTTTTATTTAACTAAATTAATTTTGTTATTTTGTATGGTGAGTGATGAGCCGCTCCGCGTTCCAGCGATGTTGCTCCGGCAAAATCCAAAATTGAATAGGCAGAAGAATTATATTTTTTTATTCTTCTTACCAAATTATAACGAAAATAATAAAACTGGTTTTCACTCCCAGTTTACATGCACCAAAATATTTGGGTGCACCCTATATAAATTATGTTTTATTAAACATAAATGTTTGCAATGCCATCTCTTATGCAATGACTTGATGTATGTGTTGATGCGTTTTACATGACTTTGGTTTTGCAAAATCAATACGAATTTTATGCATCTCTAAATGATGTGATTGTAGAGGTTATTGCAATGCGAAATTTTTGTGTAACCAAAATATAATTTTTCAATTCTATTTTGCTTACACAAATTCGTATGTACAAGTGTTGTTGTACGATTACTATGTACAAGTTGTTATGTACATTATTTATATATACAAGATTGTTGTATATAATTTAGAATAATTCTTTAGATGGATAATTGTTGATTTATAAAGAATTAGGTGAACGGAGGATTGTCCGTTGAGAATTAATTGTGCGGAGTTTCTTATGGTTGAAGAAACTAGCCGCTACAAATTCCTCTGAAGCTTTGCTCACTATTCGTTTTTTTAATAACTAGATATCTCTGGTTCATCGTACATTCTTCGAAAAAAAGTCTCCTTTTTTTATTGTTAATTTCCCCCAATTGCAGAGGATCAGTGTATGCCCTCATATTCATGAGGGGCTTAAACCGATTTTTACTTTTAAACGACATCCTGCCCGAAGGCAGTTGCCGGATTGAAGTTAAAAAAAAAAAACTGTGTATAGGTGCTGGGACACCCTGTCGATATCCAAACAATTTGACGTATACGCACCAAAAACCAAAATGTTTTTATTTGTTGTTTGTAATACACAACAAAATCACCTTATCACTATTTATTACCCCTATATACCACTTTTATTACTATTTTATACTAAAACCAATTACCACTTAAACGATTTAACTAACCAACACCAAATTATACTAAAATTAAGAATACTATCGCAAAAGGAAATTTTATTTATTATCGCTGTCAAAATCGGTTTGTTCACAATGAATTCGCAATTCGGATTTCCGAATAGCATAATAACCCAGCAAACAAACGCTGATAGCAGAATGAAATAGATGGAAACATTTGCACACGTCGAAGCGAGAAAACAAATAAATTTACTTCGGTTTCTTCTATGCACTGCATTTTTACCCCCCACCTAATCTCTTGTTTATCAATTTTATTTCAAAAATTGTTATTTCATTTCTATCAGTCTCCAGATTTCAGCTGAAGGTAATAGACGTTTGTAAATGTTTTTCAGGTGGAAATACATGGATAACATATAAAGTAAGTACATATACAAAATTGAAAAAAAATGTGTAGTTGTATCTGAATGACAATACACATTTGGTACATGCAACCAAAACCAAACACAATCAATAATATATGATTGTGTTTGGTTTTGATACAACAAAATACATTAAAAAATAATATTTTCTGGTAAACCAACGGTTAACAACAGTTAGATATTATACTCAAATCAAAGTGAAAGAGAGATAAATTAATTTGTAGGGGAAATAAAACCGAGTTTTCGGTCGACAACAATACGAATAGCATGGAATTAGGTGCATCAGTTTGAAGTAAAAATTGAGCGCTCTAATTATATGCTGTTTATGCGCTCTTTGTGCGCTGATTTGTACTACTGGGAACTATTAAAACATTGGAAAAATTGACCAAAAAAAGTTATCAAGAAAATTCATTTTCTCATATATTTAGTACATTTTGTTTTTTTTTATTTTGTTCGTCTCAATACAGTGGTGGTTTAGGAAAAAAGAAAAGTCGGAAAAACTCAAAAGGGAAGCCCGAAAAATCTAATAAAAAAAACGTTTTTTTATATGAATTTTGTAGGTGTAGTTTCTATGTGACGAGTGGTGCAGTGGTTAAAGCTTCGGCGCTTGGACCGCAAGGTACTGGATACGAATCCGAATGGAGGTTGCATGCACATTTACCATTTTATTTTTTATCCAATTTTTTTTTGATGTGTAAACATCTTAACGCGCGCCTACCAAAATTTTTTGTATTAGAGTAAACTTGTAAATGAAACGAACGGAAATGACGTATACCTACTTCGTTTGAAAAAAAGCAAGAAACTCAACAAAAACAATTTTTACTATACATGGCATGCTTTTATGTATATGTATAATAGTAGGGAAAATGAAAAAATTAATTTAATGAATGAAATAGAAACCATCGACATTCCCATCGATCAGAAAAATCAAAAAAAAAATTACGATACGAAATACGAATTACGATTACGAAATTGCATACTCATACGATTAAAAACACAGTCAACAACTGCTGTATATTGCTTTATCACGAGTGACGAGTCTCTAGGCGCTGTTCATCACGTCGGCTATCAATGATTATGTCTTCTACTGAATGGGGTTATAATGACATCTCGTTTTTAACATTGAACTGCCAGAGTCTCAGGTCACAGTCACGCAGGTATGCTCAATTCATTTGGTTTTCGAGACCTGGCTGCGCAATGACGAACTTGTTAGTATTCCTACGTTTGAATGCTGTTTTCAGTTCAATAGAGATGGTCAGTGGGCTGCCGGAGTAGCAATTCCGTCAAAAGATCCATAAAATGAGCATAGTGGACACAAATAGTTTGCCGTACTTTTTCAAAACCAATATTGACGTAACAAATGGACTGGCGAATGGAACTATGGGCTGTCTAAAGTATATCGAATGCATAGGCATCCTAACCAGGACGACGAGAACGATGAAAACGTCGACAGTAAAAAATGTCAAACGACTCTGGATGGATTTCGGTTCAAATTCACAAGTTGGCAAGAAGGTCAAGTGGCTTGAAGCTGGATGGGCGCAGAAAACGAATATCGACCGATGTTTGGTGCCCATTTCTAGAAAAAGCTCAACTATTAATCGAAACAACAATTAATGTTAAGCATAAACAACAATTAATGTAAAGCGTTGTACCTTCATGTGCCACCACAATTCATGCATCACACGGTGGTACCTACAACGAGATAGTATATACTCTTACGATAAAAGACACAGTTAACAAATTGTGTATATTGCTTTAGCACGAGTAACGAGTCTCGAAGGACTGTTCATCGCGTCGGCTATCGATGATCATGTCGTCTACCATGGACGTAAAAATGAGACCTCAATGGGTCTTCTTCAAAATTAGCTATCGCGCCTCACCACAAATCCGCTTTATCCGTTGTAATGGCGAATTTTGTACGAGATTATAATGACGTCTGGTTTTTAACATTGAACTGTCAGAGTCTTAGGTCATACACATCACCTCGACCTAACTGACACAGTCACGCACGAATGCTCAATTTTCTTGCTTTTCCAGATCTGCGTTCAGTTCAAGAGAGACGGTGAGTAAGCTGCCGGAGTAACAATATATAAAAATTCAAATAGAATACTCATACCATACAGTCACCTCGCATAAAGAAATCATCGTTGGACAAACAACTGGTATGAGCGTAACAACACAACTCATTGATGATATATATATACGGCTGAACTTCAGCTTCTCAATGGGAATAAGATGCTTTCTGTAGTTGTATTACCCTCGCCGAATAAATCTTTCGAAGACATAATGAAGTTCATACATTTCGTCCTTGCCCCATATCCTAAAGAATTTCAAAAATTCTCCAAAGAGACTATCATCTTTTGCCGGTGATTATGAGCGGGGATTTCAATATTAATGTTGCTGTTCCTTAAGCTGAACCACTTATAAACTTCCTGCGAGACGAATTCGATTTGCACATGAACTCAGATCGAAATATATTTACTACTAGATATGGGACGACCATATTGTGCAGTTTTTCAATGAAAATTTTTAAAGTTAGAGTCGACAGTATATAATATATCTTATTTTAGCTACCAAAATCCAATTGCGACGATTATACCGAAAGAGTAATAGACCAATTTAACGATAATAAACAAATGAAAAACTCTGGTTAGTAAAATTGCATTCCTTCTTCCTTCAAAGTAAACTGTACCCACGTACTATACACACGCCATGTTTACACATCTCATTGAGAGTACTAATGGACTCACTCATTTTTTTTATTTCATCTACTTATCTATTTATATAGATAAAATCTTCGTCCGAATTACGATTTCATTGCGAATAGTAGATTTTGACAGCTCCAAAAAAGTTTTTTTCCTTTGCGATTTTAATATTAAATTTAATTTATTTTTGGTTTTGGTTATTTCATATTAGTTAAGTGGTTTGTGGTTTAGCATATAATATTAAAATAAGTGGTGGAATTTAGTGAAATAAGAGATTGTGTGGTGTATGCCAACAACAATAAGAAAACAGTACTTTTTTGCGTTCAATTGTACGTAATTTTTTTAGTGGTACAGAGTGTCCCAACACCGGACACCAGATTTTTTTTTGGTTTTTTTCATTTTTTTTTTATTCTGCGGAATTCTATTTTCGATCGAGATTTTTAAACGGTAAGTTCCCTTCGAAGATGTTCACTTTGTGAGGTTATCACATTTGTGATTGTGCGCACATCGATAATTGATTATGTAATTTTGGATTGTGTGATTAATTTTCCAGTATTATTTACAATGCCGCGAGCCAGAATATCTAATCTTTCACCACGAAGCCGTAATGCAATTAGACTTTGGACTATTGCGAATCAATCCACTGCAGGTGAACAAGAAATCACACGAGAAGTGATGCAAGAGACTTCGCGCTTCACAAAGACTAGCACAAAGAGAGGCAGTACGTCAAATGGCTCAGTTGACAATGAGAAATCGTCAAGCTTATCGCACAGATCAACAACGAGATAATTTTCGACGCGCAAGAAGAAATCCTTCAAATGTTGATTTGAATCGAATAGCGTTTCAATACGATTTCACAATTGACTACAACTCGCATCCTTTCGTTCGAATTGGCTCAATGGAGTTTGTGTGCGACCATTGCGGTGCATTGAAGTTCGCTGGAGAAACGCCTGGATTGTGCTGTCTCAGTGGCAAGGTGAGATTGCCATTATTGCCTGCACCACCTGAACCGTTGCGTTCATTGCTTCGTGGCGAGACACCAGAATCACGACATTTTCTATCCAACACTCAAAGATACAACGGATGTTTCCAAATGACTTCATTTGGGGCAGACGTTATCGAAGAACGCGGATTCAATCCAACATTTAAGGTCATTTCTGCTCGAGAGAGTAAACATTCATTTTCTTTTGGTGATCAAAAATCTATAATTCTGACTTCGTCTTCGACTTTACAGATTCAAGGCCAAATTCACCACCGAATTGGGTCATTGCAACCGATTGAAGATGGACAGCATAAATTCATCCAAATATACTTTATGGGCAATATGGAGGATCAACTTGATCGGCGCCAAACGATCAATACAGCAATGAAAAGGATAGTTCTGCAAGATTTGCAGCAACTACTCCATGAACATCATGCATTGGTTCGATTGTTTAAAACTGCGTTGGATCGCATGCCGAGTGACGACTGCAAAGTCGTGATCAGGGCCCCTATTTCTGAATACGAATACGAACAAAAACTGTACGAATTCGTATGATTGGTATTTTTGAATACGAATTCGTGCAATTGCAAGACGATTTCGTACCTACTTGACACGTTCATAAATTTCCCTTATCTGGCAAAACGAATTCGAACGATTTATATACGTTCATGAACGGAATTTTGTTCGATGTATGTTTAGTTAACGACTCCATAGAAAAACCAAAACTTAAATTTATTTCTAAATAAGTTACACATATATTATATTTTTAAATTACATTTATTAAGACGATATAAAATAATTTTATAGAAATTCTTAATTATTTTCTTTTTCCATAAAATTTATGAAATTACCAAGTGGTATTTATTGTGTTCTACACCACCACCTTCCGAAGGGTGGTAAAGATTACTGTTAAAATCCGGACGGAACATAATAAAAATTTCTCTGGGATATTCGTAATTGACAGAATAAATTTCTAAACACAAATTTACCAAACACTATGATACCAATTTATATGTAGGAGTTTGGAGTTGCAAACATGTATGATGTGCCACTATCACTACACAAGAAATTATTCGTTGATTCACTGATTGTGTTCGTTTATAACAAAAATGTTTGTACGGCACACAAAAAATAATGAGATACATATATTGCCTAAGATAAAAAAACTAGAATATTAATAATAACAATAATCATAAATAAATCATCCATTTCTAACATATTTCATATAAACAAGAACGAAACGTCAAGGCAAAATGGCACAAGTTGTATAATTTTATTATAGGTAAAACCATTTAAAACAAATTTCCCTTATAGCAAGGACACACACCAAACAATTACGTACGATCGTATTCAGAAATACCAAAGTATTTTCGTAACGGATATCATTTTCGTATCGAATATATTTTCGTATCGTATTCAGAAATAGGGCCCCAGAGCAGATAAACGACCCGCTGGAACACACGAACGCCAATTTAATGCTCCAACAACAGATGAAGTCGCAATTGTGATTGTTGGTGAAAACGTGGAACCGCGCGATATTGTGCTTACACGTCACGACACTGGACAACTGCAACGAATAAACGAAACACACCGTTCATACGATACATTGCAATACCCGCTGATGTTTTTTCAAGGAGACGATGGATATCACTTCAATATCAACATGATAAATCCATTGAGCGGTGAGTACTGATATCATAATTTAGATTATGACACTAATTTTACTGATTTCATTTCAGGTGAGGAAACTAACAAGAAGGTTAGCTCGATGAATTATTATGCATATCGTTTGATGATTCGTCAAAATGCTGACAACTATTTGCTGCGATTTCGTCGTTTGCTTCAGCAATATATCGTCGACATGTACGTCAAAATCGAAACGGAGCGCCTCATTTTCATTCGGTTGAACCAAGCTAAACTGCGTTCGGAGGAGTATATCCATTTACGCGATGCAATCAGCTCCGAAGGAGATGCAGCTAATGTTGGTCGATTGACTATTCTACCGGCGACGTACATTGGCAGCCCACGTCATATGCATGAATATGCGCAAGATGCAATGACATATGTTCGTCATTACGGTTGTCCAGATTTATTCATCACTTTTACTTGCAATCCGAAATGGATAGAGATTGTTCAACTGTTGCTACCCGGGCAAATAACAAGTGATCGGCACGACATCTTCGCACGTGTCTTCAAACAAAAAATCCGGTCGCTGATGAACTACATTGTTAGGCATTGCGTCTTTGGGGATACTCGATGTTGGATGTATTCAATTGAATGGCAGAAACGAGGCTTGCCGCATGCTCACATCCTTATTTGGTTAGTCGAAAAAATTCGACCAGACCAAATAGATGACACCATATGTGCCGAGATTCCTGATCCCGAAACCGATCCAGACCTGCATGATGTTGTAATTACGAACATGGTTCACAGTCCGTGTGGCTCCATCAATCCCCAATCACCGTGCATGGTCGACAACAAGTGTTCCAAGCGTTATACACGAAATTTAACCGCAGAGACTATCACTGGCAATGATGGTTATCCACTGTACCGGCGTCGATCAGCCGATGATAACGGTAGAACTATCACAACGATAGTGAGAGGAAATGAGTTCGTGGTCGACAACACTTGGATTGTTCCATATTCGCCACTTCTTTCCAAAACATTCAAGGCGCATTGCAACGTGGAGTACTGCAATTCAGTGAAGTCCATAAAATACATTTGTAAATATGTCACGAAAGGCAGCGATATGGCGGTTTTTGGTGTTCAAAATCCCAATACAAACGATGAAATCACGCATTATCAAGTTGGTCGATATGTGAGCTGCAATGAGGCGATTTGGCGTATATTCTCATTCCCTATTCATGAACGTCATCCCACTGTTGTACATTTGGCGGTGCATCTGGAGAATGGTCAACGAGTTTATTTCAATACATCGAATGTTCCAGCAACAACATTGACCAGTTTCTTTTCGATTTGTCAAAGTGATCCGTTTGCACGAACATTGCTCTACTCTGAAATGCCACGTTATTACACTTGGAACGACTCATCAAACAAATTTCAACGTCGTAAGCAAGGCGATGAGGTTCCTGATCATCCAAATGTGCGTTCTACTGATGCTCTTGGTCGCATTTACACAGTTCATCCGAAGAATGACGAATGCTTCTACTTGCGGTTGTTGCTGGTGAATATTCGTGGGCCGACATCATTTGAATCACTTCGAACT
>OW052220.1:158388802-158401302 GCA_932526605.1 Nephrotoma flavescens | reverse complement strand
TTAAAACAAATTTTACTAGAAAATGGAAAAGCAAATCCAATTAATGAAACACGTGGTGAATCAAGAGAAAACGAATCGAGTGATTGTGCGTCTAATGGTGATATTAGTTTATTAATGGAAGATAATATATTTTGTGATAAAGAAGATTTAAATAACGAGCTTAACGTGCATCCAAACGATAATAATTGCGAGACTTATAACTGTGTGAACAATTTTAATAATCATGATTCTTCAAGTATCGGTGAAAATTTTAATGTTAGAAATGGTATTGAACCATATGACAACCCAGAAATTACATCTTACGTTAAGTGTTTCTTACAAAAGTGGTCTATTGACTACAACATAAACAAAAATTCTCTATCCGAATTACTAAAGTTTTTCAAAGTATTTTTCCCCGATTTACCAATGGACTATAGAACCTTGTTACAAACGCCTCGAAAATTAGAAAAAATTTCAGTTTCTCCAGGAGAATATGTGCATGTTGGTCTAGAAAATAATCTAAATCGAATCTTAAAACAAACAAACTTAAAGTTATCATCATTGCCACGAACATTGCATCTTGATATAAACGTTGATGGATTACCTGTGTTTAGCGATAACACTGAGCATTCATTTTGGTTAGTACTAGGCCGAGTTATTAATATTGACATTCATAATGTTTTTGTTATTGGAATATATCACGGTTCAAGAAAACCTTATAATTTTGGACAATTTCTAAATCCTTTTGTATCTGAAATGAAAGAAATTGCGAACAATTTTCATCATAATGGAGAAAATATTTTGATCAAAATACGAGCAATAATTTGTGACGCTCCAGCCAGAGCAAGTGTCTGCGGTGTTAAGCATTTTAATGCTTTTGCAGGTTGCCCAAAATGTGTAATACGAGGCAAGTTTGATAAAAAATATCATAAGATGTGTTTCAACGGTCCTCCAGCGCCTCTTCGTACAGACTCTGAATTTACACAAAGAATTGATGCGGATTTTCATATAACAGCTTCTCCATTTGAAGAACTTGGTCTGGGGATGGTGTCACAAGTAGCTTTGGATTACTTGCATATTGTTTTGCTGGGAGTAATGAAAAAGTTACTAAAAATTTGGTTTGGAAAAAAACCACTATTTCCAAAACATGTCAAAAGTACGATTTCGAATAAAATGATATTTTTGAACAAATTTTTACCAAATAACTTTCAAAGGCAACTGAGATCGTTAGATCATTTGGCAGTTTTTAAAGGAAGCGAACTCAGAAATTTTTTGCTTTTTTATGGACCATTTGTATTGCAAAATACCTTGCCAATGTATCTTCTGAAATACCTTAAACACTTTCTAAAACTTCATGTTGCAATAAAAATTTTATGTTGCCCAGATTCATGCATTCAATACAATTTTATCGCAGAAAAACTTTTGACAGATTTTGTCACAGAATATGCTGTTATTTATGGATCGGATATGGTTAACCATAATGTACATATGTTAACACATCTTGCACAAGAAGTAATGATTTTCAAGGGATCTTTGGACACGTTTTCTGGATTCTGTTTTGAATCATATATGCATCCTTTCAAAAAACTATTGGCCGCTCATAAACATCCCTTAATCGAGTTTGCCAATAGATTGTATGAAAGCAACAGTGCGTCTTGTCTGACCAATAAAAATGAAAATACATCACACATCAAATTGAACAAAAAAAATATAGGATCCGATAATATATATTCGGAGATCGAATACTATGGATATAAACTTAACAATGATGAAAAAAACAAATACGTCCTCAGTAAGCAAAATAAAATTTATGAGATTATACATTTCATAAAACAAGGAGACGAAATATTCGTATTTGGAAAACAATATTTAGAAAAACGTGATTTTTACATATATCCAATACGTTCTTCTAAGCTTAGCATATATACGTGTCAAAATATTACATTAAGTGCTGAAAAACTACATATTTCACAATTGGAACGAAAACTATTTTCAATGCTTGCACCGGAGAGCCCATCTCTAAAATCATTTTTTCCTTTAAACCGGTTTAGTAGTTTTACAAAAATAAATGAACAAAACTTTTAAATAAATAATTAATAACTTTACAATAGTAGTATAATAAAGTGTAATAACACAAGTTACACACCTAAACTGTCGATTTTTGAGATAACGTAGTTACATCATTTGCAGTTAACAAGTTTACAAGATATACATATAATAAATTGTCAAATGTACAGGTAATACAATAAAACGGACATTTAAATCAAAAACATATTGTTGTCTCACCTGATTAAATTTAACGGTTTATATTCGTATGTATAATTAAATTATGTTAGAATTTAATTTGAATTATAGATGGAAGGTTTGTAAGAATCGCAACAATCAGTTTCGAACTTAATGAGATTATTGATTTGAAAAAATCAGTCATCTCATCAGGCCGCGGCGACTGACGTTGATATTTTACATAGGAATATTGTCCATATATATAGAACAATACCATGTATATGTACCACTAGCGAATTACTTCCTAGTCTACAGAATTCGATTCTTTCATATTCTCCCCCATCTATATTTCATTTTTAACAATTAACTTTTCGTTGTGTACGAATTACATTTTATATTTTACGTTGTTGTTGTATTTATTGTAATGGTTTTTTGTTGTGATTGTTCCGTACATTGGTCTATTTCAGTATATCTCGAATTAAATAACACAATCGTAGGAAAATCTCTTTCCATTTGGCGTCAAATCTGTGTGACAACGACTATGATGATTCATACTTACTTAGACACAATCAACTTCCCAACCACCCCATACTTTTTCTTTCCTTTAACGCTGGATCGCGGATAAATTAGAATTTAATTTGAATTATAGATGGAAGGTTTGTAAGAATCGCAACAATCAGTTTCGAACTTAATGAGATTATTGATTTGAAAAAATCAGTCATCTCATCAGGCCGCGGCGACTGACGTTGATATTTTACATAGGAATATTGTCCATATATATAGAACAATACCATGTATATGTACCACTAGCGAATTACTTCCTAGTCTACAGAATTCGATTCTTTCATATTCTCCCCCATCTATATTTCATTTTTAACAATTAACTTTTCGTTGTGTACGAATTACATTTTATATTTTACGTTGTTGTTGTATTTATTGTAATGGTTTTTTGTTGTGATTGTTCCGTACATTGGTCTATTTCAGTATATCTCGAATTAAATAACACAATCGTAGGAAAATCTCTTTCCATTTGGCGTCAAATCTGTGTGACAACGACTATGATGATTCATACTTACTTAGACACAATCAACTTCCCAACCACCCCATACTTTTTCTTTCCTTTAACGCTGGATCGCGGATAAATTAGAATTTAATTTGAATTATAGATGGAAGGTTTGTAAGAATCGCAACAATCAGTTTCGAACTTAATGAGATTATTGATTTGAAAAAATCAGTCATCTCATCAGGCCGCGGCGACTGACGTTGATATTTTACATAGGAATATTGTCCATATATATAGAACAATACCATGTATATGTACCACTAGCGAATTACTTCCTAGTCTACAGAATTCGATTCTTTCATATTCTCCCCCATCTATATTTCATTTTTAACAATTAACTTTTCGTTGTGTACGAATTACATTTTATATTTTACGTTGTTGTTGTATTTATTGTAATGGTTTTTTGTTGTGATTGTTCCGTACATTGGTCTATTTCAGTATATCTCGAATTAAATAACACAATCGTAGGAAAATCTCTTTCCATTTGGCGTCAAATCTGTGTGACAACGACTATGATGATTCATACTTACTTAGACACAATCAACTTCCCAACCACCCCATACTTTTTCTTTCCTTTAACGCTGGATCGCGGATAAATTAGAATTTAATTTGAATTATAGATGGAAGGTTTGTAAGAATCGCAACAATCAGTTTCGAACTTAATGAGATTATTGATTTGAAAAAATCAGTCATCTCATCAGGCCGCGGCGACTGACGTTGATATTTTACATAGGAATATTGTCCATATATATAGAACAATACCATGTATATGTACCACTAGCGAATTACTTCCTAGTCTACAGAATTCGATTCTTTCATATTCTCCCCCATCTATATTTCATTTTTAACAATTAACTTTTCGTTGTGTACGAATTACATTTTATATTTTACGTTGTTGTTGTATTTATTGTAATGGTTTTTTGTTGTGATTGTTCCGTACATTGGTCTATTTCAGTATATCTCGAATTAAATAACACAATCGTAGGAAAATCTCTTTCCATTTGGCGTCAAATCTGTGTGACAACGACTATGATGATTCATACTTACTTAGACACAATCAACTTCCCAACCACCCCATACTTTTTCTTTCCTTTAACGCTGGATCGCGGATAAATTAGAATTTAATTTGAATTATAGATGGAAGGTTTGTAAGAATCGCAACAATCAGTTTCGAACTTAATGAGATTATTGATTTGAAAAAATCAGTCATCTCATCAGGCCGCGGCGACTGACGTTGATATTTTACATAGGAATATTGTCCATATATATAGAACAATACCATGTATATGTACCACTAGCGAATTACTTCCTAGTCTACAGAATTCGATTCTTTCATATTCTCCCCCATCTATATTTCATTTTTAACAATTAACTTTTCGTTGTGTACGAATTACATTTTATATTTTACGTTGTTGTTGTATTTATTGTAATGGTTTTTTGTTGTGATTGTTCCGTACATTGGTCTATTTCAGTATATCTCGAATTAAATAACACAATCGTAGGAAAATCTCTTTCCATTTGGCGTCAAATCTGTGTGACAACGACTATGATGATTCATACTTACTTAGACACAATCAACTTCCCAACCACCCCATACTTTTTCTTTCCTTTAACGCTGGATCGCGGATAAATTAGAATTTAATTTGAATTATAGATGGAAGGTTTGTAAGAATCGCAACAATCAGTTTCGAACTTAATGAGATTATTGATTTGAAAAAATCAGTCATCTCATCAGGCCGCGGCGACTGACGTTGATATTTTACATAGGAATATTGTCCATATATATAGAACAATACCATGTATATGTACCACTAGCGAATTACTTCCTAGTCTACAGAATTCGATTCTTTCATATTCTCCCCCATCTATATTTCATTTTTAACAATTAACTTTTCGTTGTGTACGAATTACATTTTATATTTTACGTTGTTGTTGTATTTATTGTAATGGTTTTTTGTTGTGATTGTTCCGTACATTGGTCTATTTCAGTATATCTCGAATTAAATAACACAATCGTAGGAAAATCTCTTTCCATTTGGCGTCAAATCTGTGTGACAACGACTATGATGATTCATACTTACTTAGACACAATCAACTTCCCAACCACCCCATACTTTTTCTTTCCTTTAACGCTGGATCGCGGATAAATTAGAATTTAATTTGAATTATAGATGGAAGGTTTGTAAGAATCGCAACAATCAGTTTCGAACTTAATGAGATTATTGATTTGAAAAAATCAGTCATCTCATCAGGCCGCGGCGACTGACGTTGATATTTTACATAGGAATATTGTCCATATATATAGAACAATACCATGTATATGTACCACTAGCGAATTACTTCCTAGTCTACAGAATTCGATTCTTTCATATTCTCCCCCATCTATATTTCATTTTTAACAATTAACTTTTCGTTGTGTACGAATTACATTTTATATTTTACGTTGTTGTTGTATTTATTGTAATGGTTTTTTGTTGTGATTGTTCCGTACATTGGTCTATTTCAGTATATCTCGAATTAAATAACACAATCGTAGGAAAATCTCTTTCCATTTGGCGTCAAATCTGTGTGACAACGACTATGATGATTCATACTTACTTAGACACAATCAACTTCCCAACCACCCCATACTTTTTCTTTCCTTTAACGCTGGATCGCGGATAAATTAGAATTTAATTTGAATTATAGATGGAAGGTTTGTAAGAATCGCAACAATCAGTTTCGAACTTAATGAGATTATTGATTTGAAAAAATCAGTCATCTCATCAGGCCGCGGCGACTGACGTTGATATTTTACATAGGAATATTGTCCATATATATAGAACAATACCATGTATATGTACCACTAGCGAATTACTTCCTAGTCTACAGAATTCGATTCTTTCATATTCTCCCCCATCTATATTTCATTTTTAACAATTAACTTTTCGTTGTGTACGAATTACATTTTATATTTTACGTTGTTGTTGTATTTATTGTAATGGTTTTTTGTTGTGATTGTTCCGTACATTGGTCTATTTCAGTATATCTCGAATTAAATAACACAATCGTAGGAAAATCTCTTTCCATTTGGCGTCAAATCTGTGTGACAACGACTATGATGATTCATACTTACTTAGACACAATCAACTTCCCAACCACCCCATACTTTTTCTTTCCTTTAACGCTGGATCGCGGATAAATTAGAATTTAATTTGAATTATAGATGGAAGGTTTGTAAGAATCGCAACAATCAGTTTCGAACTTAATGAGATTATTGATTTCAAAAAATCAGTCATCTCATCAGGCCGCGGCGACTGACGTTGATATTTTACATAGGAATATTGTCCATATATATAGAACAATACCATGTATATGTACCACTAGCGAATTACTTCCTAGTCTACAGAATTCGATTCTTTCATATTCTCCCCCATCTATATTTCATTTTTAACAATTAACTTTTCGTTGTGTACGAATTACATTTTATATTTTACGTTGTTGTTGTATTTATTGTAATGGTTTTTTGTTGTGATTGTTCCGTACATTGGTCTATTTCAGTATATCTCGAATTAAATAACACAATCGTAGGAAAATCTCTTTCCATTTGGCGTCAAATCTGTGTGACAACGACTATGATGATTCATACTTACTTAGACACAATCAACTTCCCAACCACCCCATACTTTTTCTTTCCTTTAACGCTGGATCGCGGATAAATTAGAATTTAATTTGAATTATAGATGGAAGGTTTGTAAGAATCGCAACAATCAGTTTCGAACTTAATGAGATTATTGATTTGAAAAAATCAGTCATCTCATCAGGCCGCGGCGACTGACGTTGATATTTTACATAGGAATATTGTCCATATATATAGAACAATACCATGTATATGTACCACTAGCGAATTACTTCCTAGTCTACAGAATTCGATTCTTTCATATTCTCCCCCATCTATATTTCATTTTTAACAATTAACTTTTCGTTGTGTACGAATTACATTTTATATTTTACGTTGTTGTTGTATTTATTGTAATGGTTTTTTGTTGTGATTGTTCCGTACATTGGTCTATTTCAGTATATCTCGAATTAAATAACACAATCGTAGGAAAATCTCTTTCCATTTGGCGTCAAATCTGTGTGACAACGACTATGATGATTCATACTTACTTAGACACAATCAACTTCCCAACCACCCCATACTTTTTCTTTCCTTTAACGCTGGATCGCGGATAAATTAGAATTTAATTTGAATTATAGATGGAAGGTTTGTAAGAATCGCAACAATCAGTTTCGAACTTAATGAGATTATTGATTTGA
The DNA here is from genome assembly GCA_932526605.1 of Nephrotoma flavescens. Classification (NCBI taxonomy): domain Eukaryota; kingdom Metazoa; phylum Arthropoda; class Insecta; order Diptera; family Tipulidae; genus Nephrotoma; species Nephrotoma flavescens. The sequence goes on along the minus strand of OW052220.1, from coordinate 158,393,738 downwards.
AAAAATCAGTCATCTCATCAGGCCGCGGCGACTGACGTTGATATTTTACATAGGAATATTGTCCATATATATAGAACAATACCATGTATATGTACCACTAGCGAATTACTTCCTAGTCTACAGAATTCGATTCTTTCATATTCTCCCCCATCTATATTTCATTTTTAACAATTAACTTTTCGTTGTGTACGAATTACATTTTATATTTTACGTTGTTGTTGTATTTATTGTAATGGTTTTTTGTTGTGATTGTTCCGTACATTGGTCTATTTCAGTATATCTCGAATTAAATAACACAATCGTAGGAAAATCTCTTTCCATTTGGCGTCAAATCTGTGTGACAACGACTATGATGATTCATACTTACTTAGACACAATCAACTTCCCAACCACCCCATACTTTTTCTTTCCTTTAACGCTGGATCGCGGATAAATTAGAATTTAATTTGAATTATAGATGGAAGGTTTGTAAGAATCGCAACAATCAGTTTCGAACTTAATGAGATTATTGATTTGAAAAAATCAGTCATCTCATCAGGCCGCGGCGACTGACGTTGATATTTTACATAGGAATATTGTCCATATATATAGAACAATACCATGTATATGTACCACTAGCGAATTACTTCCTAGTCTACAGAATTCGATTCTTTCATATTCTCCCCCATCTATATTTCATTTTTAACAATTAACTTTTCGTTGTGTACGAATTACATTTTATATTTTACGTTGTTGTTGTATTTATTGTAATGGTTTTTTGTTGTGATTGTTCCGTACATTGGTCTATTTCAGTATATCTCGAATTAAATAACACAATCGTAGGAAAATCTCTTTCCATTTGGCGTCAAATCTGTGTGACAGCGACTATGATGATTCATACTTACTTAGACACAATCAACTTCCCAACCACCCCATACTTTTTCTTTCCTTTAACGCTGGATCGCGGATAAATTAGAATTTAATTTGAATTATAGATGGAAGGTTTGTAAGAATCGCAACAATCAGTTTCGAACTTAATGAGATTATTGATTTGAAAAAATCAGTCATCTCATCAGGCCGCGGCGACTGACGTTGATATTTTACATAGGAATATTGTCCATATATATAGAACAATACCATGTATATGTACCACTAGCGAATTACTTCCTAGTCTACAGAATTCGATTCTTTCATATTCTCCCCCATCTATATTTCATTTTTAACAATTAACTTTTCGTTGTGTACGAATTACATTTTATATTTTACGTTGTTGTTGTATTTATTGTAATGGTTTTTTGTTGTGATTGTTCCGTACATTGGTCTATTTCAGTATATCTCGAATTAAATAACACAATCGTAGGAAAATCTCTTTCCATTTGGCGTCAAATCTGTGTGACAACGACTATGATGATTCATACTTACTTAGACACAATCAACTTCCCAACCACCCCATACTTTTTCTTTCCTTTAACGCTGGATCGCGGATAAATTAGAATTTAATTTGAATTATAGATGGAAGGTTTGTAAGAATCGCAACAATCAGTTTCGAACTTAATGAGATTATTGATTTGAAAAAATCAGTCATCTCATCAGGCCGCGGCGACTGACGTTGATATTTTACATAGGAATATTGTCCATATATATAGAACAATACCATGTATATGTACCACTAGCGAATTACTTCCTAGTCTACAGAATTCGATTCTTTCATATTCTCCCCCATCTATATTTCATTTTTAACAATTAACTTTTCGTTGTGTACGAATTACATTTTATATTTTACGTTGTTGTTGTATTTATTGTAATGGTTTTTTGTTGTGATTGTTCCGTACATTGGTCTATTTCAGTATATCTCGAATTAAATAACACAATCGTAGGAAAATCTCTTTCCATTTGGCGTCAAATCTGTGTGACAACGACTATGATGATTCATACTTACTTAGACACAATCAACTTCCCAACCACCCCATACTTTTTCTTTCCTTTAACGCTGGATCGCGGATAAATTAGAATTTAATTTGAATTATAGATGGAAGGTTTGTAAGAATCGCAACAATCAGTTTCGAACTTAATGAGATTATTGATTTGAAAAAATCAGTCATCTCATCAGGCCGCGGCGACTGACGTTGATATTTTACATAGGAATATTGTCCATATATATAGAACAATACCATGTATATGTACCACTAGCGAATTACTTCCTAGTCTACAGAATTCGATTCTTTCATATTCTCCCCCATCTATATTTCATTTTTAACAATTAACTTTTCGTTGTGTACGAATTACATTTTATATTTTACGTTGTTGTTGTATTTATTGTAATGGTTTTTTGTTGTGATTGTTCCGTACATTGGTCTATTTCAGTATATCTCGAATTAAATAACACAATCGTAGGAAAATCTCTTTCCATTTGGCGTCAAATCTGTGTGACAACGACTATGATGATTCATACTTACTTAGACACAATCAACTTCCCAACCACCCCATACTTTTTCTTTCCTTTAACGCTGGATCGCGGATAAATTAGAATTTAATTTGAATTATAGATGGAAGGTTTGTAAGAATCGCAACAATCAGTTTCGAACTTAATGAGATTATTGATTTGAAAAAATCAGTCATCTCATCAGGCCGCGGCGACTGACGTTGATATTTTACATAGGAATATTGTCCATATATATAGAACAATACCATGTATATGTACCACTAGCGAATTACTTCCTAGTCTACAGAATTCGATTCTTTCATATTCTCCCCCATCTATATTTCATTTTTAACAATTAACTTTTCGTTGTGTACGAATTACATTTTATATTTTACGTTGTTGTTGTATTTATGATTGAGGAAGTTGAGATGGGAAGTTGATTGTGTCTAAGTAAGTATGAATCATCATAGTCGTTGTCACACAGATTTGACGCCAAATGGAAAGAGATTTTCCTACGATTGTGTTATTTAATTCGAGATATACTGAAATAGACCAATGTACGGAACAATCACAACAAAAAACCATTACAATAAATACAACAACAACGTAAAATATAAAATGTAATTCGTACACAACGAAAAGTTAATTGTTAAAAATGAAATATAGATGGGGGAGAATATGAAAGAATCGAATTCTGTAGACTAGGAAGTAATTCGCTAGTGGTACATATACATGGTATTGTTCTATATATATGGACAATATTCCTATGTAAAATATCAACGTCAGTCGCCGCGGCCTGATGAGATGACTGATTTTTTCAAATCAATAATCTCATTAAGTTCGAAACTGATTGTTGCGATTCTTACAAACCTTCCATCTATAATTCAAATTAAATTCTAATTTATCCGCGATCCAGCGTTAAAGGAAAGAAAAAGTATGGGGTGGTTGGGAAGTTGATTGTGTCTAAGTAAGTATGAATCATCATAGTCGTTGTCACACAGATTTGACGCCAAATGGAAAGAGATTTTCCTACGATTGTGTTATTTAATTCGAGATATACTGAAATAGACCAATGTACGGAACAATCACAACAAAAAACCATTACAATAAATACAACAACAACGTAAAATATAAAATGTAATTCGTACACAACGAAAAGTTAATTGTTAAAAATGAAATATAGATGGGGGAGAATATGAAAGAATCGAATTCTGTAGACTAGGAAGTAATTCGCTAGTGGTACATATACATGGTATTGTTCTATATATATGGACAATATTCCTATGTAAAATATCAACGTCAGTCGCCGCGGCCTGATGAGATGACTGATTTTTTCAAATCAATAATCTCATTAAGTTCGAAACTGATTGTTGCGATTCTTACAAACCTTCCATCTATAATTCAAATTAAATTCTAATTTATCCGCGATCCAGCGTTAAAGGAAAGAAAAAGTATGGGGTGGTTGGGAAGTTGATTGTGTCTAAGTAAGTATGAATCATCATAGTCGTTGTCACACAGATTTGACGCCAAATGGAAAGAGATTTTCCTACGATTGTGTTATTTAATTCGAGATATACTGAAATAGACCAATGTACGGAACAATCACAACAAAAAACCATTACAATAAATACAACAACAACGTAAAATATAAAATGTAATTCGTACACAACGAAAAGTTAATTGTTAAAAATGAAATATAGATGGGGGAGAATATGAAAGAATCGAATTCTGTAGACTAGGAAGTAATTCGCTAGTGGTACATATACATGGTATTGTTCTATATATATGGACAATATTCCTATGTAAAATATCAACGTCAGTCGCCGCGGCCTGATGAGATGACTGATTTTTTCAAATCAATAATCTCATTAAGTTCGAAACTGATTGTTGCGATTCTTACAAACCTTCCATCTATAATTCAAATTAAATTCTAATTTATCCGCGATCCAGCGTTAAAGGAAAGAAAAAGTATGGGGTGGTTGGGAAGTTGATTGTGTCTAAGTAAGTATGAATCATCATAGTCGTTGTCACACAGATTTGACGCCAAATGGAAAGAGATTTTCCTACGATTGTGTTATTTAATTCGAGATATACTGAAATAGACCAATGTACGGAACAATCACAACAAAAAACCATTACAATAAATACAACAACAACGTAAAATATAAAATGTAATTCGTACACAACGAAAAGTTAATTGTTAAAAATGAAATATAGATGGGGGAGAATATGAAAGAATCGAATTCTGTAGACTAGGAAGTAATTCGCTAGTGGTACATATACATGGTATTGTTCTATATATATGGACAATATTCCTATGTAAAATATCAACGTCAGTCGCCGCGGCCTGATGAGATGAATGATTTTTTCAAATCAATAATCTCATTAAGTTCGAAACTGATTGTTGCGATTCTTACAAACCTTCCATCTATAATTCAAATTAAATTCTAATTTATCCGCGATCCAGCGTTAAAGGAAAGAAAAAGTATGGGGTGGTTGGGAAGTTGATTGTGTCTAAGTAAGTATGAATCATCA
>OW052220.1:158347896-158388602 GCA_932526605.1 Nephrotoma flavescens | reverse complement strand
ATATATATATATATATATATATATATATATATATATATATATATATATATATATATATATATATATATATATATATATATATGTAGGATAATGATACAGGCCGAGTTCCACTATTTTTGGACTTAAACAAAACTAACAAATAATTTACGGAAAATCACTTAACTTTATTAAACATATATTTTCTATTATTATTTTATAATGATGACTGCTTACATCGAATACATTTTTGGAACTGCCTAACATACCAATATTTTATATTTTACCCATCAACTAAACCAATAATTACCGTTCAGTACGTTTAATTATTGGTTTGATAGTAGTGACTTACAGGGTACTACCAAAACCCACTCGGCCAGCCTGCTACTCATTCGTCTCGGATGAACTCTGCCCTGTGGTATCGTCTAGGCTAGGAATACCATCAGAATCGCTCGCACTATCATCCTCAGAAACACCTTCGTAATACGCCTTCATATACTGTGCACAAGTCGATGTATTAATAGGTCCTTCAGATTGCCCAACCTTTTGTACATCGTAGCGGTCTCTTTCTTTAACCCGTACGATTTGATATGGACCTAAGAATTTCTTTAAAAGTTTCAACGCACCACCAAATTGAGTTCTTTTAATTAGTACCAAATCGCCTATTTTATACTCTCGTGCTACTTTCCTTCTCTTATTAAATTGTTTCTTATTTTCCTCTTGGATTTCTAATATTTTGCGTCTTGCTCGTTCTCTTAATATCTGCCGACCTTCATCATATAATAAACTCATCTCCTGCTCGATTACTTCTTTGAGTCTAATGTCTTCAGAACAACGCATTTTAGTACCCATTAATAACTCAAATGGAGACATCGCGATGCTACGTTGATAGGTGTTGTTAAGAAACCGCTGCAGTTTGTCTGTAAATTTATACCAGTCATCTGGTTTCTCAATTGCCATTTTAGTTAATGCGGGAATAATGATTCGGTTTAATCGTTCGACTTGACCATTCCCTGTTGGCGTTCCCGTCGTAATAGTAAAATGTTCTATACCTTCGCATGTGCAATATTCTTGGAATTCCGAAGATGTGAATGCGGTTCCCTTGTCACTTATTATATGGATCGGGTTTCCAAATACGGCCTTCTGAATATCCAACTTCCTTAGTACCTCTTTTGTAGTTGTAGTCTTACAAGGGTACAGCCACACAAATTTCGAAAATCCATCAATTACACACAGTATATACTTATACTGTTTTTTCGTCGCCGTCAATTGGCCTAAATGGTCGATATGGTAAGTTACCAAAGGTGTATCACCTTTTGGGATTGGATTCAAAAGACCTTCTTGTTTTCCCGTCTTACGTTCAGCTATAAGGCACGGAATACAATGTTTAATAGCCAGCTTTATTTTGTCTGCCAACTTTGGAATATAATATTGCCTCTCTATCAGCTCTTGAGTTTTCCTAACAGCAAAGTGACCCTGCTCATGATATGTACGTATAACCTCTGATTGCATTGCTTCTGGCACAACCAACGCTAAAGCACCTTTAAGTAATTTAAAAAGAACGCCATTATTAGAAACGTATTCGTCATACTGACCTGACTCCAGTAGCTTGAAAATCGGCTTTAAGGTTTCGTCATCTCTTTGGGCTGCTTTAACCTTGTAGGACACATCTTCCTCTATAGTTAGTACAACTGGGCTGCGACTCAGTGCATCGACGTGGCGCATGCGATGTGAAGGGCGATGTTCAAGTTTATAATCGAATTCTTGAAGTTGCAGTGCCCACCCTGCAATTCTTGTTGTTAGTTCCTTTCTCTCCATCGTTGCTTTAAAGGCTGCGCAGTCAGTCACAATTTTAAAGTTTAACCCTAGCAAATACACCCTGAACTTTTTCAACGCTGCTACGATCGCTAACACTTCCAATTCATAGCTATTGTACTTTTCCTCAGCGGGTGAGGTTTTTTTGCTATAGTAGAAAACTGGGTTAAAAATTGCACTCTCGTCGTCTTTTTGTAATAAGATGGCGCCAAGACCAATCTTACAGGCATCGGTATGGAGTTCTGTCTCGGCCGCAGGGGAATAAATCCTGAGAACTGGTTCACTGGTTAAGATGCACTTTAATCGTTCGAATGCTTCTCTCTGCACAACTCCAAAAACAAATTTAGAATCTTTTCGAAGCAGATCTGACAAAGGTTTTGCGATTATCGCAAAATTTTCTACGAATTTTCGAAAATACCCCGTCAATCCTAAGAAACTCTGAATTTTGACTGCATTTTTGGGTTCTGGGAATTTAGTGATTGCTGTTTTTTTTCTTGTTGATGGCTTTACTTTTCCATCTTCTATTTCATATCCAAGATATTCGATAGACTTGGATAAAAACTGACACTTCTTCCACTTTATCTGCAGACCATTCTCCTCAGCTACCTTCAACACTTCTGTCAGCTTCACCAAACCTTCCTGCTCATCTCTTGCCGGTACCACTAAGTCATCCATATACACACAGAGTTTCTTTTCCAAAACCAAATCTTTAAATATATTGTTTATGTAACGTTGAAAAACACTTGGCGAGTTACATAACCCAAATGGTGCTCTTCGGAACTCATAATGACCAAACGGTGTTATGAAAGCCGTATATTTGATGCTATCTTGTGCCACGGGAACATGGAAAAACCCGTTTCTCAGATCTAAAGTTGAGAAAACCTCTGCTCCCTGTAGTAAATCTATTTGGTCTTCAATAAGTGGCAATGGATACCGGTCCTTTACTATGACTTCGTTTAGCTTCCTAAAATCAACACATAGTCGTTTTGATCCATCCTTTTTATTTGAAAGTACTATAGGGCTCGCATATTCTGATTTGCTGGGTCTTATAATACCTTCCTCGATCCATTCGGCTACCTGTTTCGTAACAATCTCGGCTTCCAATGGTGACATTCTTCTTGGTCGTTGATATATTGGTCGATCATGCTTTAGAACAATCTTCATTTCTATGTCTGAATGTTGTTTCCTTATTTTTGGATTGTAATTAACTATCATTCCCTCTATTGATGCCGCAAGCTTCTTATCTCCGATGTTGGACATGTCCGGTAATCCATTATCGTAATCGGCAACGATCGAATAATTCTCCGGGATAAATTTCTTCATCGTTATACTATGGGGTGAAAAGGTTGTTATCGTCTGACTTATCAGTTCTTTTCCCAGAACTACGTCCACTGGCAAAACCTTATCTTCGACAATGTGGAAAATGGTATTAAATTGTTCACCGTCAATGGTAAGCTCTGTAAAAAACCTTCCAATCGTGAATAATTTATTCAATCCTGCTCCTTTAAACATTGTTGTTTGTTGATTAAAGTCTGGTGCTCCAATACTCAGATATTTATTCATAGCCATAAGATTAATATCGCTACCACTATCCACCATTGCATACAAGTTGATACCTCGGATTACAATTTTTTTTACATCTCTGGCTAGCATGTTTGTTTCATCTTTAATTGCTGCACATAGTTTGCTTTCGGATGGTTTTACTGTGCAGTTTGGCGCTATATGCCCAAACTCATGGCATTTGAAGCATTTTGGACCCTTTTCTTTGTTAAGACATTTGCTGCTAATATGACCCCTCGCACCACAACCATAGCATTTTGGTGAAAACTTCCGCTTTGCTTGCCTTGTACTATCCGGTTCCGCTGTCAGAATTGACTTGGGTTTCATTTTGGTTTTCATTTGTTCGTAAAAATCTAATTTTCTTTTGAAGTCCTCCATTCCTGTAGCTCCATACAATATTGCCTTATTTGGTTCATGGTCGGAAATACCATCAATACAGTATTGAATAATTGCTGGATCCTCGACATCAGCAAGCTTACCCAAAGCTCGCATAGCAATTAAGTAACTTCGAAATGATTCATCGGATTTTTTCAGTCGTTCGGCCATTTTACGATGAATAATTGCACTATTAGTAGACTTCTTGAATTCTCTTCGTAAGAATTCCGTTAATTTATTCCAAGTATCCGTCGCAAATCTTGCAAATTCTTGTCCCACAAATTATGATCGTGATCGCTCAAATATGATCGAATGCTAGCAATCAACGTTCTATTAACACGCTCGGAGGCGTTGCTTTGCGGAGAATACACCGGCGTGCGAATATGGGTTACGCCGTATTTAGAGAGCAAATCCTTAAATAAATTGGAGGTAAATTGCTTCCCGTTGTCAGAGGTGATCATTTCGGGAACCGAGAATAACAGAAATATTTCGTTTTCTAAGAATCGACACAGCAAAAGAGCAGACGCTTCGCGTAAGGGTTTTACAACTACGAGTTTCGAGTAATGATCCAGAATGATAACGATGCAGGTATTACCGAGTTTCGAACGTGGATAGGGACCCAAAAAATCAACATACAATTTTTGGAACGGGCGAGTTGACGTGACCTGAGCTCCCATGGCTGGTTGCGTAGAGAAATTAACAGCTTTGTTCATTTTACATTTAGTGCAGCTAGCAACGTACTGTTTAACTTGTTTAGCCATCTGAGGCCAGAAAAATTGACGCTGAAGGCGCTCGAGAGTTTTGCTGCCGCCTAAATGTGCTGAAGTGGGAGGTACGTGTGCCTGTTCGATAAGCGATTGAGTTAATGAATTCGGAATAACAAGTTTCCAATTCGACAAATCGGTATCCATATATTTAAAACCAAACGAAGGGGAAATTAACAGTTTATCATCCTGGATTTTATAATTGTGCGAACAATCTTTTAAGCTACGAATTTTCGCGATCTGATCGACGTAATCTGGATCTTGGAACGCAACCGAACTTTGATCAACGTGTAGAATGGGGACTGCCGAAGGTACTAACGCATCCACGGAAGGGTCGATGTTTTTACTCGACAAGGCTGGATCTTCAAATTGGGCACCAGGATCAGGCGTGCTCTTACTTTCAGAATCATCCGCACAAGGAGCGGATTCATCCGGAAAAGCTCGAGACAACGCATCAGGTACAATGTTAACTGAAACTTTTCGGTATCCAATCTGAAAATCCAGCGCTTGGAGTTTAAGACTCCATCTCGCCAAACGTCCGGAGAGGTCTTTTTGACTCATTAGCCAGCGTAAACTGGAATGGTCAGTGTAAATGACGAACGGGTAGCCTTCCACGTAAGGACGGAATTTTCGCACGCTGAGGACGGCAGCGTAGCATTCCAGCTCGGTCACCGAGTAGTTTCGCTGCGCCGCATTGAGCTTATGTGAATAAAACTCAATGGGCCGCTCCACCCCCTCGGCGTCCACCTGAAATAAGACACTACCGACCCCAACGGCACTGGCATCACACTGAATAAAAAAGGGTTTTGTATAATCAGGATGCGTCAAAACTGGGGCAGTTGACAAGGCGGTTTTGAGAGCGTTAAAAGAAGAATCAGCAGCTGCAGACCAACATACTTTAGTATTTTTACCAGTAAGATCAGTGAGAGAAGAAGCTAAAGAGGCGAAATTAGGTATGAAGCGACGGTACCATCCGCACATCCCCAGAAAACGTCTAATCTGTTTCGTCGTTTTCGGAATAGGGTACTCCAGAATAGCTTTACATTTGTCTGGGTTTGTACGGAGGCAACCATCACCCACAATATAACCTAAATAGTCTACTTCTTTCAACACAAACTTACTTTTGGTCAAACTAATTGTTAAACCAGCGTCCGTCAGATATCCAGCAACCTGTTGTAGCAAATCGAAGTGTTCGGACAGAGTGGAGGATGTGACCAGAAGGTCATCGAGGTACACAAAGACCTCATCGTGTAGCTGGTACGGGATCACGCGGTGCATCAAGCGACAAAGCGTCTGTGGGGCGTTGCATAAGCCAAACGGCATCACCTTGAACTGATACAAGGGCCGTCCAGGAACCATAAACGCTGTTTTATCGCGGGATGCTGGGTCGAGTGGGATCTGCCAAAAGGCATCCTTTAAATCAATCGCCGAAATGAATCGGGTGTGTCCCAAACGACCCAACAATCCGTTGATTATTGGCAGCGGATACGCATCCTTGACGGTTGCCTTGTTCAGTTCTCTAGCATCCAAGCACAAACGAACTTTGCCATTGGCCTTACGCACCAACGTGACCGGTGAACACCAGGAACTTTGTGACTCCTCGATGACCCCCAAAGACAACATCCTATCCAACTCGGCATACATGAGTTTCTGGATAGCTGGGGATACGGAATAAAAACGTTGTTTGACTGGTTTTGCGGAACCGACATCGATCATATGAGTGATGAGGGATGTGCGGCCCAAACCTAAAATATCGCTGCTCGGGAATTGTTCGCGGATAAGATCCAATTTACGACGATCATTAGATGTTAAAATATGGAATTTGGGTGTGTTGGTAGTTTCACCTAATTCGTCCGAATTACTTAACGCGGAGAGTTTTGGGGAAATTCCAAAACGATTCCAAAAATCGATACCCAAATAAAGCGGTTGTTCTAATGAAGGGGCAACATGAAAATTCATGGTTTGGGTAATTCCATTAAACTCGACGTTAGCTCGTATGTAACCAAATACTCGTTGGACTTGACCACTCGCGGTAGTTATCGTGGATGGAAAATTATGGAACTCTACGAATGGATTCGACAAGATTTTCTCCGCTCCATTCCCGAGAACACTGACACTCACCCCGCTGTCGAGAAGACCCTTAAAAGGGATCTTATTTATAAAGACCTGGGCGTAAGGCCGAGTGTCACTACCCTCGGAGAACAAAACGGAGGAAATCACGTCGTTTCTCATTGTAGCGCGGTGGTTCCAATATTTTTTGGAACGTTTTAAACGATCTAACTTGGCTAACGACGGAGAATTATAGAAAAACTTTAGAGCGACAGGAAGGGAAGGGGAATTTGGTAAGGAAGAAGGATCGGGAAAGGAATCATGACTGGCAGACGAGTTTACTTCTTCATCGGATTCGATAGGGAGCGGAGTTCCGCGTTCCTTTTGCTCGTTGCCTTCACCTGAATCGGATTGAGTGGCTCTATCTTCTGTACTATCCGCAGTCTGGGTTGAGGTTGATTTGTTCTCTGTACACTCAGTCTGAGTGAGTAAGATTTTTTGATTTGATCTCGGTACACTCCGTCTGAGTGGCCGTTGTGGTGACGACATTTTTACCGTAATGCGAAGGCTGTATATAATCTGATCTCGAGTTGTCTGTTGAGGTTTGTCCTCCAGGACATCAGTCAAGAGATAATTCTCATGAGAGTCATATGCTCCAACATCATCATACGGACTGCCTGATGACTCATTGATCACGCGTCGTGGATGGATTGCAGGGTCCGCCGTAGCTTTGATTAGAGTTTCCAGTTCCGGGTATCGGGTACCCGAGTACCCGGGTAATTTTGTCATTATTCTACTACTCGAATACCCGGGTAATCGCTTCGGGTATTCGAGTACTATATACAAAAAATATTTAGCAGGAAGTACTTGTAAGTCTTGTAAGAAATCGTTTACAAGAAAATTGAGTTCAGCTGAACAAGGAGGTAGTTGTTTCAACCCACGATGATGCTAACGTTACGGTTAAATATGGAAAGTTAATCGGAATAGTAAGCTAGCTCGCCTATAATCATTACATGTAGTAGTTGTAAAGGCAATATATAAAAACATTACTACAGAAAGAGAAGAAATATTATATTGTCGGTTTGGTGCAATAGTGTCACATCTCAAGAAAGCATATTATTAAGGAAATCAATTTGAAATTTTTTTGGTAGTAATTCTTTTATTACTAAAAAATTTAACAATACATGTAATTGTTTGGTTATGTAACTTTTTTTATTTATGGACGATTTAGTTAAAGTATCTAATTTTTCAGAGCTGCACTTAAAATATTTAATTGACTCTAATAAAATTAGGACACCAACAGCCTTCGAGTTGTGAAATTATTCCTAATATTCCTAATATGTTCGAATATTTCAAAATTGATCATTTTTGACTTGTGTCACTACGACGACATTGCAGATGAGAATGATGATGATAGTGGAAGAGACGTTGACATATAGTAAATGAAAATGAATGTCTACAACGATGGAAATTTGCTGTTCGAAGAAATATAGGACCATGAAGCATTTTCTCTTCACTTCAAACACCAAGCTAGCTTTAGATAAGATGCTACAAAAAATAAGATTTTTTAAGAAATCAGCAGTTCCAAGCGATATTTTAGCAATGTATGTAGTGCAACAAGAGGGGAAACCTTAAACTAATTTTGGACTGTAAAACCCTCTGAAATACACTCATTTTAGCAGTGAATTTGCAGTGATTTTGCAGCTCTGATGAAACGGGTCGCGTTATTCCATTAATTCATTTACTACAACTAAATTATAATGGGGTCGATTCCGGGATCTGAAATTTTATGTTATGTTATTTTTGTCTTTTCTATACAAATTCCAATAGGAAACTGGGAAATAAAATAACATAATATAAAAATTTAGATCCCGGAATCGACCCCAATATGTTATTATAAATATTAAGTATAATAGAGAAAATTTACTGCATTTGGAAAACAAAAAAAAGTATTTTTGTATCATTATAAATATTAATTTTTATTTAATTTTTTTCTGTTTTTCGGACAAAATATTATTTTTAATGGCAACTTACAATGTTTATGACTATTTTAGTCACAAAAAACAAGAGTAGACCAACTTTTTATCAGTACGAAACGAAGTTGCCAAAAGAGACCTTAGGAGGTTCTCATTTTTGTAAGGGTTTGTATATTTGTACACGTTCCCTTGGGGTTAAAAATGGGGGGAGAGAGTGCATTTTTCTATTTTTGTGGTAGCTTAGATATTGTATTGTGTGTAAATGATCTCTTTGTTTCCTGTGAGTAAAATAGTCAAAAACACTGTCGGATGCAATTAAAAATAATATTTGTTTGCTAATTGAAATAAAAAAGCAGTCAAAATGACTTCTTTGGGTAATCTAGTGTTAATATACGAATTTTGTATTTATTTGTCTTTTTTCGGGTTACCCGGGTAGTTAAAAAAATAACTACCCGATACCCGGGTATTTATTTTTCGGGTATTTTGGAAACTCTAGCTTTGATCCGCCTGAAAAACTCCTCCCAAGCAGAGCAACTTTTGATCAGCTCATTTATGGTGCTAAACCGACGATCGGTGAGATGAAACTGTAATTCTGGCTTCATGTTCGCCATTAAAATTTCGATGAGCTCCTCGTCCGAATATGGTGTACGACATTGTAGCGTTAGACTCCACACTTGATCTAAGAAATCTAGGAAACTTTCGTTGGGTCTTTGTTTGCGTGCCTCGATGGTTCGCCGGATTTCGTAATTGGTGCGACGGTCTTTAAAACGCTCGATGATACCGCTTCGTAGATCTGTCCAGGTAGCGTTCGGATTATGTTTGCGGAATGTCCAATACCACTGCAAGGCGATATCTTTCAAGATTGTATGTAGCTCGAATAACAAGGTTTGGTCGGACAATCCGCGAGACGAAGCAATGGTGTCTACCTGAAACAGGAACATGTCGATGGTGATGCCTGATGGGGATCCTGTGTAAGTTAGACCGCTTTCCGATAATAATGGCCCATCGATAACATTTTGCTCCCAATCGTATTCCTCTAGTAATGTTATGTCCATGTTGGATGATGGAAGGATATTGGGTTAAACTCGCTCGTTTTAATTTGACGAAAACAAAAAGTGACATAGTCTTTATTAATTTATTACATAATACAAAGATATTTTATTTCAACATAACTTTACTCGAAACTGAAGGTTTCAGAATAAAGTGAATTTATAACTATTTCCACACCCACTATAACTATATAAAACGTAGAAAAAAAAATTAATAATAAAAGGAATGGTTACCTTGTGGTTTTGTGGGGCCCGGATTCCCACGATTGTTTAACCGGGCGAATACGAACTACCCTCCAAAGTGGCGCTTTTCGATGAGAAACTAATTTGGAGGGGCTCGTTGAAATTTTAAATACAATAAAAAGAAAGATAAAATGCTAATAATAATAATAAAGTAAATAATGAAGCTACCAACACACCCAAGTAAGAAGGCAGAGAGGCAACAGAAAATACAAATAAGATAATAATAAAAGAAGAAAGGAATAGATATACCTTGTAGTAGTTTGTGGGGCCCGTACTCCCACGATTGTTTAACCACGGATTGAACGAGATACCCCCCAAACTGGCGCTTTTCAATGAGAACCTAATTTGGAGGGGCTCGTTGAAATTTGAAACGATACGAAAACCAAAAGTAAGAAGATATATAAAAATCCCAAAACTATCAACACACCCAATGGTATGCAATCAGAAAAATAAATTTCAACAAAAAGAAAAACGATAGGAAAAAAATGAAGTACTAATTGTACCCGCGGGTTCATACACAACCCAAAAACAAAAAAAAATCAAAATATCGAAATACCAAAAATCAATTCAAATAAAATCAAAAATATCAAAATATATCAAAAAAAATCAAATATAACAAAATATTAAGCAAAACTCAACTCAAAAAATGTTATCAAAATACCAAGAAAAATCAGATAAACATATCAAATATAAATTTAAATCAAAAATACGAAACGGATGGTATGATGAGAGTGGAAATCCCACTCCGTGTCGGCTAAATAATAAAAAAAATAAAAAAATAATAATAATATAATAATAAAGTGTTCCGTTCCTCAAATTTCGGCCAAGAAATTTCGGGGAAGAGAAGAAATGAAGCTAAGCTAAACCCTGGACAAATGACATCCGAGCTCCACCACAATCGAACACAACACAGTGGAAATGGGAAGTAGCTCGGAAGTCGGATGTCCAGAGAATAGGGGTATGACACCCCCATCTACGCGCAAACAAACAGCCCGTGCTGGTTGCGATCGCAGATGGGGAATGCCAACCGGGAGACTGGCTTTGGTGTGCGCGTCCATTCGAAGTCAAACAGTGTGGAACACTGGTTTCGGCGCTGGACACGCACGCCAAAGGGAATGAAGCTACAAATCATAAAAAAAATCAAAAATTAAAATTCGCGACAGTTTGGGCGCCACTGTTACAGGCTGGCTACTGCCAACCTGCAGATTTCACTTAAGCCCCTGCAGAGGCCTCCACGGTGATTTTTGCCGGCTACGTTCTCAACGGAGAAGTGCTAAGGTCGTGGGGTTTGAGGCATGCAGGGCTCCTGGCTTACACCGTGATGATACTACAGATAATTTGAAAAAAATAAAAAAACGCAAATAATAATAATAATAATAACCGATGTTCCGCCGAAACTCGTCGGCCGGAACCTGAGGAACGAACCGAATAATCAAAATAAATTATAAAAATAATAATAATAACGGTAGAGGTGCCTTGGTGCGCGCATCCATCCGAATTCAAACGGGGCCGAGCCCTGGTTACGGAACTGGATGCGGGCACCAAGGGACCGCAAACACTAAACCGACACAGAGGGAGTCTCCGCTCCCATCATACCACACCGAAAGAAAAATTTAATAATTCATTTTATTAAATAGATAACAGAAAAACAACTTCCCCCCTCCACCGCACAACGATGAGAGAGAACGAGAGAGAAGAAGAACAATGCGTACCGAGCGTGCACCCGCTGTGCACCGCTCGATTACAAAATATTTGAAAATTTAATATTAATAAAAAAAATATATAAAAAAATAAAATCAAAAAAAGTAAAAAATATAAATAAAAATGGTACCTTAATAGATATATACAATATTAATGTGGCGGCCTTGTACGGCCGTCATGCCACAGGGTCGCCGCCCCGGACCGTTGCGGCTTTGGTGCCGTTAACACGCTGGTGCTGGTGCGACCTTGAGCGGTCGTCCGTTGCGGGGCCTCTCCCCGATACCAAATAAAAATCCGAATAATCCACGTAATAAAAACCGAACAGCCGGTTGGCTACCCGTTCCAGATGCGGGGTCCTTCCCCGATACCGAATACAAATTGCCGGCGTTGTTTCGCCTTAAATTGTTGATAATGCTGTTGGCGTCCTTTCGCCTTTATCGTAAACAACACGTTGGGCGTTGTTCGCCACAACGAAAAAAAAAAGGTGAATGACCTCCACTGGCCACCCGTATGTTGCGGCACTTTCGCCGTTATTCACGAAAATAAGTTTTAATGACCTCAACTGATCACTCCTACGTTGCGGCACTCCCGCTGAATTTTTTTTTCCTTACTGGGGAACCGTTAAACAATACGGTCTGTCACTCAATTTCAATTGAATTTTATTATTGATTTCTACCCTGTTATTTTCCGATAGAATATTGACACAATATTTGATTATCACCAATGGTATATTCTCCGCATATATAATGCAATACACAATTAAAAAAATCAATCATAAGTCGATAGCATTTATTTATCGCCAAAATAAAAAAAAATGTCTTAATTTTCGTACAACTCACATACTATATTTTTCATTTATTAAAAAAAATAATTTTATTAATTTGATTACAACATTTTATCAACAAATTGCATTAAATAATTGATATCACAGTTGGAAAAGAAAACGCAAATTACCAAACAAGACTTTTTTTATAAATTTCCAAAACATACTTTTATTATCGAAAATCAAAACTCTAATGACCAAAAAGATTCTTACGCCGCACAAAACGACGCGCAAAACATTCCAGAAGAATTGTCTTTCTTCTTTGTCTCTCGTTTACATCAATTCGCATTGATGTAAACGAGAGGCATATAAGAAAAACATTCTTATGGAATGTTTTGCTTGACACACACTCGATACGCATTGTTCTCTCTTTCTCGTCATTCTTCTCACCACTACGCCACCTTACAATGAGGTACAAAACAAACATCTACGAAAGTGGGGACAACAACCGAGGTGAATATAAAATACCAACATTGAGCAAACATAGAAAGTGGAGGCACAAACCCGAGGAAAATAAAATACAAACAGCGGTTGTTACGATCATGTAATCGTAACAAACGTTCCCTTTAACATTTCGAATTTCTGTGTGTAACTCGGTTTGCAGATTTTCCACTTCGCCGTGTAATGTAGAATATAACTCCAGAAACTTCTCGTCTATTTTCTTTTGACCGTCTTCTATTTGATGTTTAGTATCCGCGTTCGATTGTTTAATGTCCGCCCCTTGTTGCTCCATCTGCTGTTTCATTTGATGTTTAATGTCCGCTCCTTGTTGCGTCAGCTGTTGTCCCATCATATTCATAGCAGCCATCAACTGCGATAAATCAAAACTTCCGGATGGGTTTTGTGTTGTTCCAACCACCATTTGTAGGTCGCCTTCTTTCTTGCCCACACCGGTCTCATCCGTTTTTTCCTCCTCGAAATCATATACGTCTGGATTTAAACCGTCCTTCTCCATGGCCTCACGTAGTCGCTCCACCAAACTAGCTTTTGTGCCTTCACTGGCCAAACCTCGCTGTTTCAGCTGCTCCTTTAATTGCGCAAGCTTTAATTCGTAGAGTATCATTTTCTTTATTATTCACAATCCCACCGCTGTCACCAATTGTTACGATTTTGCCTTGTCACTCAAGGTTCGAATCACTGGATTGTGAATAAATACAACTGCTTCAAATTTGAACTCACACAATTTATTTACACAACACAATTTATTATACAACACAATTTTTTATACAACACAATTTATTATACAACACAAAATTCACAATTAATTATTATAATTATAACACACTTTTTAATTATCACTTTAATAATCGCTTTAATAATCACTTTAATAATCTTTCTATTTAACCTTCACTGTATCACGTTTAAAATAAAACTCAGCATTCCACGTCAACGCACGCCTTTATATACCAAAATATTTGTTTCTAGAATAATCCTAAATGCGCATCATAGAAATGACGCCTAAATGCTGAGTATAAATCATAAATGCAATTGAACTATAAATGAAATTAACTTATTCTATTCTAATCTAGGTGTCACCGTAACAATATATATTGTTACGGTGACACCTAGATTAGAATAGAATAAGTTAATTTCATTAATAGTTCAATTGCATTTATGATTTTTACTCAACATTTACGCGTCATTTCTATGCTAACATATTTGCTCGATGCGCATTTAGGATTATTCTAGAAACAAATATTTTGGTATATAAAGGATCGCGTTGATGTGGAATGCTGAGTTTTATTTTAAACGTGATACAGTGAGGGTTAAATAGAAAGATTATTAAAGTGATTATTAAAGCGATTATTAAAGTGATAATTAAAAAGTGTGTTATAATTATAATAATTAATTGTGAATTTTGTGTTGTATAATAAATTGTGTTGTATAAAAAATTGTGTTGTATAATAAATTGTGTTGTGTAAATAAATTGCGTGAGTTCAAATTTGAAGCAGTTGTATTTATTCACAATCCAGTGATTCGAACCTTGAGTGACAAGGCAAAATCGTAACAATATTGTTACGATTTTGCCATGTCGCTCAAGGTTCGAATCACTGGATTGTGAATAAATACAACTGCTTCAAATTTGAACTCACACAATTTATTTACACAACACAATTTATTATACAACACAAAATTCACAATTAATTATTATAATTCTAACACACTTTTTAATTATCACTTTAATAATCGCTTAAATAATCACTTTAATAATCTTTCTATTTAACCTTCACTGTATCACGTTTAAAATAAAACTCAGCATTCCACGTCAACGCGCGCCTTTATATACCAAAATATTTGTTTCTAGAATAATCCTAAATGCGCATCGAGCAAATATGTTAGTATAAAAAATGACGCCTAAATGTTGTGTATAAATCATAAATGCAATTGAACAATTAATGAAATTAAGTTATTCTATTCTAATCTAGGTGTCACCGTAACACTACCCCCCCCCCCCCTAAGCCTGTTCGTCCCGAACAGGATCCAAATCACCTCCTCTGTAGAGCGCCAAACGTTCTAAATGCACCACCTTTGGTTTACCTTTCCGTCCTTTCTGTATGCGATAAACCACGTCGTTCAACTTTTTAATGACAGTGTAAGGTCCTTCCCATGTGGGTTGCAACTTCGGTGATAATCCTTTCTGCCGTTGCGGGTTGTGAAGCCATACAAATTGCCCTTCCTCGAAGTCTTGATTATTTGCTCGTTATGACATACTTCATACTTTATACTCATACTTTATGAGCTTTCATTCGATCACTTGATATTCGAATTTTCTCCCGTACAAATTGATGTATTTCATTAAGTTCCTCTTTCATCCGGTCGACGTAATCATGTCCGCATACAGCTGCTGATGGAACAGCCCCAAACTTTAAATCTCCTGGTAATCGCAGATTGTTCCCAAATATGGTTTTAGCTGGTGTCACTCCTGTTGTGTCATGTACCGCTGATCGGTAGGCCATCAGGAACATTGGTATATGTCGATCCCAGTTACGTTGGTTCCTTTCCACAACCTTTGCTAGATATTCCTCCAATGTGCCATTGAATCTTTCCACCATACCGTCTGACTGTGGGTGTAAAGGCGTCGTTCTTGTTTTATTGATTCCAAGCATCTGACATATCTCCTGAAATACCACCGATTCGAAATTCCTTCCTTGATCCGTGTGAATTTCCATCGGTACACCAAATCTGCTGATCCAATTGTTGACTACGGCATCAGCTATTGTTGTTGTCTCCTGATTGGGTATGGGGTACACTTCCGGCCATTTGCTGAAATAATCCATTATTACTAGCACATATTTATTTCCGCTCTCGGTGGTCGGAAATGGCCCCGCCACATCTATTGCAATTCTCTCAAATGGTGCGCCGACATTATATTGTTTCATGGTTCCACGGCTTTTTCGTGCTGGTCCCTTTACTGCCGCACATTGGTCACATCTTCGACACCACTCTACTACTGACTGTCTACATCCGGACCAGTAGAAACGTTGGCGAATTTTAGCTAATGTTTTATTAATCCCTAGGTGACCTCCACTTGCTCCTCCATGATACTGGTTGAGGATTTCCGCTATCCGATCTTTTGGCACCACTACCAACAATTGTTTTACTTTGCTTTCCGTGCTTTCCCACTTTCGTTTTAAACATCCATTTTCTATGTGGAGGCTATCCCATTGAGCCCAATATGCTTTTACAATGGGAGTTTTGTCAGCTATCTCACTCCATGTGGGCCGGTGTTCCTTTTCCTTATGTTCCATGATGAATGATAGGTCAGCATCCCGTAATTGCTCCTTCTTGATTATTTCATCAGTCCATTCCTCATCAGGTAGCACTTGCATAAGCCGAATATCGATGATGTTTTCCTTACCCTCCACACGCCCACAATGCTTGCATTCCACGGGACATGGCCTTCTTGATAATGCGTCGGCATTTCCATGTGCACTTCCCTTCCGATGTTCAATTTGGAAATCGTAGCTTTGCAAACGTTCGATCCAACGTGCTACTTGTCCCTCTGGATTTTTGAATTGTAACAACCAGCGCAAAGCTCCATGATCCGTTCGTAGAAGAAATTTTTGGCCATAGAGGTACTTATGGAACTGCTTAACACATTCGACTATAGCCAACAACTCTTTCCGTGTTACACAATAATTCCGTTCCGGTTTTGATAACATCTTGGAGTAGTATGCAATAACTCGCTCCTCACCATTTGTTGCCTGTGATAATACTCCTCCTATACCATCATTACTTGCATCGGTGTCCAAAATGAATTTAACGTTGGGTATAGGGTATGCGAGGATTGGTGCTTCGCATAATCGTCGTCTTAGTTCCACAAATGCCTCTTCCTGATCATCCTTCCATTCAAATGCCTTGTTCTTCCTGGTTAACTCGTGTAAACTCTTGGCGATACTGGCGAATCCTGGCACGAATCGTCTATAATAGGTGCACAATCCAAGGAAGTTCCGTAATTAATGTAAGTTTTTAGGTCGTCGCCATTCCTTCACTGCTGCGATCTTGTCTTCATCGGTATGGATTCCATTGGTTGTTACCTTATGACCCAAATATTTTACTTCCGTTCTAAATAGTTTGCATTTCTTCGGGCTTAGCTTCAATCCGGCGGCCTGTATCCGATCCAAAACCTCTGCCAAATTCCTTAAATGCTCGTCGAAATCCTTGCCCATAACGATAATGTCGTCTAAATATACGAGGCACGTCCTCCAATGTAATCCCTTTAATACGCGTTCCATTAGCCGTTCAAAAGTCGCAGGGGCGTTACATAATCCGAATGGCATAACATTAAATTGCCATAATCCGTTACCCACACTGAATGCCGTTTTCTCGCGATCTTCCTCCTGGACTTCCACTTGCCAATAGCCGCTTTGCAGATCTAACGTCGAAAATATTCGAGCACCCGATAATGTGTCTAACGTGTCATCGATCCTTGGCAAGGGTGTTACGGCCATCGTATCTGAATAGAGATTCAGTCCATTACTTTTCAATTCCCGACTCAATTTTGTTATTTTTGTGTTTTTATTCCAAGTCAATGTATAATTCAACTGTAATATAAAAAGGGGCTCGTCTATTAGAAAACGAACAGAATAAATAACTTGTTGTCATTTGGGTTACTGACCTACACAATTTTAAAAATATTAACCTGGTTAATACCGTAAACGGTTCAATGTATAAATAAATGCATTTGTATTTTATATATGTATAGCAATGTTATATATTACACAGATTTGCATTATATACTAAATTAAAAAGTGAAAACACACCAAAAACGATATACTTGAGTTCATTTGTGCTGAGAGTT
Source organism: Nephrotoma flavescens (assembly GCA_932526605.1). Taxonomy (NCBI): domain Eukaryota; kingdom Metazoa; phylum Arthropoda; class Insecta; order Diptera; family Tipulidae; genus Nephrotoma; species Nephrotoma flavescens. Next base: position 158,370,969 of record OW052220.1, on the reverse strand, counting down.
CTAACCGAGAACATCACAAGCTAAATAGTGAAGATTTAATTTAAAAAAAAACAAAAGGAAAAAATTGAAAAAGTTATCATTTGATAAATATTTCCGGATTTTGTTGTACGGGTGCGAATAGCGTACGCCCAAATAATATTGGCCCAACTACTAGTGGAAATCTCATAAGGGTAAGAAAAAAAAACTGTTTTTTTTTTGGTATAAAACAACCATGTGCTAGTTTTTTGATACAATCGTTTATCAACCTTTTTTTACTTTAATATATAGATTTTCATACTTCCGTAACATAAGCCAAGCCCATGAGGTATTGGTTGGCCTCTCAGACTTTGTTTGGTATAAATATCACAAAAATAAAAAAAAAAAAAAAATACGAATATAATTTTTTTGTCGCGAGTACCAAACCAATTTAAGAAATACAGCTGGACAACAAATTATTTCTACTTGGCCTGATCGAAAAAAAAAGGAATAAAAAAGAAAAGAAAATCCAGAACCGGAAGCTCAGGCTAATCCAGTGTATAGATTAATATCGATTAATGCGATAAATTTTAGTTTAAGTTACTAAGTCCTTGTAAGGAGAAAAATAGTTGAAAAAAAAAATTTATTTTATTATAAATTAAAAATCATAAAAAACAAAAAAGGAAAAAAAATATTGAAGCATGTTGGAATTGTGTGTTAAGGAAAATTCTTAAATCATGAGAATGGAAAATAGTGATATGTTAATTTAGTGTTGGTTTTTTTACAAAAAAAAATAGTGTTATTTTTTTTTTAGGTAGATTTACTTTTTTTAGCGCGGACAGCCACAAGGAGTACTCTTTGGAAGCATTGTCTGGTGAGTTTTCTTTATTTTTTCTACAACCATATTTTTTCTTGTTTTGGAGCTAAATCTAAATAAATAATTACTTTTTTCGTCCGTCTCATGAAAAACAAACTTTTATACATATGTATATGGGTATTTACGGGAATTATATTATACATAATTGTTTATTAAATTATAGTTAAAGAAATTTTTTTTATGTTGCAATTGTTGTATTTTTTTTGAGTAATATAAAATTTCAAATATAAACATGAAATAACTTATTTTCATTGATGATGGTGATGATGGTGATGTGGTCTAAGTGGTTGGTGTGTTTGTTTTTTTTTCTTTCGCTCTTGTGTTTAAAAATCACGTACAAATAAAGTTTGCTCTGCCATAAATAGAAGTCCTTGGTGACAAAAAGAGACCCCCCAGCCGATGAGTTGCACCCGAATATGAGATTACGTGCGTCACCGGGGTTGGCAGTAACAAGGGGTAACTATCCTTTTTCGTCACAGCATTTAATTTTCGGTAATCCACGCAGAATCTCATGCTACCATCCTTTTTCTCGACTAAAACCACTGGTGAACTCCATGGACTGCTTGATGTTTCGATTACCCCAGCTGCTTGCATATCTTTTACCATTCGATCCACTTCTCCTTGCTTTGCCAATGGTAATCTCCTAGGTGGTTGGCGAATCGGCGTTTCTGCTCCTGTATCTATTCGATGTTTTACCATTGTGGTTCTCCCATTATTGTCCGATGTACTGCAGAATATTGGCATGTACCGCTCGAGCAATTGTTTTGCCAAATTTTTCTGTTCCATGGTAAGATCTTCGGTCCATTTGTTCATGAGTTGTTCTACAACCTCTTTCTGCCCTTGCAAGTTAGTCGTATTAATCGGATTTTTCTGCTCGCCCTTCACAATCGCAGATATTTCTTCGCATTTTCCGATTATTGTCCCTTTCTTGAAAGTTTTCGTCTTATCCGAGAGATTTAGAGTCCTAATTGGTACTATATTATCGCTGTCTGGTTTCACCAGAACTTTCCCGATCATAATTTCTCTGGCTCCGCTCTCCGCTTCATTGGCTTCCACAACCCACAACGTGGGTGACCCAGAACCTCCCTCCAATCTTGCCCATACTATTGTTTCCGAGTTCGGTGGCAGCTTCTCCCAATGATCCATTATAATTTGCCTGCTCGTTTCTCCTATAGCGGCGCTAACGTGAAGTGGCAACTCGATATTATCGTAGGTTAATACACCCCGTCCAACATCCACCACGAAGCCATTTGTTCTCATGAAGTCCATCCCCAAGATGACTTCGTCTTCAATATCTGCAACCAGCACCTCGTGTTGAAAGTGATTTCGCCCAATCCTTATTTTTACGATCTTTTTCCCTTTTATTGCTGAATTTTCTCCAGTCGCCGTTCGTAATTTTATTCCATTAGCTGGTTCCATAATTCCATCGATAATATCCTCACGAACAATCGTATTAGTTGCTCCCGTATCCAGCGTGATCATGCATTTCTTCCCATCAATATCGGCTTCAATTGTTAAGCTGTCACCGCTCCTTGCTATTCTCGAAACATGGATGGAGGTTATGGGGCAATCGGTTGTGGGAGTCAGCTTCTGCCCCTGCAAACTGACTCTTTTTAGTTTAACGACTCCGCTGTAGTCTGACCAGCCCTTCTGGATTCTATCTGCTCCTCGTTTGATCTACGCTTCTTAGGAGATGGCGACCTTGCTCGTTTCTTCTTAATCTCCCAACAGTCCCGTGAGATGTGACCCATTCTATAACATACCCAGCATTTAATCCTGCCACTTCCATCTCTGAACCTTGGTGTAGCCCGCGCGGTGTCTATTCTGGAATCAATCTCCACTCTACGAATTTTCATTGCTGGTTTGATGATGGCCTGAACAGTTTCGTTTGTTAACGCATACGTGATGGTTTCCGTAAAAGTTGCCTTAGGTGACATCACCGCTCTGCGCGTCTCAGGATCTCGAATACCGTCAATGAATGCATCTATTTTAATTCGCTCCATGTAATCGGCCGACATATTTGAATGTGCTAAATGCGCGAGCCACTCAATTGCCGATGAATATTCCTGTAGCGATTCTCCTCCTCTTTGGTATCGACCCTTCAATTCCATGCGATAGATTTCTCGTTTGTGGTCACTTCCGTATTTTCGATCTAACGCCTTCATAATTCCCATGTAAACGTTCCTTTCCTGCTCGGGAATGATTTGTAGTGTTTCTGCCGCTTCGCCTTTAAGAGCCACAATTAACGCTGCAACACATTGTTCTTCAGTCCACTGATTTTGCTTAATCGCCGTTTCGAATTGGAACTTAAAAATGCTGAAGGATGTTGTTCCATCAAATGTTGGTGGTTTTATCTTAACTGCATTAACCGTCTGGATCACTTGTTGTGTCGTTCCATTCGCCTTGACATCTTGGAGCTCTTTCTCGAGACGTTTAACTTCCGTTTGAAAATCTTGTTTAACCAATTCAAATTTTTGTTGAACCGTCCCTTTAACATTTTGAATTTGTTCGTGTACTTCTGTTTGCAGTTTTTCCACTTTACCGTGTAGTGTAGAAGATAACTCCAGAAACTTCTCGTCCATTTTATTTTGGCAATCTTCTATTTTGTGTTTAATGTCCGCGTTCGATTGTTTAATGTCCGCTCCTTGTTGTTCCATTTGTACCATCTTCTGTTTAATGTCCGCCCCTTGTTGCTCCATCGATTGTTTAATTCCACCCAACTGTTGTCCCATCATATTCATAGCAGCCATCAACTGCGATAAATCAAAACTTCCAGATGGGTTTTGTGTTGTTTCGACCACCGTTTGTACGTCCTTTTCTTTCTTATCCATACTGATCTCGTCCGTTTTTTCCTCCTCGAAATCATACACGTCTGGATTTAAACCTTCCTTCTCCATAACCTCACGTAGTCGCTCCACCAAACTAGCTTTTGTGCCTTCACTGGCCAAACCTCGCTGTTTCAGCTGCTCCTTTAGTTGCGCAAGCTTTAATTCGTAGAGTATCATTTTTCTTTATTATTCACAATCCCACCGCTGTCACCAATTGTTACGATTTTGCCTTGTCACTCAAGGTTCGAATCACTGGATTGTGAATAAATACAACTGCTTCAAATTTGAACTCACACAATTTATTTACAAAACACAATTTATTATACAACACAAAATTCCCAATTAATTATTATAATTATAACACACTTTTTAATTATCCCTTTAATAATCGCTTTAATAATCACTTTAATAATCTTTCTATTTAACCTTCACTGTATCACGTTTAAAATAAGACTCAGCATTCCACATCAACGCGCGCCTTTATATACCAAAATATTTGTTTCCAGAATAATCCTAAATGCGCATCGAGCAAATATGTTAGTATAGAAATGACGCCTAAATGTTGAGTATAAATATAAATGCAATTGAACTATTAATGAAATTAACTTATTCTATTCTAATCTAGGTGTCACCGTAACAATATATATTGTTACGGTGACACCTGGATTAGAATAGAATAACTTAATTTCATTAATTGTTCAATGCATTTGTGATTTATACTCAACATTTAGGCGTCATTTCTATACTAACATATTTGCTCGATGCGCATTTAGGATTATTCTAGAAACAAATATTTTGGTATATAAAGGCGCGCGTTGACGTGGAATGCTGAGTCTTATTTTAAACGTGATACAGTGAAGGTTAAATAGAAAGATTATTAAAGTGATTATTAAAGCGATTATTAAAGTGATAATTAAAAAGTGTGTTATAATTTTAATAATTGATTGGGAATTTTGTGTTGTATAATAAATTGTGTTGTATAATAAATTGTGTTGTATAATAAATTGTGTTGTGTAAATAAATTGTGTGAGTTCAAATTTGAAGCAGTTGTATTTATTCACAATCCTGTGATTCGAACCTTGAGTGACAAGGCAAAATCGTAACAATTGGTGACAGCGGCGGGATTGTGAATAATAAAGAAAATGATGCTCTACGAATTAAAGCTTGCACAATTAAAGGAGCAGCTGAAACAGCGAGGTTTGGCCAGTGAAGGCACAAAAGCTAGTTTGGTGGAGCGACTACGTGAGGCCATGGAGAAGGACGGTTTAAATCCAGACATATATGATTTCGAGGAGGAAAAAACGGATGAGACCGGTGTGGACAAGAAAGAAGGCGACGTACAAATGGTGGTCGGAACAACACAAAACCCATCCGGAAGTTTCGATTTATCGCAGTTGCTGGCTGCTATGAATCAAATGATGGGACAACAGGTGGAGCAACAAGGGGCGGACATTAAACATCAAATGGAACAACAAGGAGCGGACATTAAAGAGAAGATGGTACAAATGGAGCAACAAGGGGCGGACATTAAAAACCAAATAGAAGTTGGTCAAAAGAAAATGGACGAGAAGTTTCTGGAGTTATCTTCCACACTACACGGTAAAGTGGAAAAACTGCAAACAGAAGTACACGAACAAATTCAAAATGTTAAAGGGACGGTTCAACAAAAATTTGAATTGGTTAAACAAGATTTTCAAACGGAAGTTAAACGTCTCGAGAAAGAGCTCCAAGATGTCAAGGCGAATGGAACGACACAACAAGTGATCCAGACGGTTAATGCAGTTAAGATAAAACCACCAACATTTGATGGAACAACATCCTTCAGCATTTTTAAGTTCCAATTCGAAACGGCGATTAAGCAAAATCAGTGGACTGAAGAACAATGTGTTGCAGCGTTAATTGTGGCTCTTAAAGGCGAAGCGGCAGAAACACTACAAATCATTCCCGAGCAGGAAAGGAACGTTTACATGGGAATTATGAAGGCGTTAGATCGAAAATACGGAAGTGACCACAAACGAGAAATCTATCGTATGGAATTGAAGGGTCGATACCAAAGAGGAGGAGAATCGCTACAGGAATATTCATCGGCAAGTGAGCGGCTCGCGCATTTAGCACATTCAAATATGTCGGCCGATTACATGGAGCGAATTAAAATAGATGCATTCATTGACGGTATTCGAGATCCTGAGACGCGCAGAGCGGTGATGTTGTCACCTAAGGCAACTTTTACGGAAACCATCACGTATGCGTTAACAAACGAAACTGTTCAGGCCATCGTCAAACCAGCAATGGAAATTCGCCGAGTAGAGATTGATTCCAGAATGGAAACTGAGCGGGCTATGCCAAGGTTCAGATATGGAAGTAGCAGGATTAAATGCTGGGTATGTAATAGAATGGGTCACATCTCACGGGACTGTTTGGAGATTAAGAAGAAAGGAGGAAGATCGCCATCTCCTATGAAGCGTAGACCAAACGAACAGCAGAGAGAGGCCAACAAGGAGGGTCGGACGACATTGGAGTCGTTAAAAAGAGACAGCTTGAAGGAGCAAAATCTGACTCCCACAACCGATTGCCCCATAAGGTCCATCCAAGTTTCGAGAGTAGAAAGAGGCGATGACAGCTTGACAGATGAAGCCAATATTGAACATCGAAAGGAAAGCGCACATGATAATGCCAACGCTTTATTAAGAAGACCATGTCCCGCGGAATGCAAGAATTATGGGCATGTGGAGGTCAAGGAAAACATCGTCGATATTCGGCTCATGCAAGCGCTACCTGAGGAGCAATGGACTGATGAAGTGATCAAGAAGGAGCAATTACGGGATGCTGACCTATCATTCATCATGAAACATAAGGAAAAGGAACACCGTCCCACATGGAGTGAAATAGCTGACAAAACTCCCATTGTAAAAGCATACTGGGCTCAATGGGATAGCCTCCACATAGAAAATGGATGTTTAAAACGAAAGTGGGAAAGCACGGATGGCAAAGTAAAACAATTGTTGGTAGTGGTGCCAAAAGATCGGATAGCGGAAATCCTCAAGGAGTATCATGGAGGAGCAAGTGGAGGTCACCTAGGGATTAATAAAACATTAGCCAAAATTCGTCAACGTTTCTACTGGTCCGGATGTAGACAGTCAGTAGTAGAATGGTGTCGAAGATGTGACCAATGTGCGGCAGTAAAGGGACCAGCACGAAAAAGCCGTGGAACCATGAAACAATATAATGTCGGGGCACCATTTGAGAGAATTGCAATGGATGTGGCGGGGCCATTTCCGACTACCGAGAGCGGAAATAAATATGTGCTAGTAATAATGGATTATTTCAGCAAATGGCCGGAAGTGTACCCGATACCCAATCAGGAGACAACAACAATAGCTGATGCCGTGGTCAACAACTGGATTAGCAGATTTGGTGTACCGATGGAAATTCACACGGATCAAGGAAGAAATTTCGAATCGGTGGTATTTCAGGAGATATGTCAGATGCTTGGAATCAATAAAACAAGAACGAAAGGAACCAACGCAACTGGGATCGACATATACCGATGTTCCTGATGGCCTACCGATCAGCGGTACATGACACAACAGGAGTGACACCAGCTAAAACCATATTTGGGAACAATCTGCGATTACCAGGAGATTTAAAGTTTGGGGCTGTTCCATCAGCAGCTCTATGCGGACAGGATTACGTCGACCGGATGAAAGAGGAACTTAATGAAATACATCAATTTGTACGGGAGAAAATTCGAATATCAAGTGATCGAATGAAAGCTCGATATGACATACGAGCAAATAATCAAGGCTTCGAGGAAGGGCAATTGGTATGGCTTCACAACCCGCAACGGCAGAAGGGATTATCACCGAAGTTGCAACCCACATGGGAAGGACCTTACACTGTCATTAAAAAGTTGAACGACGTGGTTTATCGCATACAGAAAGGACGGAAAGGTAAACCAAAGGTGGTGCATTTAGAACGTTTGGCGCTCTACAGAGGAGGTGATCTGGATCCTGTTCGGGACGAACAGGCTTAGGTGGGGGGTAGTGTTACGGTGACACCTGGATTAGAATAGAATAACTTAATTTCATTAATTGTTCAATTGCATTTGTGATTTATACTCAACATTTAGACGTCATTTCTATACTAACATATTTGCTCGATGCGCATTTAGGATTATTCTAGAAACAAATATTTTGGTATATAAAGGCGCGCGTTGACGTGGAATGCTGAGTCTTATTTTAAACGTGATACAGTGAAGGTTAAATAGAAAGATTATTAAAGTGATTATTAAAGCGATTATTAAAGTGATAATTAAAAAGTGTGTTATAATTATAATAATTAATTGGGAATTTTGTGTTGTATAATAAATTGTGTTGTATAATAAATTGTGTTGTGTAAATAAATTGTGTGAGTTCAAATTTGAAGCAGTTGTATTTATTCACAATCCAGTGATTCGAACCTTGAGTGACAAGGCAAAATCGTAACAATTGGGGCAGCGGAGGGATTGTGAATAATAAAGAAAATGATACTCTACGAATTAAAGCTTGCGCAATTAAAGGAGCAGCTTGTAACGTGCGTTCCATTTATGCAACGCGTATATTGTTTCACCTGCTGTGACACCCTGTTATATCATCATTATTTTATACCAATAGATTTGTTATTACGCCTGCGAGATCTGCATGCTGTTAGTACAGTGTACTTTTAGGCGATTTCTTATTATTAAAAATGACTTGCATTATGGGTGTATGCACCATACTCTGTCTGTAAAAAAAAAAAAAAAATATAACAATCGAACGATAAATTTTATGGCGTTAGCGGATTTTGTCTGTTCGTACGGCATATAAACACCGAATGATTGTTTCTTGTAGAAAACGAAAAATAATTTTAGTGAGTTAGAGTTTGGTATTCGATTGAATAGAAGCGAAAGCAAATTGTGAGTCAGTCTAAAGCTCTATTCAAATAAAAAGTGAATACAATAATTTTGGAATTTGCGTTGTGTTCCGTGAACCAATTTTTGGGATTACTTTGAAGTAATCTTAGTGGTGTAAATATAACTTAAAAATAATTAATCTAACTTTATGTGAGAAGTTGTATGCTGCAATTCGCATTTAATACGTATAGAGTGCTATAGATTCGCTGTAATAATCCGAATCCAAATTTTGTGTTAGTGCACGAATAAAAAGACAACTTATAAGTGCAAATGGACGGTATATAATAATTTTTGTTATAAGTTGCGAATGGACAGATATATATATACTATTAAATATAGATTGTGTAGTGCTACGGTAAACTACGGGTGCCTATAGTGTGTGCAGAATTCGAGCGCTGATAAAAGGGTGTGTGAACTGGCACCTGTACATGATTAATGATATAAACTGTAGCGGTACTACGACAAACTACGAACGCCGATGGTGTGTGCTTAAATCGTGCGTTGAAATTGGCGTGTGTATTAGTACCAGTACCTACGTCGGTTATTATATTACGGTATTGGTATAGCCGAGCGAAAGCCTTGTGGTCTACTAAAGCAACGGAGGAGCCTTGCTGAAAATTTTGGTGGCGTGTTATTTTTGTCTTCGGTATCCGGAGCGATTTTGCTGAGCGAACGGTGGACAAGGTCGAGAGCGAGGACGTGGAGCTGCCTGTGGCGTGGTCCAGAGGTCGACGGGCATTTTACGGACAGGGTTTTTTTTGGTTGAAGAGTCTGAGTATTTTTATCTTATTTTTCTATTATTTTTCTATTTCTATTTTTTCTGTAATTAAAAGTTCTTTATGTAATCTAGTGACATTTTCTAAAATGGATTAATCCTTGTTGTTCTTTTTTTTATATAGTTACAATCTCGTTTTGGTTGCAGAGGCCGTGCCCCCGGATGTGGAAAGCGCTTTCTTCGTTCGAGGAACAAGGTAACCTCTTTTGGTTTATACATATAAATTTTTTTTTTGTGAGTACCGCTTTGCTCAGTTAATCTCATATTATTCAATTTAAAAATGTTGCTTATTGTTTTTTTCTTTAAATATGTTTTTATTTAATTTTTTTTTCTTTTTCATTATTATATAATAATTGCAATTACAAAATTTGTGATCTTTTTGAACATTTTTATTTTTTTTTCTTGTTAAATTTGGTTGTCAATAAATATAACTTTAAATATGAACAAGTCTTGCCAAGTTAATATGCAGGAGTGAGTAGAGATGGATCTAGCGTGAGTGGAGGGAATGAGGTAAGTGTTGGAGGGAGTCGGAGTGCTGTCTTTCTTTCTTTAATTTTTTTTTTCTCTGAGTACGGGTTTTTTTTTTTTGAAATGTGATCCGGAAGATCTCCCGAGTGTACCACCCACGACCATAGGACCCTTCACCGAATGTTTTTTCCTCCTCGAAATCATACACGTCTGGATTTAAACTTTCCTTCTCCATGGCCTCACGTAGTCGCTCCACCAAACTAGCTTTTGTGCCTTCACTGGCCAAACCTCGCTGTTTCAACTGCTCCTTTAATTGCGCAAGCTTTAATTCGTAGAGTATCATTTTCTTTATTATTCACAATCCCACCGCTGTCACCAATTGTTACGATTTTGCCTTGTCACTCAAGGTTCGAATCACTGGATTGTGAATAAATACAACTGCTTCAAATTTGAACTCACACAATTTATTTACACAACACAATTTATTATACAACACAATTTATTATACAACACAATTTATTATACAACACAATTTATTATACAACACAATTTATTATACAACACAAAATTCCCAATTAATTATTATAATTATAACACACTTTTTAATTATCACTTTAATAATCGCTTTAATAATCACTTTAATAATCTTTCTATTTAACCGTCGGTTATTATATTACGGTATTGGTATAGCCGAGCGAAAGCCTTGTGGTCTACTAAAGCAACGGAGGAGCCTTGCTGAAAATTTTGGTGGCGTGTTATTTTTGTCTTCGGTATCCGGAGCGATTTTGCTGAGCGAACGGTGGACAAGGTCGAGAGCGAGGACGTGGAGCTGCCTGTGGCGTGGTCCAGAGGTCGACGGGCATTTTACGGACAGGGTTTTTTTTGGTTGAAGAGTCTGAGTATTTTTATCTTATTTTTCTATTATTTTTCTATTTCTATTTTTTCTGTAATTAAAAGTTCTTTATGTAATCTAGTGACATTTTCTAAAATGGATTAATCCTTGTTGTTCTTTTTTTTATATAGTTACAATCTCGTTTTGGTTGCAGAGGCCGTGCCCCCGGATGTGGAAAGCGCTTTCTTCGTTCGAGGAACAAGGTAACCTCTTTTGGTTTATACATATAAATTTTTTTTTTGTGAGTACCGCTTTGCTCAGTTAATCTCATATTATTCAATTTAAAAATGTTGCTTATAGTTTTTTTCTTTAAATATGTTTTTATTTAATTTTTTTTTCTTTTTCATTATTATATAATAATTGCAATTACAAAATTTGTGATCTTTTTGAACATTTTTATTTTTTTTCTTGTTAAATTTGGTTGTCAATAAATATAACTTTAAATATGAACAAGTCTTGCCAAGTTAATATGCAGGAGTGAGTAGAGATGGATCTAGCGTGAGTGGAGGGAATGAGGTAAGTGTTGGAGGGAGTCGGAGTGCTGTCTTTCTTTCTTTAATTTTTTTTTTCTCTGAGTACGGGGTTTTTTTTTTTTGAAATGTGATCCGCAAGATCTCCCGAGTGTACCACCCACGACCATAGGACCCTTCACCGAATGAGCTAGCGGGAAAACAGGAGGAGTCTGTACACTGGGAGGGTCACATTCGACTCCATCATCAATGGAAGAATACGATAATGTTTTTCCCTTTTGGCAACGGCATTCTGAACCCGGTGTCGTTACAAAAGAGATGGCGCCCAAACTACGTTATACGTGCACATAATGTTTGATTTTGTTTCGAATGCGAGATTGATAAATTTTGTGATTGCCGAGAAAATGCATCGACATTCCGTTGATTTATGATAGCTTGATGATGTCTTAATCATTTTCTCGTTGATGTCAAGTGATGATTAATCTCATGTTCGAACCTCGAACATTATTATTTTTATTTCATTTACAGTCTTATTTTCAATTTAGTTTTTTTGTTTTGTAGTACAGACATAAATGACTTAGTTCAGAAGTTTCGCTTTTTCTACTAGTGGCCTTCCCATTTTATAAGCATTTCCATACCTTTGAGTATTAGACGAATGCCTTTTTGATGAAATGTAGAATACCCGGTAAAAGCGAGCCTTATGGCTTTGTCACTTGTGTGCGGTACCCTTTTCATTGAGTTTAAACCAACTAATTATCCCATACGGTAGATTAATTACTCTTATGTTATACTCAATTCGTAAATTTAATCCATAAGTTACTCCGATACGCACTCTGACATTCATCCAGCCCACTCATTCAAATCACTCACGCTGTGGTCTCGAAATTATTTACTATATAATTTTATATTACTATATTATATTATTTACTATATAATTTATTTGAAATCATATATATATATATATATATATATATATATATATATATATATATATATATATATATATATATATATATATATAACAAATTATTTTATTATTACATAATATCATTCCGCTAATAATCACTTTGTTTAGCTTATTATTAAATTATATATATAAAATTATATATAAAAATTTTAATATATAAAAAAAAAAAAAAACAAAAAAAAAAAAAAATTTTTTTTTGCCTTTAAACTACTTTATTTTATCATTCAAATTTTGTCGTATATCTTTCCTTATTGTCTGGGTCGTAATTTCTCTTAAATACGATACGGTTACACTTTCAATTTTTCTGTCTTAAATTTATCGTCCATAACGCATTGTTGTTTTCCGGTAAGGTTTCATACTTGCTTTGAAAATGGATATTTCAATTCTAAATCCGGACGAATTTGAAATTGAATGTGTAGTTCGCGACATAAAAGGAGGGTCGATAGATAAACTTCAGGCACTCAAAACAGCAATAACTAACGAAGTTGCAAACCCGGTATTGAAGCCATACAAGGCACATGCGGCAGCTCGTTCTGCACCACAACGGGAATTGAGACGATGTGCCCTCAAGATAAAAGAACATAGGGATTGGATTACGAGTATCAACCCTGATGACAAAAAGAAACAGAAAGAATCTATAGACCAGACCGAGCCTGAGTATGCCCCAACACCGAAGGAAATACGTACTGCGGAATCCAGGCTACTACACGTCCAAGGGCGGTTGGAAAGGTTATTATTTAGTACCAAAACCTATAAGGAACAATGCCGTGAATATTTGGCTTCGCTTGGATTAATGTTGATGGCGGTGGAATCGTTACAAGAAGGTGGTGATAATCTAGATGAAACTTTGGGACAAATTAGGGCAAATCCGCAAGAAGACCCAGAGGAACTCTCAACATCCGAGGATGAAGAGTCCCCCCAAACCCCAAAGAATCCAAAAGAACCGCCTAGAACAAAAAGACACCAATCTACTTCAGAACCACACGGAGGATTTGACAAGGATATCCAGGATGTGTCTAATGTACTTTCTAGTACAGTTCTTTCTCCTAAAACGCCGGCGTATTCCGCACACCACTTGGACAAATGGAAAATTTCGTTCAACGGCGATTCTCGTGAGTTGGCGGTCGAGAGGTTCTTGTTCCGGGTGGAACACCAGGCCTCTACATTTGGAATTGCGCAGGACGAGTTGGTGCATCAACTAGGAGCATTGCTGAAAGGCGCGGCGCTGAATTGGTACTGGTGTCATATCGAACGCAACCCGGATGTATCTTGGAGCACATTAAAGACGAACTTGATCGAACGCTTCCAAGACCGGAGGACCGAACACGATATCAGGAGAAGCTTAGAGTCCAGAAAGCAGAAACCACATGAGTGCTTCCGAACGTTTTATAATGATATCATAGCGTTGTCGCTGCAGTTCCGAACCCCACTTCCCGATTCAGAACTTCTTCACATCGTTCGACGCAACATGAGGAAAGGCTTCCAAAACGCGCTGGCAGATCAAGAGATATTCTCCATTGCTTTCCTGGTACGACGATGCTTGGCCTTAGAAGATACCTGGAGCAGAACTGGATACGAGCCCGAAAAACTGTGTGTGCGTAAATATGTGGACGAAGTGGAGTTAGATGAACAAGTCCTACAGACGGACCAAGTGGATGAAGTAAATTGGCGGTCACGAAAGGAACATCCTCCGATGCAACCCGGTAAAACGGTACCTATTACTAACTCGGGGAATTTACAAATTTGCTGGAACTGCCAGGACATCGGCCATATGTACATGGATTGTCCCAAACCACTAGTGTGCTTCGGCTGCGGCCGTCCTGGTATTGTCAAACCACATTGTTTCCGATGTTCGGGAAACTCCCATACGAGGGTTCGTTTCGCTGGGAATCCGACACCCTCTCCTCTCCCCAGAACCGTACCCAACGTCCACAACGACCAACCGTTGTCACATCCACCCCCGAAATAACCTCATTCCTATTTCCGTTTAGCCACCACCACCCTTCACTTGCATTACCTACTAACTCGTCTTCACGTGGACTTATCCGAGTTCGTAATTATTGGAACCATAAGCGCGCTCTTCGCGAAATTATTTCTGAAGCCTTGGTGGACGACGTTATTGATACTCGACCTTATGTTAAAGTGGTTTTAAATGGAGACGAATATCGTGGCTTACTCGATAGTGGGGCTACCATAACAGCCTTAGGTTTGGGAAGTGAAAAGTTTTTGGAAGACTCTCGGTATAGGATTTTTCATTTACCTACTAGTATACAAACCGCATCTGGAGACAAGGCCAGAGTATTTGGGTATTTATACGCTTCCATCAATTATAATGGTATAGAAAAAACTCTAAAAGTCTTTATAGTTCCTAGTCTCAAGCAAAAGCTGTACTTAGGAATCGATTTCTGGCGTGAGTTCGACATTTGTATTAAAAGTCCCTCTCAGGTTATGAACTTACTCCTCAGCAAACACAAATCCTAAATGACGTAACCAAGGAATTCCCTTCGTGTGATAAGCTAGGATTGGGTCGAACAAATCTGGTGACTCACCATATTGACGTGGGAGACGCTAAGCCTATCAAGCAACGGCACTACTCTGTATCTCCGGCGGTCCAGAAAATCCTATACGGAGAATTAGACAGGATGTTGCCTCTCGGAGTAATTGAGGAGTCCAATAGTTCCTGGAGTTCCCCGGTGACATTGGTCACAAAGTCAAATGGCAAAGTTCGAATGTGCTTAGATGCCCGACGACTGAACGAAGTGACGATCAGGGACGCGTACCCCCTACCGATCATCGATGGGCTTCTGAGTCGGTTGGATCAAACCAAATTCATTTCTAGCATTGATTTGAAAGATGCGTTTTGGCAGATCCAGTTGACTCAGGAGTCCAGAGATAAAACGGCGTTCACGGTCCCTGGTCGCCCTTTATATCAGTTCGTTGTAATGCCATTTGGACTTTGCAACGCGCCACAGACTTTATGCAGACTGATGCATCGGGTTATCCCACACCAATTACACGAAAAAGTCTTCGTCTATTTAGACGACCTTCTCATTACCTCCGAGAGTTTCGAAGAACACATTCGGTTGCTCAAACAAGTAGCCTTTCTACTTAGCTCCGCAGGCCTAACCGTGAATCTTGCTAAGAGCCATTTTCTGTTAAGCGAAATCCGCTACTTGGGGTATGTGGTGGGGGATGGTTGCCTAAAGGTGGATGAAGAAAAAGTAAAGGCCATCCTATCGTTTCCGGTGCCGAACACCGTCAGAAAGGTACGTAGGTTTTTGGGTATGTCAGGGTGGTACCGTAGATTCATTGCATCGTACGCTACTCTGGCAGCTCCAATTACCGAACTACTAAAAAAGAACCGCACTTTTAAATGGACAGCAGACTGTCAGGCATCTTTCGAGCAATTAAAACTAGCATTATCACGAGCCCCTGTATTAGTGCATCCCGATTTTTCCCGACCTTTTAGCATACAATGTGACGCTAGTAGTACAGGCGTGGGCGGCGTGTTATTTCAAGTCGATGATGATGGTAGCGAGCGCCCTATCGCATATATGTCCCAGAAACTTAACGCCGCACAGCGAAACTATTCGGTCACCGAATTGGAATGTCTTGCCGCTGTGCTATGCGTAAAGAAGTTTAGGTCGTATATCGAGGGGTACTCGTTTACCATCATCACTGACCATGCGAGCCTCAAATGGCTGATGGGACAGACTGATTTATGTGGTCGACTCGCCCGATGGGCACTGAAATTGCAAGGCTTCACATTTAAAATTATGCATCGGAAAGGATCGCAGAATGTGGTCCCAGATGCTCTATCACGAGCTTTTATGGAAGAAGTAAGTGATGAACCATTGCATTTAGATCTCGATTCCTCCGCATTCCATACGGACGAGTACGCCAGTCTCGCTGTCAAGGTGCAAACTAACCCTTCTTCGTACGTGAATCTTCGAGTGGTCAATGACAAAGTATATATCAACCCCTCTAATCGGCTTGATGATCCCAGTAGTGACGTCCCATTGTGGAAACTCTACGTTCCAGGAAATTTAACAGAACGACTGATTCAACTAGCACATGACCCCCCGTCGTCGTCTCATTTAGGAATAGCTAAAACCCTTACCCGATTACAGAGGTACTACTATTGGCCAACAATGGCCAACGACGTTAAGAAATATATAGCTAATTGCCAAATTTGTAAGGAATCGAAGGCACCGAATTCCGCCATCCAACCTCCGATGGGCCAACAAATAAAAGCTGTTAGGCCAATGCAGCATCTATGCATGGATTTCTTGGGACCCTACCCCAGGTCTGCTAATGGTAATGCGTATCTATTTATTGTATTAGACTTGTATTCTAAATATATATTCCTTAAGCCAATGAAGCAAGCTTTAGCTTCAGCAGTTGTACACTACCTGGAAAGGGATATCTTTTCAGTATTTTCAGTACCCGAGACAGTTACATCCGATAATGGGGTTCAGTTCACCTCGACTGTCTTGAAGAATTTATTTACAAAACTTGGAGTAACCCATATGTTCACACCAAAGTATTCACCGCAATGCAACCCATCTGAAAGGGTCAATCGATCCATACTCGCGGCATTGCGCTCCTACATTAAAGAGGACCATCGAAAATGGGATCAACACCTCCACGAGATCGCATCAGCACTAAGAAACGCTAACCATAGCGCAACTAATTATTCACCACACTATTTGATGTTCGGACAACATTTCGTAGGCCATGGGGACGAATATAGATTATTGAGGGAGTTAAACGCTATTACCAATAGAGATATCGTTACATTAAGCAAAACCGACCGCCTTAGTCTAGCGCAACGGAATGTGCTGGCTCATTTAGAAGCGGCATACTGGAAAAATGTTCATACCTACAATTTGCGTAGTCGACAGAGAGAGTTGCAAATAGGTCAAACTGTTTTTGTCCGCAATTTTATGCTGAGTGATGCTATAAAACATCAGTCCGCGAAATTAGCTCCAAAAATTTTAAAGGCCATTATTCTACGAAAAATTGGAAACGTTGCTTACGAACTGTGTTCCCCGGAGGGCAAATCTATAGGAGTGTATCACAGTAAAGATATTCGTGAGTAACCAAGAGTATATTGATTTTGTCGACCAGACGAATTTTTTTTTTATAGCGTTTTTTATTTTATGCCCGGCTTTTGAGACGCTCAGTGGTCGATGGGTACGTCCCCACGATCTGTAACGTGCGTTCCATTTATGCAACGCGTATATTGTTTCACCTGCTGTGACACCCTGTTATATCATCATTATTTTATACCAATAGATTTGTTATTACGCCTGCGAGATCTGCATGCTGTTAGTACAGTGTACTTTTAGGCGATTTCTTATTATTAAAAATGACTTGCATTATGGGTGTATGCACCATACTCTGTCTGTAAAAAAAAAAAAAAAATATAAAAATCGAACGATAAATTTTATGGCGTTAGCGGATTTTGTCTGTTCGTACGGCATATAAACACCGAATGATTGTTTCTTGTATAAAACGAAAAATAATTTTAGTGAGTTAGAGTTTGGTATTCGATTGAATAGAAGCGAAAGCAAATTGTGAGTCAGTCTAAAGCTCTATTCAAATAAAAAGTGAATACAATAATTTTGGAATTTGCGTTGTGTTCCGTGAACCAATTTTTGGGATTACTTTGAAGTAATCTTAGTGGTGTAAATATAACTTAAAAATAATTAATCTAACTTTATGTGAGAAGTTGTATGCTGCAATTCGCATTTAATACGTATAGAGTGCTATAGATTCGCTGTAATAATCCGAATCCAAATTTTGTGTTAGTGCACGAATAAAAAGACAACTTATAAGTGCAAATGGACGGTATATAATAATTTTTGTTATAAGTTGCGAATGGACAGATATATATACTATTAAATATAGATTGTGTAGTGCTACGGTAAACTACGGGTGCCTATAGTGTGTGCAGAATTCGAGCGCTGATAAAAGGGTGTGTGAACTGGCACCTGTACATGATTAATGATATAAACTGTAGCGGTACTACGACAAACTACGAACGCCGATGGTGTGTGCTTAAATCGTGCGTTGAAATTGGCGTGTGTATTAGTACCAGTACCTACGTCGGTTATTATATTACGGTATTGGTATAGCCGAGCGAAAGCCTTGTGGTCTACTAAAGCAACGGAGGAGCCTTGCTGAAAATTTTGGTGGCGTGTTATTTTTGTCTTCGGTATCCGGAGCGATTTTGCTGAGCGAACGGTGGACAAGGTCGAGAACGAGGACGTGGAGCTGCCTGTGGCGTGGTCCAGAGGTCGACGGGCATTTTACGGACAGGGTTTTTTTTGGTTGAAGAGTCTGAGTATTTTTATCTTATTTTTCTATTATTTTTCTATTTCTATTTTTTCTGTAATTAAAAGTTCTTTATGTAATCTAGTGACATTTTCTAAAATGGATTAATCCTTGTTGTTCTTTTTTTTATATAGTTACAATCTCGTTTTGGTTGCAGAGGCCGTGCCCCCGGATGTGGAAAGCGCTTTCTTCGTTCGAGGAACAAGGTAACCTCTTTTGGTTTATACATATAAATTTTTTTTTTGTGAGTACCGCTTTGCTCAGTTAATCTCATATTATTCAATTTAAAAATGTTGCTTATTGTTTCTTTCTTTAAATATGTTTTTATTTAATTTTTTTTTTCTTTTTCATTATTATATAATAATTGCAATTACAAAATTTGTGATCTTTTTGAACATTTTTATTTTTTTTTCTTGTTAAATTTGGTTGTCAATAAATATAACTTTAAATATGAACAAGTCTTGCCAAGTTAATATGCAGGAGTGAGTAGAGATGGATCTAGCGTGAGTGGAGGGAATGAGGTAAGTGTTGGAGGGAGTCGGAGTGCTGTCTTTCTTTCTTTAATTTTTTTTTTCTCTGAGTACGGGTTTTTTTTTTTTTGAAATGTGATCCGGAAGATCTCCCGAGTGTACCACCCACGACCATAGGACCCTTCACCGAATGAGCTAGCGGGAAAACAGGAGGAGTCTGTACACTGGGAGGGTCACATTCGACTCCATCATCAATGGAAGAATACGATAATGTTTTTCCCTTTTGGCAACGGCATTCTGAACCCGGTGTCGTTACAAGCTGAAACAGCGAGGTTTGGCCAGTGAAGGCACAAAAGCTAGTTTGGTGGAGCGACTACGTGAGGCCATGGAGAAGGAAGGTTTAAATCCAGACGTGTATGATTTCGAGGAGGAAAAAACGGACGAGATCAGTATGGATAAGAAAGAAAAGGACGTACAAACGGTGGTTGAAACAACACAAAACCCATCTGGAAGTTTCGATTTATCGCAGTTAATGGCAGCTATGAATCGAATGATGGGACAACAGTTGGGTGGAATTAAACAATCGATGGAGCAACAAGGGGCGGACATGAAACAGCAGATGTTACAAGTGGAGCAACAAGGAGCACACATTAAACAGAAGATGGTA
Organism: Nephrotoma flavescens; assembly: GCA_932526605.1. Classification (NCBI taxonomy): domain Eukaryota; kingdom Metazoa; phylum Arthropoda; class Insecta; order Diptera; family Tipulidae; genus Nephrotoma; species Nephrotoma flavescens. The sequence continues at coordinate 158,351,331 of OW052220.1, read as the reverse complement.
CAAATGGAGCAACAAGGAGCGGACATTAAAAACCAAATAGAAGTTGGTCAAAAGAAAATGGACGATAAGTTTCTGGAGTTATCTTCTACACTACACGGTAAAGTGGAAAAACTGCAAACAGAAGTACACGAACAAATTCAAAATGTTAAAGGGACGGTTCAACAAAAATTTGCTCCAAGATGTCAAGGCGAATGGAACGACACAACAAGTGATCCAGACGGTTAATGCAGTTAAGATAAAACCACCAACATTTGATGGAACAACATCCTTCAGTATTTTTAAGTTCCAATTCGAAACGGCGATTAAGCAAAATCAGTGGACTGAAGAACAATGTGTTGCAGCGTTAATTGTGGCTCTTAAAGGCGAAGCGGCAGAAACACTACAAATCATTCCCGAGCAGGAAAGGAACGTTTACATGGGAATTATGAAGGCGTTAGATCGAAAATACGGAAGTGACCACAAACGAGAAATCTATCGCATGGAATTGAAGGGTCGATACCAAAGAGGAGGAGAATCGCTACAGGAATATTCATCGGCAATTGAGCGGCTCGCGCATTTAGCACATTCAAATATGTCGGCCGATTACATGGAGCGAATTAAAATAGATGCATTCATTGACGGTATTCGAGATCCTGAGACGCGCAGAGCGGTGATGTTGTCACCTAAGGCAACTTTCACGGAAACCATCGCTTGTGCGTTAACAAACGAAACTGCGCAAACCATCATCAAACCAGCAATGAAAATTCGTCGAGTGGAGATTGATTCCAGAATAGACTCCGAGCGGGCTACGCCAAGGTTCAGAGATGGAAGTGGCAGGATTAAATGCTGGGTATGTGATAGAATGGGTCACATCTCACGGGACTGTTGGGAGATTAAGAAGAAACGAGCACGGTCGCCATCTCCTATGAAGCGTAGATCAAACGAGGAGCAGATAGAATCCAGAAGGGCTGGTCAGACTGCAGCGGAGTCGTTAAACTAAAAAGAGTCAGTTTGCAGGGGCAGAAGCTGACTCCCACAACCGATTGCCCCATAACCTCCATCCATGTTTCGAGAATAGCAAGAAGCGGTGACAGCTTAACAATTGAAGCCGATATTGATGGGAAGAAATGCATGATCACGCTGGATACGGGAGCAACTCATACGATTGTTCGTGAGGATATTATCAATGGAATTATGGAACCAGCTAATGGAATGAAATTACGAACGGCGACTGGAGAAAATTCAGCAATAAAAGGGAAAAAGATCGTCAAAATAAGGATTGGGCCAAATCACTTTCAACACGAGGTGCTGGTTGCAGATATTGTAGACGAAGTCATCTTGGGGATGGACTTTATGAGAACGAATGGCTTCGTGGTGGATGTTGGACGGGGTGTATTAACCTACGATAATATCGAGTTGCCACTTCACGTTAGCGCCGCTATAGGAGAAACGAGCAGGCAAATTATAATGGATCATCGGGAGAAGCTGCCACCGAACTCGGAAACAATAGTATGGGCAAGATTGGAGGAAGATTCTGGGTCACCCAGGTTGTGGGTTGTGGAAGCCAATGAAGCGGAGAGCGGAGCCAGAGAAATTATGATCGGGAAAGTCCTGGTGAAACCAGACAGCGATAATAGAGTACCAATTAGGACTCTAAATCTCTCGGATAAGACGAAAACCATCAAGAAAGGGACAATAATCGGAAAATGCGAAGAAATATCTGTAATTGTGAAGTGCGAGCAGATAAATCCGATTAATACGACTAACTTGCAAGGGCAGAAAGAGGTTGTAGAACAACTCATGGAGAAATGGACCGAAGATCTTACCATGGAACAGAAAAATTTGGCAAAACAATTGCTCGAGCGGTACATGCCAATATTCTGCATTACATCGGACAATAATGGGAGAACACCAATGGTAAAACATCGAATAAATACAGGAGCAGAAATGCCGATTCGCCAACCACCCAGGAGATTACCATTGGCAAAGCAAGGAGAAGTGGATCGAATGGTAAAAGATATGCAAGCAGCAGGGGTAATCGAAACATCAAGCAGTCCATGGAGTTCACCAGTGGTTTTAGTCGAGAAAAAGGATGGTAGCATGAGATTCTGCGTGGATTACCGAAAATTAAATGCTGTGACGAAAAAGGATAGTTACCCCTTGCCAAGGATCGATGACACGTTAGACACATTATCGGGTGCTCGAATATTTTCGACGTTAGATCTGCAAAGCGGCTATTGGCCAGTGGAAGTCCAGGAGGAAGATCGCGAGAAAACGGCATTCAGTGTGGGTAACGGATTATGGCAATTTAATGTTATGCCATTCGGATTATGTAACGCCCCTGCGACTTTTGAACGGCTAATGGAGCGCGTATTAAAGGGATTACATTGGAAGACGTACCTCGTATATTTAGACGACATCATCGTTATGGGCAAGGATTTCGACGAGCATTTAAAGAATTTGGCAGAGGTTTTGGATCGGATACAGTCCGCCGGATTGAAGCTAAGCCCGAAGAAATGCAAACTATTAAGAACGGAAGTAAAATATTTGGGTCATAAGGTAACAACCAATGGAATCCATACCGATGAAGACAAGATCGCAGCAGTGAAGGAATGGCCACGACCTAAAAACTTACATGAATTACGGAGCTTCCTTGGATTGTGCACCTATTATAGACGATTCGTGCCAGGATTCGCCAGTATCGCCAAGAGTTTACACGAGTTAACCAGGAAGAACAAGGCATTCGAATGGAAGGATGATCAGGAAGAGGCATTTGTGGAACTAAGACGACGATTATGCGAAGCACCAATCCTCGCATACCCTATACACAACGTTAAATTCATTTTGGACACCGATGCAAGTAATGATGGTATAGGAGGAGTATTATCACAGGCAACAAATGGTGAGGAACGAGTTATTGCATATTACTCCAAGATGTTATCAAAACCGGAACGAAATTATTGTGTAACACGGAAAGAGTTGTTGGCTATAGTGGAATGTGTGAAACACTTCCATAAGTATCTCTATGGCCAAAAATTTCTTCTACGGACGGATCATGGAGCTTTGCGCTGGTTGTTACAATTCAAAAATCCAGAGGGACAAGTAGCACGTTGGATCGAACGTTTGCAAAGCTACGATTTCCAAATTGAACATCGGAAGGGAAGCGCACATGGAAATGCCGACGCATTATCAAGAAGACCATGTCCCGTGGAATGCAAGCATTGTGGCCATGTGGAGGGTAAGGAAAACATCGTCGATATTCGGCTTATGCAAGTGCTATCTGATGATGAATGGACTGATGAAATGATCAAGAAGGAGCAATTACGGGATGCTGACCTATCATACATCATGGAACATAAGGAAAAGGAACACCGGCCCACATGGAGTGAGATAGCTGACAAAACTCCCATTGTAAAAGCATATCGGGCTCAATGGGATAGCCTCCACATAGAAAAT
>OW052220.1:158248556-158347696 GCA_932526605.1 Nephrotoma flavescens | reverse complement strand
ATATATATATTATATATTATATATTATATATTATATATTATATATTATATATTATATATTATATATTATATATTATATATTATATATTATATATTATATATTATATATTATATATTATATATTATATATTATATATTATATATTATATATTATATATTATATATTATATTATATATTATATATTATATATTATATATTATATATTATATATTATATATTATATATTATATATTATATATTATATATTATATATTATATATTATATATTATATATTATATATTATATATTATATATTATATATTATATATTATATATTATATATTATATATTATATATTATATATTATATATTATATATTATATATTATATATTATATTATATATTATATATTATATATATATATATATTATATATTATATATTATATATTATATATTATATATTATATATTATATATTATATATTATATATTATATATTATATATTATATATTATATATTATATATTATATATTATATATTATATATTATATATTATATATTATATATTATATATTATATATTATATATTATATATTATATATTATATATTATATATTATATATTATATATTATATATTATATATTATATATTATATATTATATATTATATATTATATATTATATATTATATATTATATATTATATATTATATATTATATATTATATATTATATATTATATATTATATATTATATATTATATATTATATATTATATATTATATATTATATATTATATATTATATATTATATATTATATATTATATATTATATATTATATATTATATATTATATATTATATATTATATATTATATATTATATATTATATATTATATATTATATATTATATATTATATATTATATATTATATATTATATATTATATATTATATATTATATATTATATATTATATATTATATATTATATATTATATATTATATATTATATATTATATATTATATATTATATATTATATATTATATATTATATATTATATATTATATATTATATATTATATATTATATATTATATATTATATATTATATATTATATATTATATATTATATATTATATATTATATATTATATATTATATATTATATATTATATATTATATATTATATATTATATATTATATATTATATATTATATATTATATATTATATATTATATATTATATATTATATATTATATATTATATATTATATATTATATATTATATATTATATATTATATATTATATATTATATATTATATATTATATATTATATATTATATATTATATATTATATATTATATATTATATATTATATATTATATATTATATATTATATATTATATATTATATATTATATATTATATATTATATATTATATATTATATATTATATATTATATATTATATATTATATATTATATATTATATATTATATATTATATATTATATATTATATATTATATATTATATATTATATATTATATATTATATATTATATATTATATATTATATATTATATATTATATATTATATATTATATATTATATATTATATATTATATATTATATATTATATATTATATATTATATATTATATATTATATATTATATATTATATATTATATATTATATATTATATATTATATATTATATATTATATATTATATATTATATATTATATATTATATATTATATATTATATATTATATATTATATATTATATATTATATATTATATATTATATATTATATATATATATATATATATATATATATATATATATATATATATATATATATATATATATAATATATATATATATACGTTAGTTTGAGTTGCAATTTATTAAAATAAAACGTATGAAACGTGTCGCGATTATTCGAAACTGAACGAAACTCAATAAAGGAGAATTGTATACATGTATGTGTGAACAGAAAAGACAAAAAACAAAATGGCGGGAGCGAGGTTGTGCATGAATGTAAAATGCTATATTTGAAAATGTTAGAAGAAAAAGATGGCGGCATCCAAATGTGAGAGCAAAATAAAAATTTAGGTTTAAAATGAATATTTTTATTTTATTAAATTTGCGGTATAAAAATATACATACATATATACATATTATATACGAATCTAAATTATATTTTAGTTAATTTTTTAATTATTTTTTATTATTACACAATTTGAAATTATTCTTTGATTGTAATATTAAAAGTTTAAATAATTTTCCAAATAGGTACTATGATTATTGCACATCAAGTTTATTATTTTCGCATTTGTTTTCTACCTAAAAACTTAAAACTGAACTAGAAATTAATTTATGAAAACAATATTTGAATAGATATAAAATATATTTTGATGTAATTTTATTTAAATTAACGCACATCTTTAAATTTTTTTAACAAAATTTTATAAAATTACAAAACTCATGTCGTGAACATGAAACATAAAAACAAACCATGTACATTACACGCTATACACATCGCTACGAAAGAAAAATTGCGGTAACACAGTATACAGTAGTAACAACACATATACGTATACATATACGCTACAAACACTATCATTATAATGTGAAGTTTAACTTTCGTTAATTTTGGATGAAAACGAAGGAAAATACTATGCTCAATTTTTACTTTCGTTTTGTTATACTTGGGATGTAATTTTTTGTTCATCCTATGACGCCCATGTTTTTGTTTGTATTTACCTACAACTCATGTAATTTTTCTATATAAAATCACAGAATATTAAATATACAGAAGTGCCATTGAGTGGATCAAAAAAAATTACCAACCGTCATTTCCTACCTTTTTTTTACGACTCTGAAGTTAGCCACATAAGGAAGAATTACACTGCTAGATTTTCAATAAAAAAAAAATGGCAAATGTCACATTTGTTTATATTTTAAAGTCGGCCATATTGTAAGTATATAAAAATTAATTTTTATTTATTTTATTTATAAATTATTTATATATATATTTATTATATTCAAACTATATTCACATGTTTGTATCTTCATGAACCGCAATCAATTGAAGACAAAAGTTTACAATCATTCTGTAACGGAGTTCACAAACTGATCGACTACATTAGCCGATTTGTGATACACTCAAAGATATTCGAGGACGAGGATTTTCAAGCGGCGTTTGGATTCAATGTATTTCCAAAAGTAGCGGAACAAAAGTGTTTGGAAAATTTGAAAAATGCAGAAGAGGAACTAATAAAAAAATCGAACAATAATGAAATAATCCCGGAGGATGTACATGGTGTAATTAATCGGCTAAAATTTTTAAGGGTTATGTTAAAATTTTTATTTATTTTGTAGGGCTCCGACAACCAGGATAAGCGTAATCCACCTTCAGAGGCGGATCTTAATGAGAGTGTACGACTTCTAAACGGAGCCGCCGATTTAGTACCACTAATCAAGAAAACTATAGAAAAAGGTACCCAACCGGATCCAAAATCAGAATCGCCGAACCCAATGGGATTTTCAACGCATGTGAACCAAAGGCTGCTACCTCCGACATTTCCGCGCTACATAAAGATTAAAGATCGACATTCTAGCATCTCATTTCTGGAAAGCTTAGTGCAACGAGTGAAACTGACCTGTAAAGTGACCAACTGCACAACGTATCACAACGCGTTGAATTTTTTCATGGAGTTTAGTAAAAAATCTGGGACATGTGTTTTGTCACGCAGCATTTTACAATATCTGTATCTACCTGTTCCGAACACCGTATTCGGAGTAAGCGATATAAGCGTCGTGCTCAAAGAATCGGCTAAAGCATTTATTGCACCACCTGTGTTAATGCCGCGAAATCCCCTCTACACCAATCAGCAGGCTCGTGAATTTGTGGATTCATTTGTGATATTTATAACGTTTTTACAAATCTGTGGTTTCAATCGCACCCGTCAGAGGGACCGTTTGGCCCGTCTGCTTGACGATTTGGCAAACCTTCAGCCGGCATTTACAGAAAAACCGCTATGGGAACAATCAACATTTAATCGAGAAAATAAACAAAAGTGTATCGTGAATCAGTGAATCCTTTGCCATTCCAACGGGTTTGTGAAAAACGAATTTTCAAATGCGATGATTGCGGAAAAATCTTTTTATCCAACTCAAGCCTGCGACTCCATAAACATATTCATAATCCAAATATAACGTGTGTTTGCCAATTGTGTGGCAAACAGTTCAAGCAAAATGTTTATGAATTGGTTAGACGATGATGGTGGTTCAGAATCGAACGCAGATCATGTTAAGCCTGACATCTAAAAATTATGTATATACAACAAATAAATAAAAAAACAATATGTAGATAAAATGAAATCGGTTTTATTAGACCTTTTTTTTCCAGGATGTTACATTTGTTATTAAAGTTGTACACCCCACACATGTGTGCAATGTATCATGAATAAACATATCACAATCGATTTTTTATCAGTTGTATCGAAAGGTTTCTGGCACGCGTAACATAAATTGCATTTCTTTCCGCAATATCGAGCGGAACTTCTTTGAACGTGGCAACAGGGAATAAATGGGGATATGAGCTGGCTAAATTTGTGCAGAAACCAATGTCGAGCCACAAGAAAAACATTCTGTTGGAAGTTCACAATATTTACTGAGGCATTGTGGGCAGTGTTCCACCTGTTCCTATTTTCACAGAATATAAAGTTGAAATTAGTCTCCAGCTTTCAATCTCGAGGGTGATTAATCTAAATAAAATGTATTAATTTTTTTACAAATGTTGCAATTCATGTTGCCGGTATTATCACTCACTTGATTTACTTCCTTTGGATGTTTGAAAAGCTCGAGTAATAAAACCTCACCTATGCATTTTTTATTTCCTAATGCACGATAATATTGCGATTTTTCCGCACTGAAATGAACGAAAAAAATGAACGAAAAGTGTCGCGTCCCATGCACAACAGGTCCAGCAACAGTATTCGGATTGTCAGATGCATCAGCAACAACGCCAGCAAATGCATATGGCGATTCAGCAATAACAGCAGCAGCAACAAATAACCCGATGATAACATGTACCTCCAATACAATTTATCGGGCAGAATTCGGCGCGTGGCAGTCAAGAAGACATGTCGACATCACGAGTCTCTTCGGCGGAAAATGCACGCGTATACAGCGTTGGTTCGAGTTGGACCAGCCGTTGATTCGCTTTGCGAAACTGGCCATTCAAAATGGATTACAGGTAGCTTTAAAGTCGTTAAATTTAGTGCCGGCGCACACCAGTCGATATGGGATGGAAGTAAATCTATAAATAAAAATTTTATTCTAGTCTTGTATTTTATAAAGGCCGCTTAGTCTTACCAGTTTGGCGAGTTTGCGGTCATGTCGTCTCAGCACGGATTACACCATCTGTAATAAGTGCTTTGCCGACATCGACATTAGTGGCAGGATCGGATCGCGTAGGTCAAAGCAGCATTTTTAAACTCAACTATTAAGTTTATCTTGTTTACAACATCTTGGGCAAACGAACGACATGCCTCAGTCTTGACGTCTGCATCGGACAGAAGCACGACTAATGCAAGAACATATTCCTGTGCATATCTGTTTAACAGATGATAAGGCAGGTGATAAATGAGCTAAACGACTGGCGGGTAATGTCTGAAAAACAATATTTTAAAGTTAGTATCCAGTTTCGATTGCCTCGAGATTAATCTAATTAATATTGAAAATTCACAACAAACTCCTTCGTACCACAATATAACATTGCAGTGTCAGAAACCTACTAACCTCCTTATTGCCATAATCTACATAGAGCAATTCATCGACAGCTGATTTCACTTTTTCGTACATATCATGTTCACAACAAATTATTATTGACTGAGTCATGTTAAACATGCGACGATCTCATCTTTTGTAAACGAACAATCCAACGGATTGACAGGGATACAAGCTGATAGTGCCCCAATTATAACTGGGGTCAAATTATGATTATTACACGCCACAAAACCTATTACATCATCATTGGTTAAGCCCATTTTTTCAAATTTTTGGGTCGATCACGATTTTCTGTAAATTTCACATGTAGTTTTAATGCCGGTATCATCACTCACTTGATTTACTACCTTTGAATGTTTACGAAGCTCGAGCAATAAAACCTGACCTACAGAATTATTTCGATCATACGGATTTTTAATTTCCAAACCTTTCCAGATTATCTTATACGGTTTTTAATGCACGATAATGTTCCAATTTCTCGGCACTGAAATGAACATCTAAAGATAAAAAAATAACAATTTTAGATTTGATAATAATTTGTATATTTAGTTATAACTTGTAAATATATAATTTATAACTAAAATAAATACATATTATATAAATAATTTATAAATAAAATAAAGCAAATTGATTTTTATATACTTACAATATGGCGGAATTCTATTTATGTTTTGCTGTCAAAATGGCTTGTCAAAATTTTTGTACACTGTTATGAAACATAAATTTTTTTATTTGAATTTAAAACTTATAAAAATAACGAATTTTTCCTACCTTTTATTCAAACCGAGGTCACAAAAATGAGTCGAAACTTTTCCATAGTAAAATCGCGTTATGTCTATTCTGTCTATTCTGTGATAAAATTATTATATAGAAGCCTATTAGATAGCCTATTATTGTAGTGGTATTGATCCTAGAAAACACGAGTTTTATCTTGCACATATTTGATTTATTTTTTTCCATACAGATGATCGAAATTTTCCGTAAAACAAACATCGTACTAGATTTTATATTGAAGTTTTTCCGATATGGTAATAATTATTAAGGCAGCACTGTTTTCTTCGAATTCATAATCATAAGTCAAAAACAAAGAAGTTAAATGTACAGAATGAATATAAGCAACTGTCAAGCGTCACAAATTCGGAGGGTAAAAGAGAAAGCATTAAATCAACGGGATTACAAAAACAAAAAACGATATAAGAACCCCACACCACAGAATATTATAGAACCAAAATTGTTTTCTTAATTTTTTCTGATTTATAACTTAAATTAAGAATAAATTTACCACAAATCACTAGCTTCTTAACATAATTTACATTTTATTTTATATAAACACTTAGTAAACTTACTGATGGTAAGATACGCCTTCTTGAAATTTTTTAGGCGTATATTGGCATTTTTTCACAATACACTTCATTTTATATAAAATAATTGTAATTTTTATAATCAAATAATTGCACCAACAGTATATACTACACAAACCACTAACTATTTGAAATTGTTTTTATTATTTAAATGTATTTTAATTAATAATTTTAAAAATTTATAATTTATAATTTTACTGCGCAAAATTAAAACGTCACTTCATACAACAACAAAAACTTGTTTGACGGGTTCTTATTTCTGAGATATGAGTAAACTATATGCATTTTTTATATAACCATCCTGTTCTGGCTTGTGGCAGATGAAATAGCAAATTTTATATGGGTAAAATCTTATCACCCGTTCTATAGAGCTTTAAATTCTTTGGTCAAAAACATCATGAGATGTCAAAATTTTTATTCGTGAAATCGTCATTTTGGAAGTGAAATTTTATTTTAATTATAACCATAAAAAATCGAAAACCTGATAGTTTTGACAACATTTATCACAATGCGAGGGCATTTAGTAACTCTCGCAATGTTTGCCTTGGCAATATTTGTGGTCGCTAATGGCGACTCAAATATTGATGACTACGAGGAGACTGGGCGATACATCATAGAGGGTAAGGTTTATCCTCCAGAAATTTTATCATCTGATGTAACTTGGCAACGGGACACGCACATCGTAATCAACGATGGTGAATATAAAGGATTTTTACGTGAAGACGGTTCATTTCAAATAAGTAGTATAGCATCGGGGAGCTACGTGGTCGAGGTGGTACATGCAGACTACTACTATGAACCCGTTCGCGTTGAAATCAACCCAAAGGGTAAATTTCGTGCTCGGAAAGTAAGCTATGTACAACCGGGGCAGATTATTCAAGTTCCATATCCTCTGAAATTCAAATCTCTCGCTCGATATCGATATTTCCAAACACGTGAAACTTTAAAGGTTACTGATTTCCTATTCTCACCAATGGTGCTGATGATGTTGTTGCCGCTCATTTTGATGTTGATATTACCTAAAATGATGAGCGACCCTGAAACCAAGAAGGAAATGGACAACTTAAATTTATCTAAGGTGACTAATGACATTCCAGAGATTAGTGAAATGATTACCTCGTTCTTTAGTGGTGGCCAACCAAAGCCTGTCGAATCCAAGGAAAAGAAGCAAGCCGTTAAATCGAATAAAAAAAGGAATTAAATTATTTTTCATTTAGGTAATTTCTAAATAAATTATTTAAAAATGATAACCAGACAATGGCCTTTTAATCAGAATACGATGATTTTACAATAGAATTATGGTTTTTATTATTTAATCTTATATATATGCACAGTTAAATTCCCCTATCCTATAATATTAAAATATTTATTTAGTTCAGTCCGAAAATAAATATATTCATTATAACTATTCTTTCATAAAAATGATACATGTATTATGTAGTAATTAACTTAAAAATCAAAAATTATACTTAAATATGGCGAATGAAAAAATTTCAAATTAATACACTCTATTATGAATCTCACTTGGCCTCAACCAGTCACGACTTAAGAGCCGGTTGCACCAATTCGGTTAGTGCTACAATCACCAAAATTGTGTAGGCTTCTCGTCACAAATAAACAACTGACCTCTAAAATTTTGGTGATCGTACCGCTCCCCTAAAGCACATAGTTTTCGTTTAGTTCCGATCCGTTTCGTTTTCAATAAGTTTTTCTCACGCACATAACTTTCGTTTCGTTTTGAGTTGTTTTTGTGTTATTTGTTAAATCGAATTTTTTTATTTCTCACAATATTGTCTCAATTCAATAAAATATATATAATATCATATCAATTAATTTAATAATGAGTGAAGATTTACACATTGACAAAAAAACGCCAAACCAAAATATATAATTTGAGGTTAATGTTTAAGTTTTTATTTTAATTTGATCAACTGTTTCGGTTCCGTTCCGCCTTAAACTTAACAATGAGCATGTTTTCGGTTTTCCATACATTTGCAACTTAAGGGTCGGAACGAAAAGAAAACTATGTGCCTCGACCTTAAGGTCCAAACGGAGCTCTTAAGGTCGAGGCACATAGTTTCCGTTCCGTTCCGACCTTTAAGTTGAATATGTCATAATGTATGGAAAACCGAAAACATGCTCACAATGCTTAAGTTTAAGGCGGAACCGAACCGAAACAGTTGATCAAATTAAAATAAAAACTTAAACAATAACCTCAAATTATTTTGGCGTTTATGGTTATCGTTATTTTCAATGTGTAAATCTTCACTCATTATTAAATCAATTGATATGAAATTATAAATAATTGATTGAGTTGAAACAATATTGTGAGAAATTAAAAAGTTCGATTTATCAAATAACGATTTATCAAATAATTGCGAATTTAAACTTCGAATTTCGAAAAGTTTTTAATTTATTAATCATCAAATTATTATTTATTTGTGGGACATATTGGAATAAAAAAAGTAATGTTGAAATCTTTTTGTAGTTTGAGCACAGAATAGACATAACGCGATTTTACTATGGAAAAGTTTCGACTCATTTTTGTGACCTCGGTTTGAATAAAAGGTAGGAAAAATTCGTTATTTTTATAAGTTTTAAATTCAAATAAAAAAATTTATGTTTCATAACAGTGTACAAAAATTTTGCCAAGCCATTTTGACAGCAAAACATAAATAGAATTCCGCCATATTGTAAGTATATAAAAATCAATTTGCTTTATTTTATTTATAAATTATTGATATAATATGTATTTATTTTAGTTATAAATTATATATTTACAAGTTATAACTAAATATACAAATTATTATCAAATCTAAAATTGTTATTTTTTTATCTTTAGATGTTCATTTCAGTGCCGAGAAATCGGAACATTATCTTGCATTAAAAACTATAAGATAATCTGGAAAGGTTTGGAAATTAAAAATCCGTATGATCGAAATGATTCTGTAGGTCAGGTTTTATTGCTCGAGCTTCGTAAACATTCAAAGGTAGTAAATCAAGTGAGTGATGATACCAGCATTAAAACTACATGTGAAATTTACAGAAAATCGTGATCGACCCAAAAATTTGAAAAAATGGGCTTAACCAATGGTGATGTAATAGATTTTGTGGCGTGTAATAATCATAATTTGACCCCAGTTATAATTGGGGCACTATCAGCTTGTATCCCTGTCAATCCGTTGGATTGTTCGTTTACAAAAGATGAGATCGTCGCATGTTTAACATGACTCAGCCAAAAATAATATGTTGTGAACATGATATGTACGAACAAGTGAAATCAGCTGTCGATGAATTGCTCTATGTAGATTATGGCAATAAGGAGGTTAGTAGGTTTCTGACACTGCAATGTTATATTGTGGTACGAAGGAGTTTGTTGTGAATTTTCAATATTAATTAGATTAATCTCGAGGCAATCGAAACTGGATACTAACTTTAAAATATTGTTTTTCAGACATTACCCGCCAGTCGTTTAGCTCATTTATCACCTGCCTTATCATCTGTTAAACAGATATGCACAGGAATATGTTCTTGCATTAGTCGTTCTTCTGTCCGATGCAGACGTCAAGACTGAGGCATGTCGTTCGTTTGCCCAAGATGTTGTAAACAAGATAAACTTAATAGTTGAGTTTAAAAATGCTGCTTTGACCTACGCGATCCGATCCTGCCACTAATGTCGATGTCGGCAAAGCACTTATTACAGATGGTGTAATCCGTGCTGAGACGACATGACCGCAAACTCGCCAAACTGGTAAGACCAAGCGGCCTTTATAAAATACAAGACTAGAATAAAATTTTTATTTATAGATTTACTTCCATCCCATATCGACTGGTGTGCGCCGGCACTAAATTTAACGACTTTAAAGCTACCTGTAATCCATTTTGAATGGCCGTTTCGCAAAGCGAATCAACGGCTGGTCCAACTCGAACCAACGCTGTATACGCGTGCATTTTCCGCCGAAGAGACTCGTGATGTCGACATGTCTTCTTGACTGCCACGCGCCGAATTCTGCCCGATAAATTGTATTGGAGGTACATGTTACCATCGGGTTATTTGTTGCTGCTGCTGTTATTGCTGAATCGCCATATGCATTTGCTGGCGTTGTTGCTGATGCATCTGACAATCCGAATACTGTTGCTGGACCTGTTGTGCATGGGACGCGACACTTTTCGTTCATTTTTTTTCGTTCATTTCAGTGCGGAAAAATCGCAATATTATCGTGCATTAGGAAATAAAAAATGCATAGGTGAGGTTTTATTACTCGAGCTTTTCAAACATCCAAAGGAAGTAAATCAAGTGAGTGATAATACCGGCAACATGAATTGCAACATTTTTAAAAAAATTAATACATTTTATTTAGATTAATCACCCTCGAGATTGAAAGCTGGAGACTAATTTCAACTTTATATTCTGTGAAAATAGGAACAGGTGGAACACTGCCCACAATGCCTCAGTAAATATTGTGAACTTCCAACAGAATGTTTTTCTTGTGGCTCGACATTGGTTTCTGCACACATTTAGCCAGCTCATATCCCCATTTATTCCCTGTTGCCACGTTCAAAGAAGTTCCGCTCGATATTGCGGAAAGAAATGCAATTTATGTTACACGTGCCAGAAACCTTTCGATACAACTGATAAAAAATCGATTGTGATATGTTTATTCATGATACATTGCACACATGTGTGGGGGTGTACAACTTTAATAACAAATGTAATATCCTGGAAAAAAGAGGTCTAATAAAACCGATTTCATTTTATCTACATATTGTTTTTTTATTTATTTGTTGTATATACATAATTTTTAGATGTCAGATTTGTAAAAACTTTATAAATATCACAAATGAATCCACAAATTCACGAGCCTGCTGATTGGTGTAGAGGGGATTTCGCGGCATTAACACAGGTGGTGCAATAAATGCTTTAGCCGATTCTTTGAGCACGTCGCTTATATCGCTTACTCCGAATACGGTGTTCGGAACAGGTAGATACAGATATTGTAAAATGCTGCGTGACAAAACACATGTCCCAGATTTTTTACTAAACTCCTTGAAAAAATTCAACGCGTTGTGATACGTTGTGCAGTTGGTCACTTTACAGGTCAGTTTCACCCGTTGCACTAAGCTTTCCAGAAATGAGATGCTAGAATGTCGATCTTTAATCTTTATGTAGCGCGGAAATGTCGGAGGTAGCAGCCTTTGGTTCACATGCGTTGAAAATCCCATTGGGTTCGGCGATTCTGATTTTGGATCCGGTTGGGTACCTTTTTCTATGGTTTTCTTGATTAGTGGTACTAAATCGGCGGCTCCGTTTAGAAGTCGTACACTCTCATTAAGATCCGCCTCGGAAGGTGGATTACGCTTATCCCGGTTGTCGGAGCCCTACAAAATAAATAAAAATTTTAACATAACCCTTAAAAATTTTGGCTAGCCTTTAGTATCGCAGTCAAAATTGACTGTCGCGACATTTTTTTTAAAATGGACGTAATTTTAACTAAAAATGTAAACATTACAGACGCCATCTTAGATAAATTTCAATTTTTTATATATTATTTATAATTTTTTCCGCTTTTGGATAAAATTTTTCTACAATTTTTTTTAGGTGGTTATAATTTTAACTAAAAAATTGTTAATTTGATTGACTGCCATCTTAGAGATGTTTTTATAAATAAAATAAATTTGAATTTTGTACATTGAACTATTTTAGCTAAAGTGCAGATGACGTATACATCGCGAAAATCGGATGCTCCTTTCCACACAGTGCGGCAACACGCTGCCTTTCTCTTCATATCTTACGTCTTTGCCTATAAACTAACTTTTTAAGTAGGGGTAAAAAAGCTGCACCTTTTTCAAGTGCGGCTCGTATAGTATACTCACTAATACAACGATAAATAAATAAAAAAAAATATTCCTCATTTATTTTGAGTCTTTTTCATTAAAATTTATAATTCAAGAAAAAATGTTGTCTGGCGATAGTGAGTTTTAATAGTTCAGTCACAGAATATAAAATATATATCTATTCTGTGGTTCAGTTATTTGTTGTTTTGAATTTTTTTGATTTCAAATTAATTAAATATAAATTAATATATATTTAATTAACAATTTAACTATTCAATTTAATTAATATATTAATTAAATTGAATAAATTGTTCCGCATTCAGAAAATTTTGGTAAGTATAATTATTCTAACTTGAGCGTAAGTGTAAGAATAATAAAATGTTGGCATTGAGTTAATTTGTATATTTTCGATATTTCGTATGGTATTCAATTATAAAAATGCCGGCATTTTAATAAAAACTGTGTTCTGTGTTAAATTTTAATTTTTGTAATTTTTTTTTGAGTAAATCCACTTTTTTAAAGAAAACTATTTTGTGTAATCAAGAAAAAATTGGTGATGTGAAAATAAAAAAATGTGCCGCCGGCTTCTAAATTTCAATTTTCTCGACAATTCGTTTGCGTTTATATATAAAAATGTCGGTATTTTAATTTAATTTGTGCTATGTGTTAAATTTCCATTAAATTTAATTTTTCCCTAATTTTTTTGTGTATATTAAATTCTTCAATTTAGTATTTTTGTCGAGTACCATATTAAAAAAAAATTGGTGCGGCTATAGTGAAAATGTTACAAGCCGGTCGACTTTGAGTTCATTTAATTTTTTTATCGTTGTAATTACCAATACACTATATAATTAATTACCAATATAGTGTTTAATTATAAAAATGCCGGCATTTTTATATAGTTTGTGATTTAATTAAATTTTAATTTGGTGTTAATTTTGTGAAAATACAAAATTTATAATCGAGTTTTTTGCATGAAAAATGTAAAGTTTTTTTTTTGTGAGCGAAAATTTTGTGACATAAAAAATGGCCGATTGCGGTATGTGAATTTTTATTTAGTAAATTTGTATTTTTGCCACAATTCGTTTGCGTTTATATATAAAAATGTCGGTATTTTAATTTAATTTGTGCTATGTGTTAAATTTCCATTAAATTTAATTTTTCCCTAATTTTTTTGTGTTTATATTAAATTCTTCAATTTAGTATTTTTGTCGAGTACCATATTAAAAAAAAAAATTGGTGCGGCTATAGTGAAAATGTTACAAGCCGGTCGACTTTGAGTTCATTTAATTTTTTTATCGTTGTAATTACCAATATAGTGTTTAATTATAAAAATGCCGACATTTTTATATAGTTTGTGATTTAATTAAATTTTAATTCAGTGTTAATTTTGTGATAATACAAAATTGATTTTGCATGAAAAATGTAGTTTTTTTGTGTGAGCGAAAATTTTGTGATATGCAAAAATAAAAAATGGCCGATTGCGGTATGTGAATTTTTATTTAGTAAATTTGTATTTTTTCCACAATTCGTTTGCGTTTATATATAAAAATGTCGGTATTTCATTTTAAATTGTGTTTTGCTTTAAATTTCCATTAAATTTAATTTTTCCCTAATATTTTTTGTGTATATTAAATTTTTCAAATATGTAAGTGGTTTTTGTCGAGTACATACATATAAAAAATTGGTGATGGGATAGTAAAAAATATACAGGTCGGTTGGACTTTGAGTTGATTTCAATTTTTCTTATGGTGCTCAATTATAAAAATACCGATGTTTTATTTAAATTTTAATTTTGTGTAAATGCAATCTTTGTTAAGAAAAGTTTTTTTGTGTAAAAATTATTTTTCTGAAAAGTTTTTTTTTTCTGAACATGAAAGTTAGTGACGAAGAAATAAAAAATGGTCGGCGACATGTGAATCTTTATTTAGTTGATTTAAATTTCTTCTGCCGCCTCGTGTCTGCCGCCTTGTGTTGTATCTTGTTTTTGAGTTTATTTCATTTTTTCCAATATTTCGTAAAGTGTTTAGTAATAAAAATGCCAGTATTTTATATAATTTTTGCCTTGTTTTAAATTTCATTTAAATTTAATTTTTTGGTAATTCTTTTTGTGTATATAATATTTTTCGGATAAGTGTTTTTTGTCGTGTCGAGTATAAAAAAATTGGTAATGGGAATAAAAAATGTCCGACCGGCTTGTGCTGTGTATTTTTATTTGAGTTTTTTCAATTTTTTCAATATTTCGTATTGTGTTTAATTTCCAATTCCAGTTTTGGGGTGTAGAAGCTGAGGATACAAGCGAGGCAGTACGAGATTTGAATACTTTACCACCACCTTCATCGTACAGAAATTCTGAAAATGGTTATGATGTTGAGGATGCTGTTTCGGTTAATAAAGTTCGTCCAAATGATATTCTCATCAGAGAAGAAAATGAAGATCAACAGAATGATAAAAAATTGACGCCGTCTCCAAGTGGGGTATCTGTAAATTCAGGTAACCAAGGTAAATATTTTAATGGAGCTGATTATTACAATTTTATAACAATACAATTTCTTTGAAACTAAGAAAGAAAAAGTTGAATACACCACTTGCTGCTATGCTTCCCTCAAAATATGCTAACATTGATGTAAGGGAATTATTTCCGGATTTTCGTCAAGGCAATGTTTTTATATTTTCACGATTGTTTGGTCCTTGCAAAGTGTGGAAGAAAGCGGCAGTCTAGTGAGTGTAACCATAAGGAAACAACTTTTATTTCTGTATGTTTAAAATGTTCCCACTTATATTTATTTATAGTACCGCGACAGCCCTGATTCGACAAGTCACACCGACGAAGCGCGCAGATATCGAGGCTGGATGTGCAATTATGCCCCGGATTCACCAAAAGAGCTTTATGCATCGGATAATGAAAGATAATCTGTAACGAGAAATTGTTTCCGACTCTGAAGAAAAGAAACCAGAATATGACGAATCAGGCGACAATAAACCTAAAGTAGCCGATTGCCATCTTGTTCCAGCTCAAGGTTGGTATGATATGTTAGAGGCTACTGAATCGGATGACCGTTAAATTATGGGCTTAAGTAGAAAGAAAAATTCGAGCGGCCACCATCGATAAAAAAAGAACCACAACCAGATCTAAACGATATTAAGGATGATGCGTATTTAATAGTCTCTCAATTTCATTGGGAAGATGACGTTGTTTGGGTTGGCAATGATATTAACCATAAAGTTAATCAGAAAGTAAATTCTAAAACAAACGCAGTTGGTTGCGATTACTACTTTCGAGGGGATCAAGAACTGCTGGTGGTTTTAGCCAACCAGGGGGCCTATTATGAAATTGGTCGGAAAATACGACACCGTCGGAAAATACGTTGTCGTAAAATCCGATCCGCGGCGGATATTCGCATTATGAAACATGTATTTTTACAGTGAAACTCGAAATTTTCAGTATACACTTGTCACATTTAAATTTGATTAAAATAATTTAATAGAGATATGTACTTACATTTAAAAATTTTCTAAATTTCTAAATAATTAAATAACATAAAAAGTATGAACTACGATCTATTTTCCGCGCGTATACTACAATATCCGTCACCTAACTAGCTATCGGATTTGACAATTGAATTTAGTCGTAATATCCGCTAACTCGGATTTTTATTTCATAATAGTATAAAATCCGCGCGGATCGGATTTTTTTAGTTTCATAATATGGATATCCGACGCGAGACGAATTTTACGACGTCGGAAAAATTTCACAATATGGGCCCAGGAAAAGGTATGCCTATAGCTAAAACAATAGGTCCTGGCTCAAAAATGACACCAAATCCATCTAAGTAAGTTAAATTGTTTCAATGTTAAAAATATGAATACGGTATTTATAATTGTTATTTTACAGATACAAAAAACTACAAGGCCAACAAGAAAAATCAAAATCCTTCATCCAGATGTAAACAAAATCGAAAATATTGCTTGAGACGTAATTAATGTTCTTGCCGAAGATAGCCCATTGCCATGTGTTCGAAAAGGGAAAGATTCGGGTCCTCTAGAGTTTAACTATGGTGAAGTTGCGCTTGCTCACACACGCCCCTTTTTCTCCAATCTGGACAATATATACAGGCTGTTGAAAATAACATGTATTGAGTACGTATTTATCCGCATCAAATATTTCTGCAAGATTTTACGATTATACGCACAAGGACAAAATATGTACCGTATATTTGGAAGATTGATGCGGTGTTTACGGCTGGGCAAAGATGCCCTTTATATGAAGTACTAGCGCCAAATTCAAAATGAGCCAATAATTTTGGTCGAGATTTTTTTCATGTTTTTATATATCGATTGTTTTAGAAAAGTCGGGATAATCCACGTCAGATTCGAATGCATGACACAAAAATGCGGTTCCTGATCATTCTGAAAGCAGTATTTGAAAACGTTTGAAACAATGTGCCGATTTCAAGAGGACTGGCATTGACTCACACTGCTTGGTGGGTTATTAAACAAGAGTTTCGTTTACCGTCGGACAAGGAAATTCGGGCCATGGTTTCTCTGGAACAATGTTGTGCTTATTTTAGTATGATTGCGGCCGAACGCAGCACTATGTTGAGACATTTATTTTCGCACAGCAAGAAGTTGATGATGAAGAAATTTTACTTAATTTAGACGATGAAGTAACAGTTGCTCCTTGGAATATAACTCGTGCCCATATCCCAACTATGAGAGGGAAATGTTTATGGCAATTGACTGGCCCTACCAATCTCAGAGGATGTGGTGAACGATTTTCCGATGTTCGCGTACCTAATAAATCAACTCAAACTTAAGAAGAACAAGAATCGCAACCAAAGCGGACTGTAACTGGAACTGATGCAGATTCAAGATACATTTTTACATGCATTTATGTAATATAAAAATTACCAAAATTACAAATTTTTTCTTAAATTTAGTTTTTTACCAATTGAATTTTGGTTAAATAAATAAATAATGAAATTTAGTTTTAATGTTTTATTTCTAAAAATATTTAGTAAAATTTCAGTATCGTCTAGCAGGTTTGTATTTAAGAATAATGTAAGTAAATTAAAACACCAACAGAATTGCCTAATTGTTTCAAGATGTTTCACATGAAATGCTAAATTTATAAGAAATAAAACATTCCTCCCAATAAAATAATTTTTTTAGACATTACAAAAGTTCGTTTTTAATTTTAAATATACAAATTTTTAAAATTGTGTTGGGAAATGACCGACGAATATTTTTGTTACAAAGGAGCAGCCTAGCTTAAAAGAAATGTTTTAAACTAATTTATTAGTATTTAACCCAAAATGTCTAATTTTCATTCTTAACCTCGTAAATAAAGAGCAGCCTCCCTGATAAAGGTAGATGGTCCTCCTCAAAATTGGTACAGAAGGTTTTATTTATAAATTTTAATAAGTATTTCCCGTAAAATAACACAATCAACGATTTTGTTCTGATGTCAACGAATCGATTTTTAGCTTAATAGTCTATTGCTTTATGGCTATGTTGGAATAAATTTGTACACCTAAAAAAATACTATAATAATATTATATTTTCATGTATTTTTGTCATAAAAAAATATATTTTTAACATAAATATTAATATATGTATATTCTATCAACATTTTGATACATACTCGTAAAAAAAATTTTTTTTATCCGTCGGCAAAATTTTTTTTTAGCCGACGGCAAATTTATTGAAAAACAATTTTATATTGAGTATTTTTTGTTTTATAATTTGAGTTATTTTTTGTTTTAATAACCATATCGCCCAACCGCGAAAATAAAATGTACACATACATAGACAAGAGCTGCACTTGAGCTTTGCGTGGACCTGCACTGCAGCTAAACGCACTGTGTGGAAAGGACCGATAAGATGAAAACTTTTTAAATTTTTTTTTGTAGGATTGTGTATAATTCCGGAAAAATTATCATTTTCCGGGAAAATTATGACATTTTCATTTATTTTTTTTTTTGTGACAAGTTATAGATAAAAAAACAAAATTTAATATTTTTTGTTTAATATTTTAATATTTTTTTTAGCGTAGGTGTCATTAATAGATTCTATATAATCCGCTCCTACGTGCGGCACGCAGTGCGACATGTTTGAAGATCCCAGCTCCTACGCCCCCCGAAATTAAAATAAAAAGAGCCCCGCAGGGCTACGGGGAGGAGCGTAGGTCTCATTAATAGATTCTATATAATCCGCTCCTACGTGCGGCACGCAGTGCGACATGTTTGAAGATCCCGGCTCCTACGCCCCCCGAAATTAAAATCTAAAGAGCCCCACAGGACTACGGGGAGGAGCGTAGGTGTCATTAATAGATTCTATATAATCCAAATATCCAATTATACCATTATTTCCATCCCTCCCACTCTCAATTTAATATATTCATAAAAAAATATTAAATTTCATTTATTTTTCAATGAGATTCAATATTTTTTTATTAAAATTTTTTTAGCACGTTTTAACGTATTTTTTTAAAATTTTAGTTCGTTTTTATCCCAATAGATGGCGTTAGGCCCAAAATGCTAATCAGACACATTTTTAGTTATAAAAAAATCCGCTTTTGGTCTAAGTAGCGCCACCGTCGCTCAGACTGTCAAAAAAATTGACTGCGATACTAAAGCTGTTCCAAAATTTTTGCCGATTAATTACACCATGTACATCCTCCGGGATTATTTCATTATTGTTCGATTTTTTTATTAGTTCCTCTTCTGCATTTTTCAAATTTTCCAAACACTTTTGTTCCGCTACTTTTGGAAATACATTGAATCCAAACGCCGCTTGAAAATCCTCGTCCTCGAATATCTTTGAGTGTATCACAAATCGGCTAATGTAGTCGATCAGTTTGTGAACTCCGTTACAGAATGATTGTAAACTTTTGTCTTCAGTTGATTGCGGTTCATGAAGATACAAACATGTGAATATAGTTTGAATATAATAAATATATATATAAATAATTTATAAATAAAATAAATAAAAATTAATTTTTATATACTTACAATATGGCCGACTTTAAAATATAAACAAATGTGACATTTGCCATTTTTTTTTTTATTGAAAATCTAGCAGTGTAATTCTTCCTTATGTGGCTAACTTCAGAGTCGTAAAAAAAAGGTAGGAAATGACGGTTGGTAATTTTTTTTGATCCACTCAATGACACTTCTGTATATTTTATATTCTGTGACTGAACTATTAAAACTCACTATCGCCAGACAACATTTTTTCTTGAATTATAAATTTTAATGAAAAAGACTCAAAATAAATGAGGAATATTTTTTTTTATTTATTTATCGTTGTATTAGTGAGTATACTATACGAGCCGCACTTGAAAAAGGTGCAGCTTTTTTACCCCTACTTAAAAAGTTAGTTTATAGGCAAAGACGTAAGATATGAAGAGAAAGGCAGCGTGTTGCCGCACTGTGTGGAAA
Source organism: Nephrotoma flavescens (assembly GCA_932526605.1). NCBI lineage: Eukaryota > Metazoa > Arthropoda > Insecta > Diptera > Tipulidae > Nephrotoma > Nephrotoma flavescens. The sequence goes on along the minus strand of OW052220.1, from coordinate 158,327,290 downwards.
GGAGCATCCGATTTTCGCGATGTATACGTCATCTGCACTTTAGCTAAAATAGTTCAATGTACAAAATTCAAATTTATTTTATTTATAAAAACATCTCTAAGATGGCAGTCAATCAAATTAACAATTTTTTAGTTAAAATTATAACCACCTAAAAAAAATTGTAGAAAAATTTTATCCAAAAGCGGAAAAAATTATAAATAATATATAAAAAATTGAAATTTATCTAAGATGGCGTCTGTAATGTTTACATTTTTAGTTAAAATTACGTCCATTTTAAAAAAAATGTCGCGACAGTCAATTTTGACTGCGATACTAAAGGCTAGCCAAAATTTTTAAGGGTTATGTTAAAATTTTTATTTATTTTGTAGGGCTCCGACAACCGGGATAAGCGTAATCCACCTTCCGAGGCGGATCTTAATGAGAGTGTACGACTTCTAAACGGAGCCGCCGATTTAGTACCACTAATCAAGAAAACCATAGAAAAAGGTACCCAACCGGATCCAAAATCAGAATCGCCGAACCCAATGGGATTTTCAACGCATGTGAACCAAAGGCTGCTACCTCCGACATTTCCGCGCTACATAAAGATTAAAGATCGACATTCTAGCATCTCATTTCTGGAAAGCTTAGTGCAACGGGTGAAACTAACCTGTAAAGTGACCAACTGCACAACGTATCACAACGCGTTGAATTTTTTCATGGAGTTTAGTAAAAAATCTGGGACATGTGTTTTGTCACGCAGCATTTTACAATATCTGTATCTACCTGTTCCGAACACCGTATTCGGAGTAAGCGATATAAGCGACGTGCTCAAAGAATCGGCTAAAGCATTTATTGCACCACCTGTGTTAATGCCGCGAAATCCCCTCTACACCAATCAGCAGGCTCGTGAATTTGTGGATTCATTTGTGATATTTATAACGTTTTTACAAATCTAAAAATTATGTATATACAACAAATAAATAAAAAAACAATATGTAGATAAAATGAAATCGGTTTTATTAGACCTCTTTTTTCCAGGATATTACATTTGTTATTAAAGTTGTACACCCCCACACATGTGTGCAATGTATCATGAATAAACATATCACAATCGATCTTTTATCAGTTGTATCGAAAGGTTTCTGGCACGTGTAACATAAATTGCATTTCTTTCCGCAATATCGAGCGGAACTTCTTTGAACGTGGCAACAGGGAATAAATGGGGATATGAGCTGGCTAAATGTGTGCAGAAACCAATGTCGAGCCACAAGAAAAACATTCTGTTGGAAGTTCACAATATTTACTGAGGCATTGTGGGCAGTGTTCCACCTGTTCCTATTTTCACAGAATATAAAGTTGAAATTAGTCTCCAGCTTTCAATCTCGAGGGTGATTAATCTAAATAAAATGTATTAATTTTTTTAAAAATGTTGCAATTCATGTTGCCGGTATTATCACTCACTTGATTTACTTCCTTTGGATGTTTGAAAAGCTCGAGTAATAAAACCTCACCTATGCATTTTTTATTTCCTAATGCACGATAATATTGCGATTTTTCCGCACTGAAATGAACGAAAAAAAATGAACGAAAAGTGTCGCGTCCCATGCACAACAGGTCCAGCAACAGTATTCGGATTGTCAGATGCATCAGCAACAACGCCAGCAAATGCATATGGCGATTCAGCAATAACAGCAGCAGCAACAAATAACCCGATGGTAACATGTACCTCCAATACAATTTATCGGGCAGAATTCGGCGCGTGGCAGTCAAGAAGACATGTCGACATCACGAGTCTCTTCGGCGGAAAATGCACGCGTATACAGCGTTGGTTCGAGTTGGACCAGCCGTTGATTCGCTTTGCGAAACTGGCCATTCAAAATGGATTACAGGTAGCTTTAAAGTCGTTAAATTTAGTGCCGGCGCACACCAGTCGATATGGGATGGAAGTAAATCTATAAATAAAAATTTTATTCTAGTCTTGTATTTTATAAAGGCCGCTTGGTCTTACCAGTTTGGCGAGTTTGCGGTCATGTCGTCTCAGCACGGATTACACCATCTGTAATAAGTGCTTTGCCGACATCGACATTAGTGGCAGGATCGGATCGCGTAGGTCAAAGCAGCATTTTTAAACTCAACTATTAAGTTTATCTTGTTTACAACATCTTGGGCAAACGAACGACATGCCTCAGTCTTGACGTCTGCATCGGACAGAAGAACGACTAATGCAAGAACATATTCCTGTGCATATCTGTTTAACAGATGATAAGGCAGGTGATAAATGAGCTAAACGACTGGCGGGTAATGTCTGAAAAACAATATTTTAAAGTTAGTATCCAGTTTCGATTGCCTCGAGATTAATCTAATTAATATTGAAAATTCACAACAAACTCCTTCGTACCACAATATAACATTGCAGTGTCAGAAACCTACTAACCTCCTTATTGCCATAATCTACATAGAGCAATTCATCGACAGCTGATTTCACTTGTTCGTACATATCATGTTCACAACATATTATTTTTGGCTGAGTCATGTTAAACATGCGACGATCTCATCTTTTGTAAACGAACAATCCAACGGATTGACAGGGATACAAGCTGATAGTGCCCCAATTATAACTGGGGTCAAATTATGATTATTACACGCCACAAAATCTATTACATCACCATTGGTTAAGCCCATTTTTTCAAATTTTTGGGTCGATCACGATTTTCTGTAAATTTCACATGTAGTTTTAATGCTGGTATCATCACTCACTTGATTTACTACCTTTGAATGTTTACGAAGCTCGAGCAATAAAACCTGACCTACAGAATCATTTCGATCATACGGATTTTTAATTTCCAAACCTTTCCAGATTATCTTATAGTTTTTAATGCAAGATAATGTTCCGATTTCTCGGCACTGAAATGAACATCTAAAGATAAAAAAATAACAATTTTAGATTTGATAATAATTTGTATATTTAGTTATAACTTGTAAATATATAATTTATAACTAAAATAAATACATATTATATCAATAATTTATAAATAAAATAAAGCAAATTGATTTTTATATACTTACAATATGGCGGAATTCTATTTATGTTTTGCTGTCAAAATGGCTTGGCAAAATTTTTGTACACTGTTATGAAACATAAATTTTTTTATTTGAATTTAAAACTTATAAAAATTACGAATTTTTCCTACCTTTTATTCAAACCGAGGTCACAAAAATGAGTCGAAACTTTTCCATAGTAAAATCGCGTTATGTCTATTCTGTGCTCAAACTACAAAAAGATTTCAACATTACTTTTTTTATTCCAATATGTCCCACAAATAAATAATAATTTGATGATTAATAAATTAAAAACTTTTCGAAATTCGAAGTTTAAATTCGCAATTATTTGATAAATCGTTATTTGATAAATCGAACTTTTTAATTTCTCACAATATTGTTTCAACTCAATCAATTATTTATAATTTCATATCAATTGATTTAATAATGAGTGAAGATTTACACATTGAAAATAACGATAACCATAAACGCCAAAATAATTTGAGGTTATTGTTTAAGTTTTTATTTTAATTTGATCAACTGTTTCGGTTCGGTTCCGCCTTAAACTTAAGCATTGTGAGCATGTTTTCGGTTTTCCATACATTATGACATATTCAACTTAAAGGTCGGAACGGAACGGAAACTATGTGCCTCGACCTTAAGAGCTCCGTTTGGACCTTAAGGTCGAGGCACATAGTTTTCTTTTCGTTCCGACCCTTAAGTTGCAAATGTATGGAAAACCGAAAACATGCTCATTGTTAAGTTTAAGGCGGAACGGAACCGAAACAGTTGATCAAATTAAAATAAAAACTTAAACATTAACCTCAAATTATATATTTTGGTTTGGCGTTTTTTTGTCAATGTGTAAATCTTCACTCATTATTAAATTAATTGATATGATATTATATATATTTTATTGAATTGAGACAATATTGTGAGAAATAAAAAAATTCGATTTAACAAATAACACAAAAACAACTCAAAACGAAACGAAAGTTATGTGCGTGAGAAAAACTTATTGAAAACGAAACGGATCGGAACTAAACGAAAACTATGTGCTTTAGGGGAGCGGTACGATCACCAAAATTTTAGAGGTCAGTTGTTTATTTGTGACGAGAAGCCTACACAATTTTGGTGATTGTAGCACTAACCGAATTGGTGCAACCGGCTCTTAAGTCGTGACTGGTTGAGGCCAAGTGAGATTCATAATAGAGTGTATAAAGGATAAAACACACCAAGAGCAGCGCAACATATTCCAAACAATCCACACTAGCGGCTGCGAATGGGTGTGCACATCAAGCAGCGCAGCAGTTTATTTTGTTTTAGTAGTAAAATGCACTTGTCTCAATTTTATTGAGGATATGAGTAGCATCAAAGAGCAGTCAATTGAAGCTGCTGGGTGTGGAACCTATTGATGCCGCGACAGATGCAACTTCATTCAATATAATTTTTTTAAATTTAAATTTTTCTATTAAAATTACAAAATATTTGATTTCTTTTATTGGAAATACGTATATTTCCACACGAGCTATGATCTTGTTACATTAAATAAGCGAAAAAGGCAATATTTAAATTGGCTGCTCGCTGCTGCTGCTTGGTGTGTTTCATCCTTTAATTTGAAATTTTTTCATTCGCCATATTTAAGTATAATTTTTGATTTTTAAGTTAATTACTACATAATACATGTATCATTTTTATGAAAGAATAGTTATAATGAATATATTTATTTTCGGACTGAACTAAATAAATATTTTAATATTATAGGATAGGGGAATTTAACTGTGCATATATATAAGATTAAATAATAAAAACCATAATTCTATTGTAAAATCATCGTATTCTGATTAAAAGGCCATTGTCTGGTTATCATTTTTAAATAATTTATTTAGAAATTACCTAAATGAAAAATAATTTAATTCCTTTTTTTATTCGATTTAACGGCTTGCTTCTTTTCCTTGGATTCGACAGGCTTTGGTTGGCCACCACTAAAGAACGAGGTAATCATTTTGTGGCGATGTTTATAAACTTAAATGTCAAATTTATAAAGTAGAAATGAACTCGCTAAAATTATGGAAGAGATAAAAAAACCCGGTCTACCAACGTAGGTTGTGAAAAATAAAAATAAAAAAATGTTCGTTTATTTTTCACACACAAGAAGAAAATCCGTAGTGTGAAGTTTTGATTTTTAAGAATAAAAAAAAATATAAGAATTTCAACGCAAGTGTTTGCATATTTGTATTGTACAGTGAATTGTAGTTTGTGCGTATAATCTCGTAGAGGAATTAACCTAAAACGAATCAAATTTAATTGATATCGTTTAAATTGCCAAATAAAAAGGTTTCTTCGAAAAGTACACCTGGGCACATCAAAAGTATATGTGCAGCCATATAAGGGAGTAAAAATATAATAACTCCTTTAAATTGGTGACCACCGTCGTGAATACGACTGCGCAAGGATACGGCAGCACATCACAGGCGTTTTCTCTTTGGAGTACTACGAGCAGAGCACAGCAGAGGTGTCAACAGCAGTTGGCGATACAGTGGATAAATCATCTGAACATCAGGCGGCATCAAATCATCTGGACATCAGGAAAACAAATTCACAACAAATTTGTAAACGTGAGTAGATCGGGGTAAGTTTTTCTTCATTAATTTTATCGAGTTCATTGCCTCAAATTTAATAATAAAATTTTATTTAAAAATTAAAATTAACTCCGGCATTTTATTTATTTCATTTTTTTTCCTCTACTCGATTTTGCATTTTTGTTTCGCGTTTCGGTTTAAGTTTATAAATGTCGTCTGATACTCCATCCAACTCTCCGGTAAATGACGAGAATTATGGAGATGCAAGTTCTGCAGATCCAATTAATTCTGCATCGCAACTAGAAAATTTATTCGCAGAACAATTTCAATTGTTTCTGCAAGCGCAAAATTTATTCCGGGATCCAGGAGTTGCTCAGTCGTCTGGGCAGTCTGGTTCAGGACCTGGTTGGACTGGGGTACAAAATCCAAATTTGGAGATTGGAGCGGTCCGATTCCGACCTCCACAACCGTTGTATGGTCAAAATCCGGCCGTTTGGTTTACGATTCTTGAATCGCAGTTCGCTGTCGCGAACATCAGGTCGGAGACCACCAGGTTCTCTCATGCAGTGGGGGCGTTGGACGAGAGACTGCATGATCGTTTCGCGGATTTAATTCTCCGCGATAAGGGTACACTTCCTTACTCGGTGTTTAAAGAGGAAGTGATTCGCGTGTTGGGCGAGTCGGAGATGTCACGCCTAAATAACGTCCTGACGAACCTGACCTTGGGGGATAAAAAGCCGTCTCAATTACTAAGTCGGATACGTTTGAACGCTGGCAGCAATTTCAACGACAAGTTGCTCAGACAACTTTGGATGAAGAGGTTGCCTTCGCAGATTCAGGTTATACTAACCACTTTTGAAAACGACGTGACATTAGATGTTTTAGCAGCACGAGCCGATAATATGATGGAGGTAATGCCACCGTTAGGGTTAAATGCCGTTAAATCGTGCAACCCTTTCGGCCCATCCTCGTCTGCAGCATCTAACGGGTATGTCAATCCAACTGGCATTTCTGATGCTTCTAATTTAGACGCTAAATTAGAAGACTTTAGAATTAAAATTTTGGCAGAAATTAAAACTATGGTTAACCCTAGATCTCGATCTCGTTCAAATAGTAGAAAACAAACAAATTCTCGTTCGAGATCTAGAGGTCGGGTTAACCCAAAATTCGATTTATGTTTTTATCATTTTCGGTTCGGTGAAAAGGCTCAGAAATGCCAGCCTGGCTGTAAATTTTATGATAAAACCTGCGGAGGTCAGTGGATCAAGAAGGATTTTTAAATGTTCATCAGGACGTGACGACCGTTACTGATGAACCTACTACCAGTCGTCTATTAATCCATGATGCCAATTCAAGAGTTGCATTTCTAATAGACACTGGTGCTGACGTTTCGGTTGTTCCACTCAAAATTTGTCACATTCCGCAGGCATTAACTACCTCCAAACTATTCGCTGCGAATGGAACGCCAATTAAAGCTTATGGAACAAAAATTCTAAATTTAGATTTTGGGTTACGGCGTAATTTCAAGTGGGAATTTATAGTGGCAGATGTCTCGCTGCCCATTATTGGAGCTGATTTCCTTAAAAGTTCTGGATTGATAGTTGATCTTGGCAAACATCGTCTTCTAGATCCAACGACATCATTGTTTACTGTTGGTTCTATCTCTCTCACAGCCGAGTCAACACTGTCTCAACTAGACAAATCCCAGGTGAATAATCAAATCCAGCAACTTCTCTCTAAATTCTCAGAAATTATGACAAACTCTCTAAACGTCAAACCAGTTAAGCATATGATCACTCATCGGCTGGAAACTTTTGGAGCACCGGTTTCTTGTAAAACTAGACGTTTGGCACCTGATAAATTAACGATTGCAAAACAGGAATTCGAGAATCTGATGGCACTAGGAATTTGTCGTCCGAGTAATAGTGCATGGTCTAGTCCTTTGCATCTTGTCTTGAAGAAAAATGGAGATTGGAGGCCATGTGGAGATTACCGAAGTCTGAATCGTGTTACTATTCCAGATCGTTATCCTATTCCACATCTTCAAGATTTTTCGTACCAGCTTGAAGGATGTACAGTTTTTTCGACTCTTGATCTTGTCCAAGCTTATCATCAAATCCCTATTGAACCGTCTGATATTCCAAAAACCGCTATTGCGACTCCCTTCGGTTTATTTGAATTCACTAAAATGACTTTTGGTCTCAGGAATGCAGCACAAACTTTTCAGAGATTCATGCATTCCGTATTGTTGGGACTTAATTTCGCATTCATCTACTTAGATGATATTCTAATAGCGTCTAAAACTTTCGAGGAACATCACGCGCATCTCGAACTAGTTTTCCAAAAATTATCAGACAACGGTTTAATAATCAATCCTGGAAAATGTGTCTTCGCTTCACCTGAAGTTAAATTCTTAGGACATTTTGTTAATGCAAATGGCATTTTACCTGTTCCAGAACGTGTTGAAGTCATCAAAAATTTTGAACGTCCATTGACGGTTAATCAACTCAAAAGATTTTTGGGGATGATTAACTTCTACAGACGTTTCATTCCAAACGCCGCGGCTGATCAAATTTTACTTAATGATTTTCTTAAAGGTTATAAGAAAAATAGTAAAATTCCAATTAATTGGTCAGCAGAGTCCATTGATGCCTTCGACAATTGTAAGGAGAAATTGTGTAAAGCTACTCTTCTTGCACACCCTTCATCTACTGCTAAACTCGCTATCATGGTAGACGCTTCGGACACAGCTATCGGTGCAGTAGTTCAACAGTATATCAGCGATATTTGGCAACCACTCAGCTTCTTCTCGGTTCGTCTTAATGAAACGCAACAAAGATATAGTGCTTATGACAGAGAGTTGTTAGCAGCGTACTCTGGCATCAAGCATTTCAGATATCTTTTGGAAGGGCGACAGTTTACGTTGTTTACGGACCATAAACCACTCGTCTACGCTTTTTGTCAGAATCCAGAAAAGGCATCACCGCGTCAATTCCGACATTTGGATTTCATCGGGCAGTTCACAACCGACATCCAACACATATCAGGCATAGATAATGTCGTCGCAGATACACTTTCCCGCAATAATCTAATTTCTATTCCCGAAAGTATAGATTATGCACAAATTGCGGATGCCCAAACCAATGATGTCGAGCTTAAAGATCTTATACGCGATAATTTAACTTTAAAGTTTGTCCAAGTTCCGTTGAGTTTTAACTCTAACAAAACTATATATTGTGATATTTCGACAGCTAATCAAAGACCTTTTATTCCAATTGAATTTCGGAAAAAAGTTTTTGAAGCCTTTCATAATCTTTCACACCCTGGAATTAAAGCAACAACTAAATTATTGACGAAAAATGTCATCTGGCCCTCCATCACGAAAGATTCAAAAACTATGGCACAATCCTGTTTAGCTTGTCAGAAATCCAAAATTTCAAGACACACCGTTTCACCTCTAGGATCTTATCAATTAACTTCGCAACGCTTCGCAGAAATTCACTTAGACATCATTGGTCCTTTGCCTATTTCTGACAATCAGCGGTATTGCGTTTCATTAATCGACAGGTATACGAGGTGGGCTGAGGCAGTTCCAGTTCCTGATATTACTGCAACTACTGTCGCTTCTGCGGTATACTCCACATGGATTTCACGCTTCGGGGTACCAAACGTTATAGTCACCGACCAAGGTTCGCAGTTTGAGTCTTGTCTTTTTAATGAATTGTCAGCGTTAATCGGATTCAGACGAGTAAGAACGACGGCTTATAACCCAAAGTCCAACGGTATGATTGAGAGATGGCACAGAACGTTAAAGACCGCAATCATGTGTCACGAGCGAACTGATTGGGTAACGTTCTTGCCAACCGTACTGTTAGGTTTACGCACGTTATATAGTGAGGAACTTAAAACTTCTCCTGCTGAACTTGTTTACGGAAGTACGTTGAGGGTGCCTGGTCAATTTCTAAATTCTTTTTCGACCGATAAAATTCTTCAGACAGATTTTGTAAATAATCTTAAAAAACATTTTGATGAAATTAGACCGTCTCCGGCAACCAGGCACTCCAATGTAAAAACTTTCGTAAGCAGAGAGCTTTCAACGTGTTCACACGTATTTTTAAGGTCGGATTTTGTGAGGAAATCCTTACAACCACCTTATTCAGGACCGTTTAAAGTTCTCGAAAGAGGGGATAAGTTCTTCACTATTGACGTAAACGGCAGGTCAGGTGTGGTGTCTCTGGATCGCCTAAAACCGTGTTTCGCGGAGAATGCGGACATCGTGGGATCGTTTCCGGCGACCCCGCTGGGTGAGAGAACTTCGGATAACGAGCCGGCTTCTGATGATACACACGTGTTAAAAAAGGTTCGCTTCAATCTTCCACCGAAGGAACCAGTTCAAACCAGGACTGGAAGAAGAATTAGACCACCAGCACGTTTTAGCTGAAGCAGCTTTTGGATCACCTTCGGTTCTTTTAATTAGTTTATTTTCGGCCTCGCGTATAGACTTGTATTTTCATAAATTCTTCCGAATTTATTGGGGAGGGAGTATTGTGGCGATGTTTATAAACTTAAATGTCAAATTTATAAAGTAGAAATGAACTCGCTAAAATTATGGAAGAGATAAAAAAACCCGGTCTACCAACGTAGGTTGTGAAAAATAAAAATAAAAAAAATGTTCGTTTATTTTTCACACACAAGAAGAAAATCCGTAGTGTGAAGTTTTGATTTTTAAGAATAAAAAAAAATATAAGAATTTCAACGCAAGTGTTTGCATATTTGTATTGTACAGTGAATTGTAGTTTGTGCGTATAATCTCGTAGAGGAATTAACCTAAAACGAATCAAATTTAATTGATATCGTTTAAATTGCCAAATAAAAAGGTTTCTTCGAAAAGTACACCTGGGCACATCAAAAGTATATGTGCAGCCATATAAGGGAGTAAAAATATAGTATCTCTTAAAATTGAACGAGGTAATCATTTCACTAATCTCTGGAATGTCATTAGTCACCTTAGATAAATTTAAGTTGTCCATTTCCTTCTTGGTTTCAGGGTCGCTCATCATTTTAGGTAATATCAACATCAAAATGAGCGGCAACAACATCATCAGCACCATTGGTGAGAATAGGAAATCAGTAACCTTTAAAGTTTCACGTGTTTGGAAATATCGATATCGAGCGAGAGATTTGAATTTCAGAGGATATGGAACTTGAATAATCTGCCCCGGTTGTACATAGCTTACTTTCCGAGCACGAAATTTACCCTTTGGGTTGATTTCAACGCGAACGGGTTCATAGTAGTAGTCTGCATGTACCACCTCGACCACGTAGCTCCCCGATGCTATACTACTTATTTGAAATGAACCGTCTTCACGTAAAAATCCTTTATATTCACCATCGTTGATTACGATGTGCGTGTCCCGTTGCCAAGTTACATCAGATGATAAAATTTCTGGAGGATAAACCTTACCCTCTATGATGTATCGCCCAGTCTCCTCGTAGTCATCAATATTTGAGTCGCCATTAGCGACCACAAATATTGCCAAGGCAAACATTGCGAGAGTTACTAAATGCCCTCGCATTGTGATAAATGTTGTCAAAACTATCAGGTTTTCGATTTTTTATGGTTATAATTAAAATAAAATTTCACTTCCAAAATGACGATTTCACGAATAAAAATTTTGACATCTCATGATGTTTTTGACCAAAGAATTTAAAGCTCTATAGAACGGGTGATAAGATTTTACCCATATAAAATTTGCTATTTCATCTGCCACAAGCCAGAACAGGATGGTTATATAAAAAATGCATATAGTTTACTCATATCTCAGAAATAAGAACCCGTCAAACAAGTTTTTGTTGTTGTATGAAGTGACGTTTTAATTTTGCGCAGTAAAATTATAAATTATAAATTTTTAAAATTATTAATTAAAATACATTTAAATAATAAAAACAATTTCAAATAGTTAGTGGTTTGTGTAGTATATACTGTTGGTGCAATTATTTGATTATAAAAATTACAATTATTTTATATAAAATGAAGTGTATTGTGAAAAAATGCCAATATACGCCTAAAAAATTTCAAGAAGGCGTATCTTACCATCAGTAAGTTTACTAAGTGTTTATATAAAATAAAATGTAAATTATGTTAAGAAGCTAGTGATTTGTGGTAAATTTATTCTTAATTTAAGTTATAAATCAGAAAAAATTAAGAAAACAATTTTGGTTCTATAATATTCTGTGGTGTGGGGTTCTTATATCGTTTTTTGTTTTTGTAATCCCGTTGATTTAATGCTTTCTCTTTTACCCTCCGAATTTGTGACGCTTGACAGTTGCTTATATTCATTCTGTACATTTAACTTCTTTGTTTTTGACTTATGATTATGAATTCGAAGAAAACAGTGCTGCCTTAATAATTATTACCATATCGGAAAAACTTCAATATAAAATCTAGTACGATGTTTGTTTTACGGAAAATTTCGATCATCTGTGTGGAAAAAAATAAATCAAATATGTGCAAGATAAAACTCGTGTTTTCTAGGATCAATACCACTACAATAATAGGCTATCTAATAGGCTTCTATATAATAATTTTATCACAGAATAGACAGAATAGACATAACGCGATTTTACTATGGAAAAGTTTCGACTCATTTTTGTGACCTCGGTTTGAATAAAAGGTAGGAAAAATTCGTTATTTTTATAAGTTTTAAATTCAAATAAAAAAATTTATGTTTCATAACAGTGTACAAAAATTTTGACAAGCCATTTTGACAGCAAAACATAAATAGAATTCCGCCATATTGTAAGTATATAAAAATCAATTTGCTTTATTTTATTTATAAATTATTTATATAATATGTATTTATTTTAGTTATAAATTATATATTTACAAGTTATAACTAAATATACAAATTATTATCAAATCTAAAATTGTTATTTTTTTATCTTTAGATGTTCATTTCAGTGCCGAGAAATTGGAACATTATCGTGCATTAAAAACCGTATAAGATAATCTGGAAAGGTTTGGAAATTAAAAATCCGTATGATCGAAATAATTCTGTAGGTCAGGTTTTATTGCTCGAGCTTCGTAAACATTCAAAGGTAGTAAATCAAGTGAGTGATGATACCGGCATTAAAACTACATGTGAAATTTACAGAAAATCGTGATCGACCCAAAAATTTGAAAAAATGGGCTTAACCAATGATGATGTAATAGGTTTTGTGGCGTGTAATAATCATAATTTGACCCCAGTTATAATTGGGGCACTATCAGCTTGTATCCCTGTCAATCCGTTGGATTGTTCGTTTACAAAAGATGAGATCGTCGCATGTTTAACATGACTCAGTCAATAATAATTTGTTGTGAACATGATATGTACGAAAAAGTGAAATCAGCTGTCGATGAATTGCTCTATGTAGATTATGGCAATAAGGAGGTTAGTAGGTTTCTGACACTGCAATGTTATATTGTGGTACGAAGGAGTTTGTTGTGAATTTTCAATATTAATTAGATTAATCTCGAGGCAATCGAAACTGGATACTAACTTTAAAATATTGTTTTTCAGACATTACCCGCCAGTCGTTTAGCTCATTTATCACCTGCCTTATCATCTGTTAAACAGATATGCACAGGAATATGTTCTTGCATTAGTCGTGCTTCTGTCCGATGCAGACGTCAAGACTGAGGCATGTCGTTCGTTTGCCCAAGATGTTGTAAACAAGATAAACTTAATAGTTGAGTTTAAAAATGCTGCTTTGACCTACGCGATCCGATCCTGCCACTAATGTCGATGTCGGCAAAGCACTTATTACAGATGGTGTAATCCGTGCTGAGACGACATGACCGCAAACTCGCCAAACTGGTAAGACTAAGCGGCCTTTATAAAATACAAGACTAGAATAAAATTTTTATTTATAGATTTACTTCCATCCCATATCGACTGGTGTGCGCCGGCACTAAATTTAACGACTTTAAAGCTACCTGTAATCCATTTTGAATGGCCAGTTTCGCAAAGCGAATCAACGGCTGGTCCAACTCGAACCAACGCTGTATACGCGTGCATTTTCCGCCGAAGAGACTCGTGATGTCGACATGTCTTCTTGACTGCCACGCGCCGAATTCTGCCCGATAAATTGTATTGGAGGTACATGTTATCATCGGGTTATTTGTTGCTGCTGCTGTTATTGCTGAATCGCCATATGCATTTGCTGGCGTTGTTGCTGATGCATCTGACAATCCGAATACTGTTGCTGGACCTGTTGTGCATGGGACGCGACACTTTTCGTTCATTTTTTTCGTTCATTTCAGTGCGGAAAAATCGCAATATTATCGTGCATTAGGAAATAAAAAATGCATAGGTGAGGTTTTATTACTCGAGCTTTTCAAACATCCAAAGGAAGTAAATCAAGTGAGTGATAATACCGGCAACATGAATTGCAACATTTGTAAAAAAATTAATACATTTTATTTAGATTAATCACCCTCGAGATTGAAAGCTGGAGACTAATTTCAACTTTATATTCTGTGAAAATAGGAACAGGTGGAACACTGCCCACAATGCCTCAGTAAATATTGTGAACTTCCAACAGAATGTTTTTCTTGTGGCTCGACATTGGTTTCTGCACAAATTTAGCCAGCTCATATCCCCATTTATTCCCTGTTGCCACGTTCAAAGAAGTTCCGCTCGATATTGCGGAAAGAAATGCAATTTATGTTACGCGTGCCAGAAACCTTTCGATACAACTGATAAAAAATCGATTGTGATATGTTTATTCATGATACATTGCACACATGTGTGGGGTGTACAACTTTAATAACAAATGTAACATCCTGGAAAAAAAAGGTCTAATAAAACCGATTTCATTTTATCTACATATTGTTTTTTTATTTATTTGTTGTATATACATAATTTTTAGATGTCAGGCTTAACATGATCTGCGTTCGATTCTGAACCACCATCATCGTCTAACCAATTCATAAACATTTTGCTTGAACTGTTTGCCACACAATTGGCAAACACACGTTATATTTGGATTATGAATATGTTTATGGAGTCGCAGGCTTGAGTTGGATAAAAAGATTTTTCCGCAATCATCGCATTTGAAAATTCGTTTCTCACAAACCCGTTGGAATGGCAAAGGATTCACTGATTCACGATACACTTTTGTTTATTTTCTCGATTAAATGTTGATTGTTCCCATAGCGGTTTTTCTGTAAATGCCGGCTGAAGGTTTGCCAAATCGTCAAGCAGACGGGCCAAACGGTCCCTCTGACGGGTGCGATTGAAACCACAGATTTGTAAAAACGTTATAAATATCACAAATGAATCCACAAATTCACGAGCCTGCTGATTGGTGTAGAGGGGATTTCGCGGCATTAACACAGGTGGTGCAATAAATGCTTTAGCCGATTCTTTGAGCACGACGCTTATATCGCTTACTCCGAATACGGTGTTCGGAACAGGTAGATACAGATATTGTAAAATGCTGCGTGACAAAACACATGTCCCAGATTTTTTACTAAACTCCATGAAAAAATTCAACGCGTTGTGATACGTTGTGCAGTTGGTCACTTTACAGGTCAGTTTCACTCGTTGCACTAAGCTTTCCAGAAATGAGATGCTAGAATGTCGATCTTTAATCTTTATGTAGCGCGGAAATGTCGGAGGTAGCAGCCTTTGGTTCACATGCGTTGAAAATCCCATTGGGTTCGGCGATTCTGATTTTGGATCCGGTTGGGTACCTTTTTCTATAGTTTTCTTGATTAGTGGTACTAAATCGGCGGCTCCGTTTAGAAGTCGTACACTCTCATTAAGATCCGCCTCTGAAGGTGGATTACGCTTATCCTGGTTGTCGGAGCCCTACAAAATAAATAAAAATTTTAACATAACCCTTAAAAATTTTAGCCGATTAATTACACCATGTACATCCTCCGGGATTATTTCATTATTGTTCGATTTTTTTATTAGTTCCTCTTCTGCATTTTTCAAATTTTCCAAACACTTTTGTTCCGCTACTTTTGGAAATACATTGAATCCAAACGCCGCTTGAAAATCCTCGTCCTCGAATATCTTTGAGTGTATCACAAATCGGCTAATGTAGTCGATCAGTTTGTGAACTCCGTTACAGAATGATTGTAAACTTTTGTCTTCAATTGATTGCGGTTCATGAAGATACAAACATGTGAATATAGTTTGAATATAATAAATATATATATAAATAATTTATAAATAAAATAAATAAAAATTAATTTTTATATACTTACAATATGGCCGACTTTAAAATATAAACAAATGTGACATTTGCCATTTTTTTTTTATTGAAAATCTAGCAGTGTAATTCTTCCTTATGTGGCTAACTTCAGAGTCGTAAAAAAAAGGTAGGAAATGACGGTTGGTAATTTTTTTTGATCCACTCAATGGCACTTCTGTATATTTAATATTCTGTGATTTTATATAGAAAAATTACATGAGTTGTAGGTAAATACAAACAAAAACATGGGCGTCATAGGATGAACAAAAAATTACATCCCAAGTATAACAAAACGAAAGTAAAAATTGAGCATAGTATTTTCCTTCGTTTTCATCCAAAATTAACGAAAGTTAAACTTCACATTATAATGATAGTGTTTGTAGCGTATATGTATACGTATATGTGTTGTTACTACTGTATACTGTGTTACCGCAATTTTTCTTTCGTAGCGATGTGTATAGCGTGTAATGTACATGGTTTGTTTTTATGTTTCATGTTCACGACATGAGTTTTGTAATTTTATAAAATTTTGTTAAAAAAATTTAAAGATGTGCGTTAATTTAAATAAAATTACATCAAAATATATTTTATATCTATTCAAATATTGTTTTCATAAATTAATTTCTAGTTCAGTTTTAAGTTTTTAGGTAGAAAACAAATGCGAAAATAATAAACTTGATGTGCAATAATCATAGTACCTATTTGGAAAATTATTTAAACTTTTAATATTACAATCAAAGAATAATTTCAAATTGTGTAATAATAAAAAATAATTAAAAAATTAACTAAAATATAATTTAGATTCGTATATAATATGTATATATGTATGTATATTTTTATACCGCAAATTTAATAAAATAAAAATATTCATTTTAAACCTAAATTTTTATTTTGCTCTCACATTTGGATGCCGCCATCTTTTTCTTCTAACATTTTCAAATATAGCATTTTACATTCATGCACAACCTCGCTCCCGCCATTTTGTTTTTTGTCTTTTCTGTTCACACATACATGTATACAATTCTCCTTTATTGAGTTTCGTTCAGTTTCGAATAATCGCGACACGTTTCATACGTTTTATTTTAATAAATTGCAACTCAAACTTAGAAAAATACTAGACTAAGTTTAGTACTTAAGTACGAATATCGCCAGGAAAATTGAAAGTAAAAATACTTGGGATGGGACAAAAAAAAAATCTTTACTTGTCCCAATTAATTTGGTTTATTATCTACAAACATAATTTATCTGAAGGATCACGATTGATATTTTGAGAAACATTTCCAATAAAAATATTTCCCTGCTAAGAAACTTTTCATTTACTAATTTACTGATAAAGCAACTACACAATTTTTCAATGACACGTGCGCGTATAAGTTTTTTAATCTTGGCTCTCGGCACTTGTGTTATTTGTTTTGGTTTTGTTCCACGACATACAGTACCGAAGAAAAATAGTAAACTTAATTTTACACATTTTATTTGTGTAATTAATTTTAGATTAAAGGGTATAATATTTTGTATGTTGCAATAAAATTTTTATTTATATTCGATTGTGTTTTGTATATTATAAAAATGAAACATAGGAATATTTTACCACAGCACACATAATACAAAAAATTATTATGTGTGACATTCTACCTTCTCAAGTTTCAATATCGTAGATAAACCGTATCCTAATTTTTAAACTTTACTGTAAATTTTACACAAGCCCACAAAAAAACCAATTGTCGATAAAATTGGATTTTTTTTTAGTAATTATGTACAACCAACTAAATCACGCAATTGGGCTTATCAATAGTATTGATTGATTAAACTGTATTTTGGTTTATTACACCGTAAAAAACCAAGTTTTATTTGAACAAAAATAAAACACAAAATATTTTGTTGTCATACGCAAAGACGTACACCTATCCACTTCAACATATTTTGGTTTACTAAAAAAGTAAAAAAGCATGCAAGGAGCGGCAGTAAAAAGTCTCGTATATTTTTGTTTTTCTTTAATTTGTTGTTATGGTGTAAAACTAAGTTGCTGCTTTAATTGGAATATTACCAAATGAAAAGTTTTCTCAAAACAATTTTTTTTAAATAATTCAATAACAAAATATCTCTATTTATTTTTGACAATGTATTATTCAATTTAAATTGAACGATACAAACTATTTATTAAAAATAATGAAATTGATTTTTTGTTGCCATGTCCCAAGTATTTTTACTTTCAATTTTCCTGGCGATATTCGTACTTAAGTACTAAACTTAGTCTAGTATTTTTCTAATGTGAAATTCTTTCGGAAAAAAAATAAATCAAATTTTTCCAGTTGCCAAAGAACGTAAAATTTTTTGTTGTTGTTCTTGTTGGCGGTGTGTAGGTTAATAGCGCGTAAACGATCATCTTTTGTTGTTGGTTTTCTTATGCATATTTTGTTTAAACGCACTTGTGCAACACAGGCAACGTGTTTCTTGAAAAAAAAAATTATGGCATAAACAAGTTTATATGTAACAATTAATACTAAATATTATTATTTAATTTGTATAATATATTAATTTGCACAAAACACATTTGGACACAGCAAAAAAAATAATTAAATAGTAAATTATAAAAATTGCGCACTAATATGTTTGGTGGTGGTAGTGTCGATCAAATCGAAAAAATATCAAATCCTTCAAAAAATTACAATTTGATTTAAATCAAATCTATCTGTCATTTTTGTGTTCCAACGAACGTAAAAAATTGATTTCAATCAAATATTTTTGATTTACATCAAATATTTTTTTCCGAAAGAACTTCACGTTAGTTTGAGTTGCAATTTATTAAAATAAAACGTATGAAACGTGTCGCGATTATTCGAAACTGAACGAAACTCAATAAAGGAGAATTGTATACATGTATGTGTGAACAGAAAAGACAAAAAACAAAATGGCGGGAGCGAGGTTGTGCATGAATGTAAAATGCTATATTTGAAAATGTTAGAAGAAAAAGATGGCGGCATCCAAATGTGAGAGCAAAATAAAAATTTAGGTTTAAAATGAATATTTTTATTTTATTAAATTTGCGGTATAAAAATATACATACATATATACATATTATATACGAATCTAAATTATATTTTAGTTAATTTTTTAATTATTTTTTATTATTACACAATTTGAAATTATTCGTTGATTGTAATATTAAAAGTTTAAATAATTTTCCAAATAGGTACTATGATTATTACACATCAAGTTTATTATTTTCGCATTTGTTTTCTACCTAAAAACATAAAACTGAACTAGAAATTAATTAATTTATGAAAACAATATTTGAATAGATATAAAATATATTTTGATGTAATTTTATTTAAATTAACGCACATTTTTAAGATTTTTAACAAATTTTTATAAAATTACCAAACTCATGTCGTGAACATGAAAAATAAAAACAAACCATGTACATTACACGCTATACACATTCCTACGAAAGAAAAATTGCGGTAACACAGCACAGTATACAGTAGTAACAACACAGTATACATATACGCTACAAACACTATCATTATAATGTGAAGTTTAACTTTCGTTAATTTTGGATGAAAACGAAGGAAAATACTATGCTCAATTTTTACTTTCGTTTTGTTATACTTGGGGTATTTTGTTTCGTGGTGTATGGAATTCTCATTTCTTTTTGTATTTACATATTTTGTACCAGCAAAATTATTACAAGAAATGGCCTGTTATTGTAGTGGTATTGCTAGGATACATATATCTTCGTACAAACGAAGTTTTTTCTTAGAGTATAGTAGTATTCAAATCTCGCAGTTCTCCCACAGAAGTTAATAAGCACATTCGATTGAACTGATTTAACTGAATAATCTGAATTAGCTGAATATATCACATCAGTATAGGAACCAAGCGCAGATTTTAGTGGAAAAAAATATTCGATAAATTTTTTTCCGTTTAAATCTAAATGCATGTATGCAGCCAAACTGCTATACAAATTTTGTGCATGCAACCCACATAAAAACTAACTAAATTTAGACAAAATTTTATCAGTACATATGGAGGTACAGATAAAAAAAATTTTGTTATTTTCAAAGCAATTTTTTTTTTATTTAGAAAGATAAAATCAAATTCTTTTATACATATTTATATTTTTGTTGAAAAAATTAATGGATGCTTTGACCTATATAATTTGACTATACTTATTTTATAATATAAATATGTATACATGTACCAATTATTTAAGTATTTTTATTTGGAATTAAATAAGTCATTATTCGGAATCCGCTAAATTATGACCATATATAGATTTTTGATCATCTTTAAATAAGAAATTTTGTTTGTTGAACTCAATTTAATTTCATTCAAATTTAGAACATAAACGGCAACAAATTAACACAAATGGAAACGTCAAATATCAATGCGAAATGTCAGGTTGTTTGTAAACATAATAAAATAAACCAAAGTTGCACATACGTTTGCTATGATTAAAAAAATATTAAAAGTTGAACGTACGTTTTTCTAGCATTTACAAGAAATTATATCGAATATTTTTTTCCACTAAAATGTGCGCTTGGTTCCTATACAGTTTACCTCAGTTAATTCAGATTATTCAGTTAAATCAGTTCAATCGAATGTGCCTAATATGGAGGATGCACAGTGATGTATTATGTACATATAATATTCATTTTTATTGTTTACATTTTTACATTTATTTGTATTTAAATGGAATAGGAATTTTAGGATACAATTAAAACACAAAGTTTAGATTTTATAAATTAAAATGATATTTAATTCGATAGGTTAAGAATTAATTCAAAATTCCATTAAATTGAAAACTGAATTTGCTTTTCTATGTTGTTATGGTTTTGTGCGATACGAATAATATTTGGATATTTATTTTCCCTAGTTCGTACCAAAATTAAATGTTGTCATTGTTTCCAAAAGGCGTGCAATATTTTTTTAGACCTATTAATTTTCACTTGTTATATGATTGTAATAACATAAATACATAATAATTTTGAATGTTTTGTGTATTAAAACTGAAATATAATTATTTTTCATTGTTATTTATTATTTTATTTAGGTTTACTATCTAAGATAAATGCGACCCATCAACATTTTTATAAAAAAAACTTTCTACACCACTGAAAGCTGCGCAGAACAGTTAAAAAAAAATTTTTTTTAAGATCTGAATATTACTATGGGTCTATTTTTTAATTCAACCCGAGCAAGCAGGCTTACCCCGAGTAGTTACACCGAGCAAAGGTTGTACTGGGTAAAATTATCCGGTGTGCATAGAGTAATAAATTGTTTTTTATTTTGCACACTCTTCGTACACTGACATTAATTTCAGTCTAAAATTTGAAGAACCGAGTATGCACTGTGTAATCACAGTTCACAAATAAAAACGCAGTGTGCAGAGTAAAATTACACAGTATAGGAACCATGCGCAGATTTAGCGAAAAAAAAAACTAGATATAATTTTTTTCGATTAAATAAAAATAATTGATTGCAACCAAACTGCTGTACAAATTTTGAGCATGCAACCAACAGAAAAACTCAATAAATTTAGACAAAATTTTATTAGTACATATTCTGTGGCGAAGATGACTCGATCCCATATACTATATTGAAATTTCGATTCGGGTTCAATCCGGATTGAATACTTAATATATACGTAGTAATTGAGATTGTCTCAAGTGTCAAAACAATTACAATAAAAAGTTGATCTCTTAATTTCTTCATTACATAAAGAGTAACATAATATTATGGAGCATCAAAATAATCACCGTATCCATAAACACATTTTTTTTTAAAATAAATATATTAAAAATTGAATTTTGTTCTTTACAGTATTTTTCAAAACTACATATAATGGTTGTTGATAGTACGATCATGATACATACACCATTAAAAATGACATTTGTAGAGGCAGTCTCGAGTAGGGTTCAGAATGACATTTGTAACAATGTAGAGTTCGTGAACGAAAAACGCACGTGGTCATTGTTACAACAATATAGTTTCATGAACGATTTTGAGCTGTCATTGTTAACAATATTTGCTGCGTTTTTTTTGAAAATGCTGCACTAGACCGCGATAAATTATATTTTGATTTTTTAAACAAATTATATAATTTTAAAATATTTGTGCTTCGTATTCACTGTATCGAATCCTAAAGAACTTATATTAAGCCCATATCATGCATTATATTGTTGAATAAAGTTTATATTTGCTTGTTCTTAACAACTCTGATCTACTCTTGATAGAGTACAACCGAGTTCATCAAAAAATTTAATAATTCCTGAACTGACGAAACTAGGGAAATTTTTTAGTACACAATTTTTTGATTGTTCCTTACTTCATTTTAGAAACAGAACTGTCATTTTATTTTCAATTTCAAATTTTCTGTTGTTGTTGGGGATATGCCGAGTCGGATGAAATATAAATAAGAAATGGACAAATTTAATGGACAATATGGATATGTCCGATTTATATCGTGATTTCGTTCCTGAAATGTTTGACGTTTCTCATGGGGCACTTCAATTTATAACCTACGAATAAATGAAAACCCTATTATAATGTACATCGAGTAAAATTGGCGGTACTTCATCAATTATTGTGTTCAGAACAACACATGTAGTTCACCTGAAATTTTAAAAAATAAAACACTACTGTTGATTAATGGAAATTTTCGGCTTCATATTAAAATTTATTTTTCATAAATTCGGTTTTTCTGGATTCTCAACTTTATCGGGTGACTATAAAAAGAAAAATGTTTATGCGTTCCATAGATTGTTTAGTAGTACTTCCAATTTTCACCATTTGTGCTTTAGCTTTATGTTCTTTCTACAGTACCAGTGAGAGCATCCGAACGAACCGAGAGGGAATCAATATTTCAACTAGCTGTTGACACGATGACCAAGGTCGCGTTCCCATTACAACTGGTCCCAATTACGAGTTAATTTTAGCATCGAGTCGAACATTACGAATTAAATTCACAGTCCAGCAATCAGCTTTCTTTGATTTTATGTTTAATTTATCGACCAACATACTTAAGGTAATGCATTGATGGATTCACGGTTTCCAAAATTTTCTCGTGTAATTCTTTTTTGTCATATATCGATAAAAAGTATTTCAATGCATAATTTGTAGGTTATGTTGTCATCATACATACTTTCTTGTCGCACAAAAATTCCAACAACGGAAAAGTTAAATGCCGATTCAGATATTTGCAAATTTTTGCCGTTAAATCGAATTAAATCATATTTTTCTTGTACGAGCGCCATCTGTGGTTAAATTCGGCGGCATATTTTTGTGTTTTTTTCGTTTTTTATTTTATTTTTTTTTAAATATTTTTCTATGTAACTAGTTCGAAAGAAAAAGTTAGAGTGATTTTTTGAAGGAAACAATTAGAATGATTTTGACATTTATAACCTGTATAGGAACCAAGCGCACATTTTAGTGGAAAAAAATATTCGATATAATTTCTTGTAAATGCTAGAAAAACGTACGTTCAACTTTTAATATTTTTTTAATCATAGCAAACGTATGTGCAACTTTGATTTGTTTTATTATGTTTACAAACAACCTGACATTTCGCATTGATATTTCACGTTTCCATTTGTGTTAATTTGTTGCCGTGTATGTTTTAAATTTGAATGAAATTAAATTGAGTTCAACATACAAAATTTCTTATTTAAAGATGGTCAAAAATCTATATATGGTCATAATTTAGCGGGTTCCGAATAATGACTTATTTAATTCCAAATAAAAATACTTAAATAATTGGTTCATGTATACATATATTATAAAATAAGTATAGTCAAATTATATAGGTCAAAGCATCCATTAATTTTTTCAACAAAAATATAAATATGTATAAAAGAATTTGATTTTATCTTTCTAAATAAAAAAAAAAATTGCTTTGAAAATAACAAAATTTTTTTTATCCGTACCTCCATATGTACTGATACAATTTTGTCTAAATTTAGTTAGTTTTTATGTGGGCTGCATGCACAAAATTTGTATAGCAGTTTGACTGCATACATTCATTTAGATTTAAACGGAAAAAATTATATCGAATATTTTTTTCCACTAAAATGTGCGCTTGGTTCCTATACTGGTTTCTGATAACTCTCCAAAAACACTAGAAGTTAACTTCAAGGTTAACCTGAAGATAACTACAAGTTGACTCGACCTAGGTTCAACTCCAATATAAACAGTATAATATTGTCGAGCGAAAAATAGCGCGCACTATGTTTAATGCTGAATACATCCCAGTAAACAAAAACACGTTTAAGTTAAGTGTAAGTAACGTGATTACTAAACGTTTACTTTTCGTTACCAAACAATTTATTTTTTAAGAACGATGTCCTACGGCTGTTACGTGTAAGTAAACGTTTACGGATAACGTTTAATAATTGTTAATTTTTTATGTTTATGTAACAGTAATTATACAACGTTTAAATATTGTTAATTATTAACGTTTATTTATTGTTACAAATTCAACGATTAATTACCGGTAACTTAAAATATAAAAACAACGTTGAATCAAAACTGAAAATTACTAAGTAATATTAATTTAAATAAAAACGTAATTTCAACGAATAGAGAAATTGTATTTCTTATAAAATATATTTATTATTTCATTGTAAATGAATTCAAATAAAGACAAAAAATATGGACACTATATATAAACAATTTTTTTTTGTTGTTTATACCTCCTCATTCGGGCGGTGTACATCTGTGCCCTTATCGATTTGATTTAATCATTGAAGTCTTTTATTAATTCTCCTTTCCAAGCCTCTGAAATGAAGAAAATATATTCAAATATTATCAATTAATTTTATTTAGTTATAGTCCTTACTAAATAACGCCATATTTAAGGGTTTTAAATCACCAAATCTTTTTTAATCGTGAGACCCAATTGTCTCAAAATCTTTATTAAATGTGATCTAAATATGTTGTTAAAAGTTGTTTATGTTTCAACGTTGTTCGACGGTTAAAGGTGTTACGTTTGCGTAACGGTTACTATTATTGACTTTTTAACGTTTATAAATGATTAAATGGTTACGATTAAATAATGTTAAAAAATAATGCAGATTAAACGTTGAAATACGGTTTACTGGGTTACGTTTAAAATTATTTTGCTTTCAACGTTATCAATTTTTTTACTGGGATACTTGCGGATACAACGATTGTCGTAATCGTTTCAACAAGATAAACCCAACCCAGTATGCAATTATTCCACTGTGTGGAAAAAACTGCTCAAATGTCGTGCAAAATTCCGTACTACAAAATATCAAAGACACAAAAATATTGATTTTGGAGAAAAATAATGGTTTTTCTCTTTCTATTTCGCGGTAATATTATTTTCGTTTTATAAGTTTCGATTGTATCTTTTATTTTCAGTTTCTTCTGACAAGTCGACGTGCACGGTTGCACTACATAATTAGTTTTTTTACTTTAAAGTGTTGTGTTTCATTATAATGTTTTTCGATTTGTTAAAGTAAATAATTTTAAAAATAAATATATAATAATAATTATTAACTTATTTAGTGATCGCGATGTGCAAATTTGGACTAAAAAGGTAATAGAGATCTGTCTCACAATGGCGTCGTCGCGAAATACATTTACGTAGTAAATTTTCAATGATTTTTTTTTTTCAAGATCTCAATATGGCGGATGCAATACAACGTGGCGGATGCAATACAACGTGGCGAATGCCATACAAAACTCAATTTATGAAATTTAAATATGTAAATAAATTTTCTATGTTTTTTTGTACACAAATAAAAAATAATGTGAATAAAATATTAATATTTATTTTATTATAAATGGAAAATTTTGTTTTATTTCGGATAAGAATTATTATTTATTCCAATTGGAAAATATATACAAACGCGTGCCTTTTGTTTCTGTGATTTTTTTCTCTTTTTAGTTGGGATTCACACCGACACGGGAATTTTTGTGACACTTTTCTTTGGCTGGGAGTACGAATTTCCGCGTGATACACATGGTTCTTTCCATAGAAGCAGTGTGGTTTTAGAACGCGAATGTAAATGGAACTCCGTCGGCATTGCATATTGGGAAATTACGTGTTTTGCTCTATGCCCCGCCTACTCTTGCCGCAATCGATTTGAAATATTTTTTATTTTGAGCTTTGGTTTCCTCAAGCTTGCCAACCAAAAACTACAAAAGGAACTACCCTTCAGACCAAGTGTGACGTAAACGTACAGTTTACGAAGACTTTACTATACTAAGGTATTCGTAAACGTTACGCGTAAACAGTACGGATGTGATACGTAAAGTATACTTTTGTCACATGAGAAGTGAAACAAATTTGCGAAGACTTTTGTATGTATTAGTTTACATAATAGTGTTCATAATGTTAACATTTTTACGTAACGTTTGCGAACTGCTAATGCGTAACCTTTAAGAACCACTTACGCGATACGATTTTGAACTGCTTACACGAATCATTTATGTACGGTGTGGAATTTGTCGCTCCCTAGTAAACAAATCGTTTTTAATCAATTTTTATTATTTATGTATTTCACGTAGATTTATAATAATTTACAAATGTTTTTATCTCTGGATTTACTGCTTAGTGCATGTAATAATTACTTTAATAAACAGTATTTAGATATGTAAATATTATTTTCAAGATGACATTTTTGTCTTTGTCTAGTTCTAAAAGTTCTAAATAATTAAATTAAATAAATAAATAAAAAGAAAAGAAATAAAAATCAAAAATTGATTTTTTTTAATAATTTAATACAACAAAATATTAAGTGGCGCCGAAACAGGGACCCCGCCAGGTGTCAATAATATACCATTTATAATAATCTAACCAGTGATTATAATCGAAAGTGAAATTGATTTTAGTTAACCATACTAAAACAAAAATTTGAATCTAACCAGTGATTATAATCGAAAGTGAAATTGATTTTAGTTAACCATACTAAAACAAAAATTTGAATGTGAACACACCACACACATTCAACCACAGTTAAAGAAGCAGAATTAGGAAACGAAGCGCCTAAGTACTCCTAACCAAGGAAAAACAGGAGTTGAAGTAAGACGACGGACACCAAGCCACGAGTAAAAGTAACATAATATTATGGAGCATCAAAATAATCACCGTATCCATAAACACATTTTTTTTTAAAATAAATATATTAAAAATTGAATTTTGTTCTTTACAGTATTTTTCAAAACTACATATAATGGTTGTTGATAGTACGATCATGATACATACACCATTAAAAATGACATTTGTAGAGGCAGTCTCGAGTAGGGTTCAGAATGACATTTGTAACAATGTAGAGTTCGTGAACGAAAAACGCACGTGGTCATTGTTACAACAATATAGTTTCATGAACGATTTTGAGCTGTCATTGTTAACAATATTTGCTGCGTTTTTTTTGAAAATGCTGCACTAGACCGCGATAAATTATATTTTGATTTTTTAAACAAATTATATAATTTTAAAATATTTGTGCTTCGTATTCACTGTATCGAATCCTAAAGAACTTATATTAAGCCCATATCATGCATTATATTGTTGAATAAAGTTTATATTTGCTTGTTCTTAACAACTCTGATCTACTCTTGATAGAGTACAACCGAGTTCATCAAAAAATTTAATAATTCCTGAACTGACGAAACTAGGGAAATTTTTTAGTACACAATTTTTTGATTGTTCCTTACTTCATTTTAGAAACAGAACTGTCATTTTATTTTCAATTTCAAATTTTCTGTTGTTGTTGGGGATATGCCGAGTCGGATGAAATATAAATAAGAAATGGACAAATTTAATGGACAATATGGATATGTCCGATTTATATCGTGATTTCGTTCCTGAAATGTTTGACGTTTCTCATGGGGCACTTCAATTTATAACCTACGAATAAATGAAAACCCTATTATAATGTACATCGAGTAAAATTGGCGGTACTTCATCAATTATTGTGTTCAGAACAACACATGTAGTTCACCTGAAATTTTAAAAAATAAAACACTACTGTTGATTAATGGAAATTTTCGGCTTCATATTAAAATTTATTTTTCATAAATTCGGTTTTTCTGGATTCTCAACTTTATCGGGTGACTATAAAAAGAAAAATGTTTATGCGTTCCATAGATTGTTTAGTAGTACTTCCAATTTTCACCATTTGTGCTTTAGCTTTATGTTCTTTCTACAGTACCAGTGAGAGCATCCGAACGAACCGAGAGGGAATCAATATTTCAACTAGCTGTTGACACGATGACCAAGGTCGCGTTCCCATTACAACTGGTCCCAATTACGAGTTAATTTTAGCATCGAGTCGAACATTACGAATTAAATTCACAGTCCAGCAATCAGCTTTCTTTGATTTTATGTTTAATTTATCGACCAACATACTTAAGGTAATGCATTGATGGATTCACGGTTTCCAAAATTTTCTCGTGTAATTCTTTTTTGTCATATATCGATAAAAAGTATTTCAATGCATAATTTGTAGGTTATGTTGTCATCATACATACTTTCTTGTCGCACAAAAATTCCAACAACGGAAAAGTTAAATGCCGATTCAGATATTTGCAAATTTTTGCCGTTAAATCGAATTAAATCATATTTTTCTTGTACGAGCGCCATCTGTGGTTAAATTCGGCGGCATATTTTTGTGTTTTTTTCGTTTTTTATTTTATTTTTTTTTAAATATTTTTCTATGTAACTAGTTCGAAAGAAAAAGTTAGAGTGATTTTTTGAAGGAAACAATTAGAATGATTTTGACATTTATAACCTGTATAGGAACCAAGCGCACATTTTAGTGGAAAAAAATATTCGATATAATTTCTTGTAAATGCTAGAAAAACGTACGTTCAACTTTTAATATTTTTTTAATCATAGCAAACGTATGTGCAACTTTGATTTGTTTTATTATGTTTACAAACAACCTGACATTTCGCATTGATATTTCACGTTTCCATTTGTGTTAATTTGTTGCCGTGTATGTTTTAAATTTGAATGAAATTAAATTGAGTTCAACATACAAAATTTCTTATTTAAAGATGGTCAACAATCTATATATGGTCATAATTTAGCGGGTTCCGAATAATGACTTATTTAATTCCAAATAAAAATACTTAAATAATTGGTTCATGTATACATATATTATAAAATAAGTATAGTCAAATTATATAGGTCAAAGCATCCATTAATTTTTTCAACAAAAATATAAATATGTATAAAAGAATTTGATTTTATCTTTCTAAATAAAAAAAAAAATTGCTTTGAAAATAACAAAATTTTTTTTATCCGTACCTCCATATGTACTGATACAATTTTGTCTAAATTTAGTTAGTTTTTATGTGGGCTGCATGCACAAAATTTGTATAGCAGTTTGACTGCATACATTCATTTAGATTTAAACGGAAAAAATTATATCGAATATTTTTTTCCACTAAAATGTGCGCTTGGTTCCTATACTGGTTTCTGATAACTCTCCAAAAACACTAGAAGTTAACTTCAAGGTTAACCTGAAGATAACTACAAGTTGACTCGACCTAGGTTCAACTCCAATATAAACAGTATAATATTGTCGAGCGAAAAATAGCGCGCACTATGTTTAATGCTGAATACATCCCAGTAAACAAAAACACGTTTAAGTTAAGTGTAAGTAACGTGATTACTAAACGTTTACTTTTCGTTACCAAACAATTTATTTTTTAAGAACGATGTCCTACGGCTGTTACGTGTAAGTAAACGTTTACGGATAACGTTTAATAATTGTTAATTTTTTATGTTTATGTAACAGTAATTATACAACGTTTAAATATTGTTAATTATTAACGTTTATTTATTGTTACAAATTCAACGATTAATTACCGGTAACTTAAAATATAAAAACAACGTTGAATCAAAACTGAAAATTACTAAGTAATATTAATTTAAATAAAAACGTAATTTCAACGAATAGAGAAATTGTATTTCTTATAAAATATATTTATTATTTCATTGTAAATGAATTCAAATAAAGACAAAAAATATGGACACTATATATAAACAATTTTTTTTTGTTGTTTATACCTCCTCATTCGGGCGGTGTACATCTGTGCCCTTATCGATTTGATTTAATCATTGAAGTCTTTTATTAATTCTCCTTTCCAAGCCTCTGAAATGAAGAAAATATATTCAAATATTATCAATTAATTTTATTTAGTTATAGTCCTTACTAAATAACGCCATATTTAAGGGTTTTAAATCACCAAATCTTTTTTAATCGTGAGACCCAATTGTCTCAAAATCTTTATTAAATGTGATCTAAATATGTTGTTAAAAGTTGTTTATGTTTCAACGTTGTTCGACGGTTAAAGGTGTTACGTTTGCGTAACGGTTACTATTATTGACTTTTTAACGTTTATAAATGATTAAATGGTTACGATTAAATAATGTTAAAAAATAATGCAGATTAAACGTTGAAATACGGTTTACTGGGTTACGTTTAAAATTATTTTGCTTTCAACGTTATCAATTTTTTTACTGGGATACTTGCGGATACAACGATTGTCGTAATCGTTTCAACAAGATAAACCCAACCCAGTATGCAATTATTCCACTGTGTGGAAAAAACTGCTCAAATGTCGTGCAAAATTCCGTACTACAAAATATCAAAGACACAAAAATATTGATTTTGGAGAAAAATAATGGTTTTTCTCTTTCTATTTCGCGGTAATATTATTTTCGTTTTATAAGTTTCGATTGTATCTTTTATTTTCAGTTTCTTCTGACAAGTCGACGTGCACGGTTGCACTACATAATTAGTTTTTTTACTTTAAAGTGTTGTGTTTCATTATAATGTTTTTCGATTTGTTAAAGTAAATAATTTTAAAAATAAATATATAATAATAATTATTAACTTATTTAGTGATCGCGATGTGCAAATTTGGACTAAAAAGGTAATAGAGATCTGTCTCACAATGGCGTCGTCGCGAAATACATTTACGTAGTAAATTTTCAATGATTTTTTTTTTTCAAGATCTCAATATGGCGGATGCAATACAACGTGGCGGATGCAATACAACGTGGCGAATGCCATACAAAACTCAATTTATGAAATTTAAATATGTAAATAAATTTTCTATGTTTTTTTGTACACAAATAAAAAATAATGTGAATAAAATATTAATATTTATTTTATTATAAATGGAAAATTTTGTTTTATTTCGGATAAGAATTATTATTTATTCCAATTGGAAAATATATACAAACGCGTGCCTTTTGTTTCTGTGATTTTTTTCTCTTTTTAGTTGGGATTCACACCGACACGGGAATTTTTGTGACACTTTTCTTTGGCTGGGAGTACGAATTTCCGCGTGATACACATGGTTCTTTCCATAGAAGCAGTGTGGTTTTAGAACGCGAATGTAAATGGAACTCCGTCGGCATTGCATATTGGGAAATTACGTGTTTTGCTCTATGCCCCGCCTACTCTTGCCGCAATCGATTTGAAATATTTTTTATTTTGAGCTTTGGTTTCCTCAAGCTTGCCAACCAAAAACTACAAAAGGAACTACCCTTCAGACCAAGTGTGACGTAAACGTACAGTTTACGAAGACTTTACTATACTAAGGTATTCGTAAACGTTACGCGTAAACAGTACGGATGTGATACGTAAAGTATACTTTTGTCACATGAGAAGTGAAACAAATTTGCGAAGACTTTTGTATGTATTAGTTTACATAATAGTGTTCATAATGTTAACATTTTTACGTAACGTTTGCGAACTGCTAATGCGTAACCTTTAAGAACCACTTACGCGATACGATTTTGAACTGCTTACACGAATCATTTATGTACGGTGTGGAATTTGTCGCTCCCTAGTAAACAAATCGTTTTTAATCAATTTTTATTATTTATGTATTTCACGTAGATTTATAATAATTTACAAATGTTTTTATCTCTGGATTTACTGCTTAGTGCATGTAATAATTACTTTAATAAACAGTATTTAGATATGTAAATATTATTTTCAAGATGACATTTTTGTCTTTGTCTAGTTCTAAAAGTTCTAAATAATTAAATTAAATAAATAAATAAAAAGAAAAGAAATAAAAATCAAAAATTGATTTTTTTTAATAATTTAATACAACAAAATATTAAGTGGCGCCGAAACAGGGACCCCGCCAGGTGTCAATAATATACCATTTATAATAATCTAACCAGTGATTATAATCGAAAGTGAAATTGATTTTAGTTAACCATACTAAAACAAAAATTTGAATCTAACCAGTGATTATAATCGAAAGTGAAATTGATTTTAGTTAACCATACTAAAACAAAAATTTGAATGTGAACACACCACACACATTCAACCACAGTTAAAGAAGCAGAATTAGGAAACGAAGCGCCTAAGTACTCCTAACCAA
Source organism: Nephrotoma flavescens (assembly GCA_932526605.1). Lineage (NCBI taxonomy): Eukaryota > Metazoa > Arthropoda > Insecta > Diptera > Tipulidae > Nephrotoma > Nephrotoma flavescens. The sequence continues at coordinate 158,295,053 of OW052220.1, read as the reverse complement.
GGAAAAACAGGAGTTGAAGTAAGACGACGGACACCAAGCCGAACCACTATAATTCTTCAACAGCGGCCTAATCACCTTTAACGACACATGGGCAGGGGGCAAGGATTACAACTCCAAATGTTAACCATACATTTGCTTATTAGTATGTAAGTCTATATTGTAAACTTATATTAAAGAAATTTTCTATGAATCAAAAAAAACGAAATAGTATAAAAGTGAAGAAAATTTAAAATTAGCTGAAATTATTAAACCCAATTTCTATAAAGTTATTAGAATATTCTAAAAGTTTCGAAGCTAAATATATAAAGTAACAAAAACTAAAGAAAGTGTAACAAAATTACGTAGACTTATTATTAAAGTTTTATAAAAAATCTAACATAAAGTAGAATCTCAAAAGTAAAGAAATTTTAATAAATAATTAAAAGTTGATTAAATACATAATATAAATGAAATGTGGAATTATCCGAAATATTTAAAATAGTGAAATAATATACTAGAAACACACGATTTTGTTATAAAAATTACACAAACAAAATCATTAATACGATTTTATTTTATATTAAGTTATATTATATTTTGTTAAGAATATTGATATAAATTTTTAAACCACCGTATATCTCTTATACCTATTTAAAATCATATCTACAAAACAAAATTTCACACGAATTCAATATATTGTACATAATTCTGTATCATAAAGTTCGATTAGTTAAATCTTTATTAATTAAGTCGTTGAAGTTGGCCCGAAATATCAGCCCGAAATTTTTGGTTTGTTTCTTCGCTAAAGTGTAACCATCCCGAAAAAAATGTACGTATAGAAAAAGTGTAGTCTCATCCCGAAAAATATAATATGCTTAGTGTTGGCGTACACTTTAGGAAACAAGTAAATTTTTATTTTGTGTAGTTGTATTACCAGTATATTATAATCATTTATAGTTTTCTAATTCTTAAGTAATATTAGAGTAGTAATGTAATTTGATAATTTTTTGCCAAATCTGTAACGGGAAAATATGAAAAATATTATGAGTTTAAACCTTTAATTACGAAAAATATAAATTAATTTGTGATAAAAAGATATATGAGTGCATAATTTCTTTATGTAAACGGATTAAAACATAACCCTCAAATACATATATTGATAAACATTTATAAAAACAATATCGAAATTTTTGTAAGGCGAAATCCTTAATGAAACAAACGCTATAAATGGCACTAGTAAATCGCACTAGGCAATAAGTAAATGATTCTTGCGAAACCCATTTACTTATCATATATAAAAAATGAAAACATTGATAGTATCTTATAGTATACACGACCATGAAAGACTCAGAAACGTGATCAAAATAATGTATCATTGCACGGCTGTTGTATACAATGAATAGGAAACCGTTCCATATAATTTTTTTGTAAGTGATTTTGTAATTTTACCAAGTACACTTTATTTTCTCTAGTGCCAATCCTAGAGATAAATCCATGTAGTGGCGTATACCGGAAGATAGGTCTTGGTTATCCCAATGTTCCTTGAGCAGCCCAGTTTCATATCGTGAACAGAAAACAGTTTTCAATAATTCTTTTTGTGAGTCATTTTGTAATTTTACCAAGTACACTTTATTTTCTCTGGTGCCAATCCTAGAGATAAATCCATGTAGTGGCGTATACCGGAAGATAGGTCTTGGTTATCCCGATGTTCCTTGAGCAGCCCAGTTTCATATCGTGAACAGAAAACAGTTTTCAATAATTCTTTTTGTGAGTGATTTTGTAATTTTACCAAGTACACTTTATTTTCTCTGGTGCCAATCCTAGAGATAAATCCATGTAGTGGCGTATAACGGAAGATAGGTCTTCATTATCCCGATGATCCCTGAGCAGCCCAGTTCCATATCATGAACAGAAAACAGTATTCTATAATTCTTTCTGTGAGTGAGTTTTGTGATTTTACCATGTACACTTTATTTTCTCTGATGCCAATCCTAGAGATAAATCCATGTAGTGGCGTATACCGGAAGATAGGTCTTGGTTATCCCGATGTTCCTTGAGCAGCCCAGTTCCATATCATGAACAGAAAACAGTTTTCTATAATCCTTTTTGTGAGTCATTTTGTAATTTTACCAAGTACACTTTATTTTCTCTGGTGCCAATCCTAGAGATAAATCCATGTAGTGGCGTATACCGGAAGATAGGTCTTGGTTATCCCGATGTTCCTTGAGCAGCCCAGCTCCATATCATGAACAGAAAACGGGCCCTTAGGGGGGTAAGGGGCATCGGTCTAGAAGGTCAATACACCAGCCCAAATGTCAACCTCACCTGCACGTGGTGCTCCCTGCTAATTAACCAACGAGGCTCTGGCGACCGAGTAACGGCGGGATAACCGAACACCGAGAACCTAGTAAATGATGTTCTCTCCACTGACCCACTGCCAATTTCACTGGTTAGATTGGTAGCTGCTTCAATAACCAGTCATTATAATGCAATGAGTTTTCAACAAAAAGGAATTTTTACCCCAGGTGGTACACCAACTGCTCAGTTGGCTAATCCACCCTCTAACGAGGCCGGCTCAAAGGATTCTGGGGTGAGCCAACCATTGCTATGCCCATTCGATCGAAGTTCAAAATTAGCTAGGTCACCACCTAGACAAATAGAGTTCGCAACTCAGCAGGAAATCGAAAATGCTGAACTACGCAGAAGACTGAGTGAAATAGAAAAAGTCGCATCGCAACTTAGCAATGAAATCGCTAAGTTAAAGAAAGAAAACGAGGAGCTAAAGAAGCCCAATCTGATAGAGGTTGTGGAAACTCCTCTTACTTGTTATAACGAAACCAGTACCCTTGCCCGTACTGACGCTGAGTTCCACACAGATGAGGAGGAACTTGCAAGAGAAACTGATTGGATACACAAACAGAAGAAAAGACCAAGGAAAAAACGAAGAGCAGAATTCTCGCCAGAAGTTGAGGAGCTCTCGCAAGCAAAAGTTAATGAAACTGTCAATCCAGTGCCTGTACCCCAACATCACCAGCGACAAGAACAACGAAAGGTTGCAATGAAGACCAAAGCACCACCGCCAATTAATGTGATAGGCATTACTGAGTTTGCGAATATCCAAGCTCTAATGAAATCAGTGTCCACAAACGACTATAGAGTAGTTGCACTAAACAATAATGTTTGGAAGATAAACACAAGAGATCCCGATGCATACAGAGCTTTAGCCACAAAGCTCACTGAAGAAGGTAAAGAGTGGTATACATATGAAGACAAAAATAACCGAAACATCAAGGTTATGGCCAGAGGTCTACATCCCACCTGCAGGAAGGAGGATATAATAGAAGATCTCAAAATGAAAGAACTGCAAATTGAAGACGCAGTCAATATCCTTAAACGAGAGAAAGTTGAAAATAGTCAAGGAACCAAGATCGTTAAAAGAGGGCTCCCGCTATTCATGCTCACATTCAACAAAAGCGAAAAAATTGAAAATATATTTAATATCAAAGCAATACTTAATATGAGGGTTAAAATAGAACCACTGAAAAAGAACACGAGATTAATACCTCAATGCAAGAAATGTCAAGCTTATAACCACACCCAAAGATATTGCGGGAGAGATGTTAGGTGTGTAAAATGTGCCGGCAGACACAACGCGAAAGACTGTTCTCTTAGTCGAACCGAACCTGCAAGGTGTATAAACTGTAAAGGACAACACCCAGCCAACTATAGAGGATGCGAAGTAGCGGTACAACTGCAAAGGTTAAGAAATAAAACACGCCAATCGACTCAAAACAGTAATGTTAGAAGAGAAAGGATTCCAACTACAACTAGAGCGCCGACTCAACCAGAGCCCATAGGGCCAGAGAGGAGATCCTACTCTCAGATAACGCAACAAAATACTATTGAAGAAAATCCACTAGAAAGGATATTTCGAAGTATAGAAACGATAAATGCACGCCTAGCAAAACAAGAACGTGGTCTAGAAGCTATATATAAGCGGCTGGATAGACAAGAAGCTACCAATGAGCTTACATCAATGCTATACTAATCAAATGAATAGATCATTTAGAATTGTTATTTGGAACGCGAATGGATTACCACAGCATGTTCCAGAACTAGAAATTTTTCTAAACTTAGAAAAAATAGATATATGTCTTGTCTCGGAAACTCATTTAACAGAAACTTCATTTATTAAAATACGTAACTATCAATGCTACCATGCTATTCATCCAGGAGGAAACGCTAGAGGCGGGTCTACCGTAATTGTTAAAAATAATATTAAACATTACGAAGTGCCCGGCATTGAGGAAGAAATTATGCAGGTTAAAACCATAATAGTTGAATCAATATATAATAGGGAACTCAGTATCTCCTCTATTTACTGTCCCCCACGCCATCAATTAAAAAAAGAAGACTACAGTCGACTTTTTAAATCACTAGGATCAAATTTTATCATAGGCGGTGATTTTAATGCAAAGAACACCTATTGGGGATCTAGACTTACAACCTCTAAAGGGAAAGAGTTATTTAATGCAGCTCGCGAGAACAACTGTGAATTCCTCTCTGGCGATAAACCAACATATTGGCCTGCTGACATACATAAAATTCCAGATCTTCTTGACTTCTTTGTAACAAAAGGAGTTTTAGAGGACTACACATGCATTGAAAATAGTGAAGGACTATCATCTGACCACTCACCTGTGATCATGACACTGAGTACAATGATAATAAAAAAAGATAATTCACCTAAGTTAACAAACAATAAAACCAATTGGGATCTATTTAAGAAATTAGTAGAAGATCGAACAAATCTCGGCGAACCAATTAGAACGAAGGTGCAGTTGGAAGATCAACTAGAAATATTTAATAACATCATCCAACAAGCGGCTTGGGAAAGTTCACCGATTTCTCATACCAACGCTATAATGAAACATAACTATCCTCTTGAAGTCAGAGAGCTACTTAGGGAGAAACGGAAAGCTCGCAAAATCTGGCAGCACTCTCGTGCACCGCAACACAAAACTATTCTAAATTTTTTGTGCAACAAATTAAAACAACTAATAAAAGAAATAAAGAACGAAAGCATAACTAAGCGACTACGAGGTCTTTCTGAATTAAAGGATGACGATTACTCGCTTTGGAAAGCAACGAAGGGACTAAAAAGATCCAAAATGCATGTGCCGCCTATCAAATGCGATGACGGTTCATGGGCTAAAAGTGACAAACAGAAAGTCTCTCTATTTGCTGCTTATTTAGAAGAGACTTTTCAACCGTTGCCGAGGCAAACAGCAAATGAAAATACAACAGTCGTAAACAAAGCAGATGATCTTGACATAAGGCTTGTGACTTTATTGGAGCTTAAAACTGAAATCAATAGTAACTTAAGTATCAGAAAAGCTCCAGGTTATGATTTAATAACTGGGCAAATTGCGAAAGCCATTCCCGAGAAAGGTTTGCGTAAATTAAATCAAATAATTAATGCAGCTTTCAGATTGAAATATGTTCCACGACAATGGAAGGTGGCCGAAGTAATAATGATTCCTAAACCAGGAAAACCAGGAAACGATAAAAAATCATATAGACCGATATCACTACTTCCAATCATATCAAAAATATTTGAAAAACTGTTGCTGAAAAGACTCAAACCTATAATAGAAGAGAGATGCCTAATTCCACCACACCAATTTGGGTTTAGAGAAAACCACTCTACAGTTGAACAAGTTCACAGAATAACGGATGTCATTGAGGATGCACTCGAGAATAAGAAAATATGCTCCAGTATTTTCTTAGATGTAGCTCAAGCTTTCGACAAAGTTTGGCACCAAGGGCTTGAATTTAAACTGCATCGAGACCTGCCTAAGCAATTTTATCAAATTCTTAAATCGTACATAGCTGATCGACACTTTAGAGTCAAATTTGAAAATGAGTACTCTGAAATAAAAAGAATATCAGCAGGTATACCACAAGGTAGCGTACTTGGACCTATTCTGTTTATTCTTTACACGAGAGACTTACCGAATATTGAAGGTACCACAGTAGCAACATTTGCAGACGATACAGCTATTCTAGCAGTTGGAAAAGATATTTCGGAAGCAACAAGCAAACTTCAAAGTGCAGTTAACACGGTGAGCAACTGGACTAAAAAATGGCGCATCTCATTAAATGAAGCCAAATCAGTACACGTCAACTTTACAAATCAAAATGTAAACTGTATTCCCGTGGTTCTCAACTCAAACCAAATTCCATATGCAAATACAGCTAAATACCTTGGCATGACCCTCGATGCTAAGCTAAGATGGAAAGAACACATCAAGAAGAAAAAAGAAGAGTTAAACATCAAATATAGAAAAATGTACTGGCTCATGGGTAGAAACTCTGAGCTCTCAATACACAACAAATTGCTTCTATACAGGCAAATGCTAAAACCAGTATGGACCTATGGTATCCAGCTTTGGGGTTGTGCCAAGAAAACCAATGTACAAATGATACAATGCTTCCAAAATAAAGTGCTACGAGGGATTGTGAACGCCCATGGTACATTAGGAATGACAACATCCATAGAGACTTGAAGATGGAATACGTCACCGATGAAATAAAGAATCATGCAAGGAAACACGTACAGCGCTTATCTCTACACGAAAATGCAGATATCCGTCGTATGTTGGACACCACTAACGGCGTGAGGAGACTCCAAAGGCAGAAACCTCTGGAGCTGGGCAGTTTGGTTTAGAAGAAAGTATTATAAAATGAGTAACCAATAGGTTACTCATCTTAACCCGAGAACTTAATTTAAGAAAGATAAATTACTAGATGATCTCTGAATCAGTTGTAATATTGTATAAATAAATAAATAAATTTATTAAATATAAAAATAAAAAATAAAAAAAAAAAAAAAAAAAAAAATGAACAGAAAACAGTTTTCTATAATCCTTTTTGTGTGTTATTTTGTAATTTTACCAAGTACACTTTATTTTCTCTAGTGCCAATCCTAGAGATAAATCCATGTAGTGGCGTATACCGGAAGATAGGTCTTGGTTATCCCGATGTTCCTGGAGCAGCCCAGTTCCATATCATGAACAGAAAACAGTTTTCTTTAATTCTTTTTGTGAGGATTTTGTGATTTTACCAAGTACACTTTATTTTCTCTAGTGAGAATCCTAGAGATAAATCCATGTAGTGGTGTATACCGGAAGATAGGTCTTGGTTATTCCGATGTTCCCTGAGCAGCCCAGTTCCATATCATGAACAGAAAACAGTTTTCTATAATTCTTTTTGTGAGTGAGTTTTGTGATTTTACCAAGTACACTTTATTTTCTCTTGTGCCAATCCTAGAGATAAATCCATGTAGTGGCGTATACCGGAAGATAGGTCTTGGTTATCCCGATGTTCCCTGAGCAGCCTAGTTCCATTTCATGAACAGAAAACAGTTTTCTATAATTCTTTTTGTGAGTGAGTTCTGTGATTTTACCAAGTACACTTTATTTTCTCTGGTGCCAATCCTAGAGATAAATCCATGTAGTGGCGTATACCGGAAGATAGGTCTTGGTTATTCCGATGTTCCCTGAGCAGCCCAGTTCCATATCATGAACAGAAAACAGTTTTCTATAATTCTTTTTCTGAATGAGTTTTGTGATTTTACCAAGTACACTTTATTTTCTCTGGTGCCAATCCTAGAGATAAATCCATGTAGTGGCGTATACCGGAAGATAGGTCTTGGTTATCCCGATGTTCCTTGAGCAGCCCAGTTCCATATCATGAACAGAAAACAGTTTTCTATAATTCTTTTTGTGAGGGATTTTGTGATTTTACCAAGTACACTTTATTTTCTCTGGTACCAATAGTAGAGATAAATCCATGTAGTGGCGTATACCGGAAGATAGGTCTTGGTTATCCCGATATTCCCTGAGCAGCCCAGTTCCATATCATGAACAGAAAATAGTTTTCTATTGTTTTCTATTTGTTCGAACTGCTTCGGCTAATGCTTTAGTGGCGTATTGTTGTTCTCTTTGTAATTCGTGGCTGAATCATCGTGCATGGAACGATTAAGTAATATAATGCTCTAATAATACAACACCTTATTCGCCAACACATGGCTTCTATCATAATGAACACCTCACTGTCCATTTCTGCTTTCGTCCTTATATTTCACATACAAATTGTTTGGATTCGACGGGGCACACGTGGATATGATAATCGCAAAATAAGTGCGAATTTGATGAGGTGATGAAGATATGACGGAATTTTTGAGCATATTGTTCCATTCGAATCGTGATCGAGCAACTGTAAGAGTTGAGGCTCCTTACGGTAAGTCGCACACAGATGCTCATTAACGGTTGGAAATGAAAGATGGGTCGGCAAATGAGTTTTGCACGCTGTTAGGGGTGTTCCTTTTAATCACAGATCGTAATCTGTTGATAAAAAATTTCTTTTGCATCCTACCCCTATCGGGATTCAAACCCTGTACCTCCCAATCCAAACGCCAAAGCTTTAACCACGGTGTCATTTGGTCGGTAGTTTTCAGTTTTTGAAACGACGTTGGACCAGGAACATTCACCAACAACAATCGCAATTAGCAAAAAAATTCGTTATTTGGATGCACAGTGTAGATGCGACCCATCATGCCCTTCACAACTGTAGATCACCCATTGTCCGCTACTGAACGCCTACGATTCAATGGGTATTCGTCATTGCTTGTGACAGTGTTGGCAATTAGGTCTCTCGGATATCGCTTGAAACCGTCGATCATAGAGGGTGAGTCGTTTTTGAAAACTACGCACATGGATCATATTCTTAGACACCACAGCACCCAATTTCGGATGAACAGCTTCAACCGGAATTTCTGTTGCAATGATGCTATCAATTACACACGATCTGATTTTTTTTGAGGAACCAAACCAAATATGCACATGACGCTTTGGTATGCTATTCAACGGAGGACATCCAAATTAATCCATTAATTTTTAACTAGACCCAGCCCAAATTACCACTATGACGCTACATAAAATATGGCCTGATTTTTTGTATAGGTGTTCACTGTTAGTGCCACAACTTAAATTCATAGCCCCCTAACACGACAAATTATAAATACGGGATCCAGCTATTTACGAACTGGACAAACTTCACCCAGTCCAAATTACCACTAAACATGCGTCCAGATTTTAATTTATTTCACTATAACGCTACATAAAATATGGCCTGATTTTTGCCACAAAAATGTGTCACAACTTAAATTCATAGCCCCCTAACACGACAAATTATGAATATTTTGTCCAGCAGTTTACGAATTGGTCTAGCTTCACCCAGTACCTTTAAACATTCGAATTATGTGTTATTGATTTTTGAAATATTTTTTCGGCGAAAATTTACTGCTATAACTTCAATTACATGTAATTTTCGGCTCATATCAACAGAAATTTGTACTACCACCTGATACAAAATATGTCGATAATGCAGGTTTTATTTTGGCTAACTTCAGTAGCATGTTTTTGTATGAGATTTTGCGCGTTACCGATCCAGATATTTTTTTGGAAGAGAAAAATTTGTAAATCTTAGTGGAAAACTTGGAAACTTCCGAGAAAACTCGAAGAAAATTGAATTTTTTTCTAAGGAATTTTTGGATGTTTTGATGATTTTGGACACTGTACAGCGTGAGTGATGATATTCTAATTGTGTGCATTGCATCCATAAAAAGCATGTGAAGTTATCCCAATTTTCATCCCAGGATTTTCATTTGTTATTTACACGAAACTATTCCATTCCATCCCAGTTTTTTTCATTGTATACATTGTATTTTCATTGTTTTCATTGTATCCCATCCCAGTTTTTCTCGTTAATTTGTTTTTCAAGTAAAACAAATACTTGGAAATACTGTATTATGTTTCGGGAATAGTAATTCTGTATTGCTACTCAGGATAGACTAGAATAACCAAGGTCTATCTGAGGATATACGCCACCACATAGATTTATTTCTAGGATTGGAACCATAGAAATTAAATTCTACCTGGTAAAATCACAAAATCACTCACAAAAATAATTTGAAAAAGTGTTTTCTGTTCATGATATGGAAGTGGGCTGCCCAGGGTAGTGTTACGGTTTTCGAATCTTTATAAGATAACGTGAACGAATTTTGGTTCACCCTAATATGTCATATGACTTTGTTTTGCTAGATTGGTGTAGGTCAGTAAACTCTTATACCTTATGTAAAATTGTTTGCATGGTGTTGGTCTATTTATTTACCTTTTTTTTATTATTTTATTTACTCAAAATTGGAGATCATAAATTCATAAATCTGATGGTAATCTGCGTGGGAAATGTATAAATTGGTTGATTGGCTTTATGTGTGAGTACAACGCTATGATCTACATTTTTGCAATGCAATTGTGTTCTTTGTTTTGGTTACCTACTAGACATAACTTGACCATACCTAACAATAATTAGCTATGTATATAATAGGAACAAGTATATAACAGCTAACTAATCATGTACATAATTGTACATGGTTTTTAAATGCATATTTTTGGTCGAAGTACGAAAATAAAATTATTATTGAGTTGCCTTTTGTGCGAGACCACCGCAGTTGTCAAAAAAAAATAGAAAACCAAAAGTTTAAGTACATTTTTGGGAATTGTGGAAAAAATGTAAATCTTGATCTAGTGATCGAAAAAAAGCTAAATACATAAGAAAGTTCCAACGAAGAAAGAACATTGTTTTGGGGCCTTTAGTGCTCAACCATATCGGTTAATTAGTATAAACCTTGTATATTGCGTTTTGCTGTACTTTGCACGGGACTTAAAAACGAAGTTATATGTGCTGATTAAAACTAGCGTTTTGCACGCAGCGAAATTTGGTACCGCATATGGACGTATAGCGACCTCAAGGTCATATCAACAACCGCGAGGGCAACAACAAATAATTATTGTGTATTGTATGTGTTGTGCGTGTACTGTGTTTCTCTTAAGTATTCTAAACAAAAAAAATAAGCACTATAAGCTAAATTTTTCTTTTAAATTAATGCATGCGAAAATTTATTAGTGTTCTAGTTGATTTAAGATTTATCTAAATATAAAATCCAGATATATGTAAATAATTTCTATTTCTAAAAGTGAGTGACAAGTGGATAAAAAAAAAAGAAACGTTAGGGCAGTTTTTTTGTGGGTTTCATTTCAGTATTCAAAGTTCCATACATATATCAACCGAGAGTACTCTTCGGCAGTTTATATGGTGAGTTTTTTTGATCTTATCTTTTTTTTGCCTTAACTAAAAATCTGATTAAATTTTTATTATTCACTTGAAATTCAAAATAGTTCGTGTAGTTAAATAAGTAAATTAGAAATATAACAGTAGTTTTTAGTATTTCCACATCAAATTATGTTTTCAATTATTTTATCGGTTCTTAAATAAATAATGGTTTAAATAAAAAAAAAATGGAATAAATTGCGTTTCGATTGGTTAATGGTGATGTGATAAAGATTGGGTGGAGTGAGTTGCAGTGTTCTTTTTATAAGTCGAGTATCTTTTAGTCAACACGAAAGTTTTTGTTATACTCCGATAATGTATGACGACAAAGAACCCCCCACTATCCGATTGTTAGTTACCCGCTTCGAACGTGTTGGTCGTCATGCCGGGGTTTGTAACAAAATGGCGCCCGAGCAGGGACCTGAAAGTATGGAAGATCGCGTGTTTAAACCGTTACCACATGCTTTCAAGGTCATAAAACCACATGGTTTAATAAAAATTTTTTTTTTCCAGTTTCAGTTTTTATAAAATATTTTTCAAGTTGATTTAAAATCAGAATTTTCTTTAAGTAGTATATACCTAAGGCATAAGCAATTAATAACCATGTAAGGTTTTCGTTGGATGAAATAGTTATATCATTGGTAGACCTAATAAGTCATCCGAGTGGCTCCACTACTAAACACTAGCATCCAGAATAATCGCTCCAATCCGTTATAACAGTTCTTAAAATTATTTATTTTCTTTCGAATAAGTTAAACCTTGTACTGGTTAAGAATCATGATCAAGTTTTTATTATTTTGTTTGCAATTTTTTTGTTCCTACTGTTTTTTAGCGAGTCGGTTGCTGTTAAATTCATCATTTAAATTCTTAAGATTAAATTATTTTATTAAATTCTAATTTCATTTATCCTGATATTTGTCCGAGAGCCTTACATTAACCTTCTTAGTATCGAAATGGCATTTCTGGCTTCTCCGAATCATCGGTTGTTGAAACATAATGATTCTATGGCATCCTTCTGATGGCTCGGTGGGCAGAGATTGTCGTGATTTTTTTTACCCCTTAATATTTCAATTCCTAGAATTCCCGTCTTTAAAATTTCGCATGGATACAGCGTCAAAATATCATTGGTCGAACAAGATGATTTCTTAAGTCCTGATTATGTTTTGACGTCTGAGCTCTGCAGAAGAATTTTTCGTTTCCCCATCAACATCCATTTTTATATTATCCCTAAAATAGTATTTGTATGGTATCACGAAAGGGGACATGCATTAGCTGTACTGTGAAACCCTGGGATTGAATAAATAGTGATTCTACGTTTTATCTCTTCAGCGTTTCTCAACAATTCGTCATGGCCGTTTTTCCTAAGGTACCATTCATACACAATTTTGCTTATGCATAGGGATTTTTTTTTATTAACAACTCACTGTTACTCGATTTTGTACATCACCATTAACCAAAACCTATATAAAAATATTCAAATTAGTTGATATTTAAAGTATTTACAATAATACAACCTTACAATTCACGATAATATCGATTAAAAAAATTAAAATTCCGTATAATACCAAATCATTTCCTTTTATGTTATATGTTAAGAATTTCAAATTATTACGAGTTATTTGAACTTTTATATAATTAACACTATTGGTGTTTCGTTCGCTTTACTCGTGCAACACCTTTCCGAAATAAAACGTACCGATATATTCTTGATTCTCTAACCGAGGCTAAAATTTAAATTAGGAAGCAATTCATATCGTATAATAATTATTAAATAATTATTCCGTTCTCTCGCTATGGATCCCATAATATATTTACAACTGTTAAATCAGCCTGAACTTGAGGTTGAGTACCAAGTTAGAGGTTTGAGCAGCAAAGCTGTAGATGGGAAAGATTTGTTAATTAATATGCTAAGGGCTGAACAGTTGGACAAGAGTCTAGTGCGAAGAGACACCCATGCTAATCTCGATCATCCCGAAAATGAAATTGAGGAGTGCCATGCTCGTTATGAAGAGATGGTTAAAGCCACGGATGAACAGGGAAGTTCACCTTCACTCGATTTCATAACTCTTTGTTATGTTAAAGCGGTTCACTATAGAGAACGAATTTGGAGATTGATTAGGTCAGTAGGTGAAACATCACATTCAACAAAAGTATACCGAAACTGGCGTCACATATTTAAGCATTACCATGATTTGTGGCATGAACGTCAGGGTCCTGAATCAAGAGATTGCTCGCCACAACGTAAGGTCACGGCGGAAAGCTCATTTTCCGAAAAACTGGAACATTTATTGTCTAACACTTCATTGGATACTAAACATAGTCCTTTGCATATTTCGAAGAGCAATTTGATAACAAAAAAAAATATCGATAAAACAAATCAGGTTACGTCCTTCGGATCTGATAATCATAAGGTAGTAAAGGGGTCAGTTGCAGATTTCTTCTCCCAGGTTGGGATACGTAACATGAATAGAGCGATAAATACTTCGGTCGCAAATACGTCTTTTAACCATTACGAACCGAACATGCCACATGTCGAGCCAAATGCTCCAAATTTTGACAATGGTGGATTACCAAGAGGCAACAATCAATTTCGGTTGGATAATTTTTATAAAATTAGGCAGAAATGGAATTTATCATTTGATGGGTCCAACATCCTAAATGTGCATGATTTCGTATATAGGTTAGAGCAGATGGCTAACGACGACGGTTTCCCAAAGGAACACCTCACAAAGGTTTTTTATCTATTCCTAACCAAAAAGGCTGAGGATTGGTACTGGGTGTACAAAGCGAACAACCCAGTAACAACTTGGGCCAATATGAAAAGCGCTATTCTCTCGTATTTTAGCAGTTCGAATTATGAGGAGGAAATGAAGGAACAGATTCTAAGACGGTTCCAAGGGCATCGAGAATCATTTTCTGATTTTTCCCTTGAAATTCAAAAATTGAACGCACGCTTACAATTACATCTTTCTGAACAACAAGTTATTTACAGGTTGTGTCAAAACATGTATCCGGCTCTAAAAAATGTGACGCTCCCATATCACAATCAAATCCGGACAGTAGAAGAGTTGCGAATGTTGTGCCGCGATTACGAAAGACTGTGGGAACAATCAGGTTATGATCCAAGACGGTTTACGGATACTACTCAACTAAAACGTCGACAGCAGGTCCATGAACTCAACCTGGAAATTCAAAATTTAAGTGTCTCACAGCAAGAAAGTCCGAGAATTCACCAAGTTCATGCCAGTACTTACGCAGAACAGGAAAACGTCGATGAACCAGTAGTAGAGGCCTTTCATAAGAAATCAGTCGAGCAAGTTAGTTCTAAACAAACCTCAAACTCATTGCAGTATATCTGTTGGAATTGTCATGATATTGGCCATGCTTATCAGGATTGCGATAAACCGTTCCTGAATATCTTTTGTTTTGGGTGCGGGGCATCAAATGTGCGTAAACCTTCGTACCAAAATTGCCTCAAATTCCAAAAGGGAAACTTGAAAACGAGTGCGAATTACGTGAGAGGATCTCGCCTCGTGTCACATCCCAGCCAGTCGAAGGAATTCAACAATTCCAAAGAGTAGGTTCTCTCACACCCCACAATAACTCTAAATCTTCTAATAATTTTCAATTTGACCCAAAATTTATTAACTTACCTAATTTACAACCAATAAAGCCAAAATTTAAATCTAATAAGTTATGCCGTGCTATTCGTTATTTTCGAGACAAAAGGTCACTTATTCGAACGTGCATCGAAACCCTAATCAAGTGTACACAAAATGATCCTCGTCCGCATGCTGATGTGATTATTCGATCCAAAACTTTCAACGGTCTTCTCGATAGTGGGGTTTCGGTCAGTGTACTTGGAAAAGACTCTATCTAGTTTTTGACCAACGAGAATTTAAAATTTCAGAAATTAAATACCTCTAATATTCAAACAGCTGACGGGACATCCAAAAAAATAGAAGGTTACATATGGCTTCCGGTTACATTTGGCAGTAAAACAGAAAGAATTCAATTTTTTATCATCCCAACTCTACAATCTTCAGTGTATTTGGGGATTGATTTTTGGAGGAAATTCCAGCTGTTACCGGGCTTTACTGTTGATGAAATTGTAAACGAGAACGTCCGAAAAGACGACAATTCCCATGTTCTAAAGGGTAAGGATAACGACGAATTTCGGCGAATTCTAAACTTGTTTCCATCTTCAGCTAAGGAAGGATTAGGTAAAACAATGTTGCATGAACATGATATTGAACTTGTCAAAGACTGTAAGCCTGTAAAGCAACGATATTACCCAGTCTCACCCGCAGTACAGAAGGACCTATATTCAGAAATAGACAGGATGTTGAGTTTAGGTGTTATCGAGACAAGCAAAAGTTCGTGGAGCTCACCGGTAACGATAGTAAAGAAAGCGAATGGCAAGACCCGACTTTGTCTCGACGCACGTAAGCTCAACTCCCTGACGGAAAAGGACGCTTACCCACTACCAATAATTGACGGACTTTTGGGACGACTATCGGAGACCAATTACATCACAGCACTTGACTTGAAGGACGCATTCTGGCAGATACCGCTTGCGGAATCTGCCAGAGACAAAACAGCTTTTACGGTACCGGGACGGCCGCTCTATCAGTTCAGGGTGATGCCGTTTGGGTTGTGCAATGCAGCCCAGTCAATGTGCCGCTTAATGCACAAAGTTATACCCCATGAACTCCATGACAGCATTTTCGTTTATCTGGACGATTTGTTGATAATTAGCGGCACATTGAAGGAACACCTTGAACTGCTAGAGACGGTGGCGACATTACTAAGGACTGCTGGGTTGACCATAAATATCGAAAAAAGCAAATTTATTATGAAAGAAATCCGATATTTGGGATATTTGGTTGGCGAAAAAGGATTAAGACCAGACCCAGAAAAGGTTGAGTCAATAGTTAACCTAGCAGTTCCTACGACTACCAAACAGATACGACGACTTTTGGGAATGGCTGGGTGGTATCGGCGCTTTATAGAAAATTTCTCAAGTGTAACCGCCCCAATAACAGAGTGTCTGAAAAAAGGAAAATTTCGATGGACGGAGGCGGCGCAAGAATCATTTGTGAAATTAAAGCAATTGCTCTGTTCAGCTCCAGTACTTATAACACCAAATTATTCGGCACCTTTCTTTATAAGATGTGACGCCTGTACCGAAGGAGTTGGAGCAGTCCTCTTTCAAAAAGACGAAGACGATAATGAACGACCTATCTCGTACATTTCTCAGAAACTTAATGACGCGCAAAGGAATTATTCAATAACGGAATTAGAGTGCCTGGCAGCTATACTCGCCGTAAAAAAATTTCGTGCGTATATTGAAGGGCATGAATTCACATTGATTACGGACCATGCCAGCCTAAAGTGGCTCATGTCCCAACGCGATTTAAGTGGTAGACTGGCACGATGGAGCCTAAAGCTTCAAGGCTTCAAATTCTCTATTGTTCATCAGCGCGGAAAAGATAACGTGGTTCCAGATATGCTTTCACGTATTTATTGTGACGAAATCCGTGAATTTGAGGAGGGCTTAAGGAAATTATGCAGTCAAGCTGAAGGGTTAACTAATATTACCGAAATAAAAGAATTTAGTGAACCTGAGTATAAAAATCTTTTCAATAAAATAAACGACAACCCAGACAACTACCCGGCATTCAAAATTAGCGGAAAACTAATTTTTATCCGCTTAGAACCAAAAAAGTCCGATGAGCTTTCGGATCTATCGGTTTGGAAGTTATGGATTCCAATCGGACTAAGACCTTCCCTGATACGTAAGGAGCATGATGATCCACTAGCATCTCATGGCGGCATTAGGAAGACGCTCGAGCGGATTCGGAGGTATTTCTTTTGGCCAGGGATGGTGAAACAAATTGGGGACTACATTCGTAATTGTGATATTTGTAAAACCACGAAAGCCCCAAACCAACAACAACACCCACCAATGGGTAAACCTTTCTTAATTGACAGACCATGGCAACGGCTATATGTTGATCTGTTAGGTCCATACCCTAGATCCAACCAAGGAAAAACGATGATTTTTATAGTACTGGATTTTTATAGTACTGGATCACCTGAAGTTTGTGCTACTAAAACCTCTTAATAAAGGGACAATCAACAGCATAGTTGATTACCTGGAAAAAGACGTGTTTTGCATATTTGGTGTTCCACAGAGCATTCATTCGGACAACGGTTCTCAGTTTCGAAGTGTGGAGTACCGAAACCTTTTAAGCAAATACGGTGTAGCTGATTCCAAGACGGCAGTGTACTCACCGCAATCTAATGCCTCCGAAAGGGTCAACCGGTCGGTTATTTCTGCCATTCGCGCGTACATCTCCGAGAAACACAATACCTGGGACAAACACATACACGAAATAGCTGCCGCACTTAGAAATGGGATACATGAAACGGTTGAACATTCCCCCCATTTTCTCCTCTTTGGATACCATCGAATAAACCATGCCCAAGATTATGAAGTACTAAGGCAATTAGGTAATGTTTCAGAGGGTGAGATCCCACTTCCTTTACCTGTTCGATTGGCTTTAATACACGATTCCGTTAAACGAAATATTGCTAACGCGTATCAGAAAAGTTCCCAAAGATACAATTTGAGAACCCGCCCAAAGGAGTTTGCCGTCGGACAGGCTATATTCGTTAGAACACATCCACAGAGCAGTGCAGAAAAAAAATATTGTTCTAAATTTGCACCTCAGTTTCTTAAGGCTATAATTTCTCGAAGAATAGGAACAGTAAATTATGAATTAAAAGACCTATCGAATAAAGTCCTCGGTGTTTTCCACGCAAAGGATATTCGGACATAGATGTTTCGATAAATAATGTTTCGATTCGATATCCAATGTTTTTCAGTTTCTTTGCCTTAACTACCACGTAGCCAGTTCAAAGAAGCTGCCCTGTTACGGTTTTCGAATCTTTATAAGATAACGTGAACGAATTTTGGTTCACCCTAATATGTCATATGACTTTGTTTTGCTAGATTGGTGTAGGTCAGTAAACTCTTATACCTTATGTAAAATTGTTTGCATGGTGTTGGTCTATTTATTTACCTTTTTTTTATTATTTTATTTACTCAAAATTGGAGATCATAAATTCATAAATCTGATGGTAATCTGCGTGGGAAATATATAAATTGGTTGATTGGCTTTATGTGTGAGTACATACAACGCTATGATCTACATTTTTGCAATGCAATTGTGTTCTTTGTTTTGGTTACCTACTAGACATAACTTGACCATACCTAACAATAATTAGCTATGTATATAATAGGAACAAGTATATAACAGCTAACTAATCATGTACATAATTGTACATGGTTTTTAAATGCATATTTTTGGTCGAAGTACGAAAATAAAATTATTATTGAGTTGCCTTTTGTGCGAGACCACCGCAGTTGTCAAAAAAAAATAGAAAACCAAAAGTTTAAGTACATTTTTGGGAATTGTGGAAAAAATGTAAATCTTGATCTAGTGATCGAAAAAAAGCTAAATACATAAGAAAGTTCCAACGAAGAAAGAACATTGTTTTGGGGCCTTTAGTGCTCAACCATATCGGTTAATTAGTATAAACCTTGTATATTGCGTTTTGCTGTACTTTGCACGGGACTTAAAAACGAAGTTATATGTGCTGATTAAAACTAGCGTTTTGCACGCAGCGAAATTTGGTACCGCATATGGACGTATAGCGACCTCAAGGTCATATCAACAACCGCGAGGGCAACAACAAATAATTATTGTGTATTGTATGTGTTGTGCGTGTACTGTGTTTCTCTTAAGTATTCTAAACAAAAAAATAAGCACTATAAGCTAAATTTTTCTTTTAAATTAATGCATGCGAAAATTTATTAGTGTTCTAGTTGATTTAAGATTTATCTAAATATAAAATCCAGATATATGTAAATAATTTCTATTTCTAAAAGTGAGTGACAAGTGGATAAAAAAAAAAGAAACGTTAGGGCAGTTTTTTTGTGGGTTTCATTTCAGTATTCAAAGTTCCATACATATATCAACCGAGAGTACTCTTCGGCAGTTTATATGGTGAGTTTTTTTGATCTTATCTTTTTTTTGCCTTAACTAAAAATCTGATTAAATTTTTATTATTCACTTGAAATTCAAAATAGTTCGTGTAGTTAAATAAGTAAATTAGAAATATAACAGTAGTTTTTAGTATTTCCACATCAAATTATGTTTTCAATTATTTTATCGGTTCTTAAATAAATAATGGTTTAAATAAAAAAAAAATGGAATAAATTGCGTTTCGATTGGTTAATGGTGATGTGATAAAGATTGGGTGGAGTGAGTTGCAGTGTTCTTTTTATAAGTCGAGTATCTTTTAGTCAACACGAAAGTTTTTGTTATACTCCGATAATGTATGACGACAAAGAACCCCCCACTATCCGATTGTTAGTTACCCGCTTCGAACGTGTTGGTCGTCATGCCGGGGTTTGTAACAGTAGATCGGAATAACCAAGGACTAACTGCGTTTATACGCCACCACATAGATTTATCTCTAGGATTCGCACTAGAGAAAATAAAGTGTACTTGGTAAAATTACAAAATCACTCACAAAAATAATTATAGAAAACTGTTTTCTGTTCACGATATGAAACTGGGCTGCTCAAGGAACATTGGGATAACCAAGACCTATCTTCCGGTATACGCCACTACATGGATTTATCTCTAGGATTGGCACTAGAGAAAATAAAGTATACCTGGTAAAATTACAAAATGACTCACAAAAAGGATTATAGAAAACTGTTTTCTGTTCATGATATGGAACTGGGCTGCTCAAGGAACATCGGGATAACCAAGACCTATCTTCCGGTATACGCCACTACATGGATTTATCTCTAGGATTGGCACCAGAGAAAATAAAGTGTACTTAGTAAAATCACAAAACTCACTCACAAAAAGAATTATAGAAAACTGTTTTCTGTTCATGATATGGAACTGGGCTGCTCAGGGATCATCGGGATAATGAAGACCTATCTTCCAGTATACGCCACTACATAGATTTATCTCTAGGATTGGCACCAGAGAAAATAAAGTGTACTTGGTAAAATTACAAAATCACTCACAAAAAGAATTAAAGAAAACTGTTTTCTGTTCATGATATGGAACTGGGCTGCTCAAGGAACATCGGGATAACCAAGACCTATCTTCCGGTATACGCCACTACATGGATTTATCTCTAGGATTGGCACCAGAGAAAATAAAGTGTACTTGGTAAAATCACAAAAACACTGACAAAAGAATTATAGAAAACTGTTTTCTGTTCATGATATGGAACTGGGCTGCTCAAGGAACATCGGGATAACCAAGACCTATCTTCCGGTATACGCCACTACATGGATTTATCTCTAGGATTGGCACCAGAGAAAATAAAGTGTACTTAGTAAAATCACAAAATCACTCACAAAAAGAATTATAGAAAACTGTTTTCTGTTCATGATATGGAACTGGGCTGCTCAAGGAACATCGGGATAACAAAGACCTATCTTCCGGTATACGCCACTACATGGATTTATCTCTAGGATTGGCACCAGAGAAAATAAAGTGTACTTAGTAAAATCACAAAATCACTCACAAAAAGAATTATAGAAAACTGTTTTCTGTTCATGATATGGAACTGGGCTGCTCAGGGATCATCGGGATAATGAAGACCTATCTTCCGGTATACGCCACTACATAGATTTATCTCTAGGATTGGCACCAGAGAAAATAAAGTGTACTTGGTAAAATTACAAAATCACTCACAAAAAGAATTATAGAAAACTGTTTTCTGTTCATGATATGGAACTGGGCTGCTCAGGGAAGATCGGAATAACCAAGATCTATCTTCCGGTATACGCCACTACATAGATTTATCTCTAGGATTGGCACCAGAGAAAATAAAGTGTACTTGGTAAAATCACAAAACTCACTCACAAAAAGAATTATAGAAAACTGTTTTCTGTTCATGATATGGAACTGGGCTGCTCAAAGAACATCGGAATAACCAAGACCTATCTTCCGGTATACGCCACTACATGGATTTATCTCTAGGATTGGCACCAGAGAAAATAAAGTGTACTTGGTAAAATCACAAAACTCACTCACAAAAAGAATTATAGAAAACTGTTTTCTGTTCATGATATGGAACTGGGCTGCTCAAAGAACATCGGAATAACCAAGACCTATCTTCCGGTATACGCCACTACATGGATTTATCTCTAGGATTGGCACCAGAGAAAATAAAGTGTACTTGGTAAAATCACAAAACTCACTCACAAAAAGAATTATAGAAAACTGTTTTCTGTTCATGATATGGAACTGGGCTGCTTAGGGAACATCGGAATAATCAAGACCTATCTTCCGGTATACGCCACTACATGGATTTATCTCTAGGATTGGCACCAGAGAAAATAAAGTGTACTTGGTAAAATCACAAAATCACTCACAAAAAGAATTAAAGAAAACTGTTTTCTGTTCATGATATGGAACTGGGCTGCTCAAGGAACATCGGGATAACCAAGACCTATCTTCCGGTATACGCCACTACATGGATTTATCTCTAGGATTGGCACCAGAGAAAATAAAGTGTACTTGGTAAAATCACAAAATCACTCACAAAAAGAATTATAGAAAACTGTTTTCTGTTCATGATATGGAACTGGGCTGCCCAGGGATCATCGGGATAACCAAGACCTATCTTCCGGTATACGCCACTACATAGATTTATCTCTAGGATTGGCACCAGAGAAAATAAAGTGTACTTGGTAAAATCACAAAACTCACTCACAAAAAGAATTATAGAAAACTGTTTTCTGTTCACGATATGAAACTGGGCTGCTCAAGGAACATTGGGATAACCAAGACCTATCTTCCGGTATACGCCACTACATGGATTTATCTCTAGGATTGGCACTAGAGAAAATAAAGTGTACTTGGTAAAATTACAAAATGACTCACAAAAAGAATTATAGAAAACTGTTTTCTGTTCATGATATGGAACTGGGCTGCTCAAGGAACATCGGGATAACCAAGACCTATCTTCCGGTATACGCCACTACATGGATTTATCTCTAGGATTGGCACCAGAGAAAATAAAGTGTACTTAGTAAAATCACAAACTCACTCACAAAAAGAATTATAGAAAACTGTTTTCTGTTCATGATATGGAACTGGGCTGCTCAGGGATTATCGGGATAATGAAGACCTATCTTCCGGTATACGCCACTACATAGATTTATCTCTAGGATTGGCACCAGAGAAAATAAAGTGTACTTGGTAAAATTACAAAATCACTCACAAAAAGAATTAAAGAAAACTGTTTTCTGTTCATGATATGGAACTGGGCTGCTCAGGGATCATCGGGATAACCAAGACCTATCTTCCGGTATACGCCACTACATGGATTTATCTCTAGGATTGGCACCAGAGAAAATAAAGTGTACTTGGTAAAATCACAAAATCACTCACAAAAAGAATTAAAGAAAACTGTTTTCTGTTCATGATATGGAACTGGGCTGCTCAAGGAACATCGGGATAAGCAAGACCTATCTTCCGGTATACGCCACTACATGGATTTATCTCTAGGATTGGCACCAGAGAAAATAAAGTGTACTTGGTAAAATCACAAAATCACTCACAAAAAGAATTATAGAAAACTGTTTTCTGTTCATGATATGGAACTGGGCTGCTCAGGGATCATCGGGATAACCAAGACCTATCTTCCGGTATACGCCACTACATGGATTTATCTCTAGGATTGGCACCAGAGAAAATAAAGTGTACTTGGTAAAATCACAAAACTCACTCACAAAAAGAATTATAGAATACTGTTTTCTGTTCATGATATGGAACTGGGCTGCTCAGGGAACATCGGAATAATCAAGACCTATCTTCCGGTATACGCCACTACATGGATTTATCTCTAGGATTGGCACCAGAGAAAATAAAGTGTACTTGGTAAAATCACAAAATCACTCACAAAAAGAATTAAAGAAAACTGTTTTCTGTTCATGATATGGAACTGGGCTGCTCAAGGAACATCGGGATAAGCAAGACCTATCTTCCGGTATACGTCACTACATGGATTTATCTCTAGGATTGGCACCAGAGAAAATAAAGTGTACTTGGTAAAATCACAAAATCACTCACAAAAAGAATTATAGAAAACTGTTTTCTGTTCATGATATGGAACTGGGCTGCTCAGGGATCATCGGGATAATGAAGACCTATCTTCCGGTATACGCCACGCCACTACATGGATTTTTCTCTAGGATTGGCACCAGAGAAAATAAAGTGTACTTGGTAAAATTACAAAATCACTTACAAAAAAATTATATGGAACGGTTTCCTATTCATTGTATACAACAGCCGTGCAATGATACATTATTTTGATCACGTTTCTGAGTCTTTCATGGTCGTGTATACTATAAGATACTATCAATGTTTTCATTTTTTATATATGATAAGTAAATGGGTTTCGCAAGAATCATTTACTTATTGCCTAGTGCGATTTACTAGTGCCATTTATAGCGTTTGTTTCATTAAGGATTTCTCCTTACAAAAATTTCGATATTGTTTTTATAAATGTTTATCAATATATGTATTTGAGGGTTATGTTTTAATCCGTTTACATAAAGAAATTATGCACTCATATATCTTTTTATCACAAATTAATTTATATTTTTCGTAATTAAAGGTTTAAACTCATAATATTTTTCATATTTTCCCGTTACAGATTTGGCAAAAAATTATCAAATTACATTACTACTCTAATATTACTTTAGAATTAGAAAACTATAAATGATAATAATATACTGGTAATACAACTACACAAAATAAAAATTTACTTGTTTCCTAAAGTGTACGCCAACACTAAGCATATTATATTTTTCGGGATGAGACTACACTTTTTCTATACGTACATTTTTTTCGGGATGGTTACACTTTAGCGAAGAAACAAACCAAAAATCTTGGGCTGATATTTTGGGCCAACTTCAGCGACTTTGGTATAGGAAGTGTATTGTTCCAAAAATCGACCGAAGGTGAACATCCAATTGCGTACTATAGTCACAAGCTTAATTCTGCCCAACGAAAGTACAGCGTTACCGAGCTAGAGTGCTTGGCGGCAGTTTTGAGCGTGAAAAAATTCAGACCATATGTGGAGGGCTACACCTTCACTATCATCACGGACCATTCTAGCTTGAAATGGTTGATGGAGCAGAGAGACTTATCTGGAAGGCTAGCGCGGTGGAGTCTCCAATTACAAGGATACAATTTCAATATTGAATATAGAAAAGGTTCTCAAAACGTTGTCCCCGATGCTCTATCCAGAATAAGTCTCGAAGCATTTGGTAAGCGGATGGTGCGTGATGATGATGGGAGTGTACCACCTCTACATGTGGATCTGGACTCTTCTGCTTTTCTAGATCCTGCTTACCTTGACAGAATTAATCCTTTAAAAGAAAATAGAACGGCTAAAATCAACTATAAAGAACTTGATGGCAAATTATACATACTTCCAAACGCGGACATTCGCTCTTTAAATGATATCTCTGCGTGAAAATTAGTAATTCCTGATGTGTTAGTTCCTTCTTTATTGAACCAATCGCACAACTCTCCTACCGGCGCTCATTTGGGTCAGTCAAAAACACTAGAAGTATTACAACGGCATTTCTATTGGGCGACGATGGCTCGGGACGTTCGAGAATATATACAAAAGTGTGATATTTGTAAATCCTCGAAACCAACCAATTTCGTTACTCGTCCAGAAATGGGTAATTTTATGGAAATGCATCGTCCATTTCAAAAAGTATTTATGGATTTTTTGGGGCCTTATCCAAGGAGTTCGTTTGGTAACACATACTTATTGATTCTTTTAGACCAGTACACAAAATTTATTTTGTTGGAACCTCTTAGAGCAGCCACTGCCACTCATGTAGTAAAATTTCTCAAACAGCGTGTCTTTAATATTTTTGGTGTCCCAGAAATACTTACCACCGATAATGGACCCCAATTCAAATCCAAACTGCTGGCAGAGTTATTGGAACACTATGGAGTTTTTCACCAATATACACCAATCTACTCTCCGCAGTCTAATGCGTCTGAGAGGGTGAACAGAACAATACTCGCTGCTGTACGTTCTTACGTAAACGATCATCATAAGAACTGGGATACACATATTGACGAAATTAGTGCTGCCCTAAGAAACGCGGTTCACAACTCTACCGGATTCTCACCGTACTTTTTAACGTTCGGTCAACACATGGTTATCCACGGCTCGTCTTACAAATTAATGCGTGATCTCAATCTATTAAACGATAGACAAGCATCGGTCATGGACATTAATAATCGACTTTCTACTGCTCAAGAACTAGTTTTGTCCCATCTTTATAACGCTTACCAAAGAAACCTTACGACTACCAAAATTAACGCCGGCAAACGATAGCATTTGCCATAAACAACAAGCATTCAGTGCAACAATAGTAAAAAATCAATCGTGTATCTTGTGTTCAGGCAATCATAATTTAGAATGCTGTCACAAGTTTAACAAAATGAATCACATAGAACGAATACAGCTTGTCAACTTACATGATCTATGCAGAAGGTGCCTAGCCATTGGACACAATTTTCAACAATGTTATATTCAATCAAGATGTAAAGAATACAATGGCAAGCACCACAGTCTACTTCATACAAAGCAGTCTACAACTACAACTTCAAGAAGCATTTCAACCAACAGTGCGATGAAAACGCATGAGACAACACTTTTAGCAACCGCCCTTGTCAAAACCACAAGGTTAGATGGAAGGGAAGAGCTTTTAAGATTGCTGTCAATAGTATTGTAAATATCAACCTACAACCACGATATCCGTCAACATTTTCAATAGAAATTGAAGCTCTAGTACTAAACAAAATAAGCAAAAATCTGCCAGAAAAACCGTTTATGTTTGAAAAATGGAAACATTTGAATGAGCTGCTATTGGCCGATCCGAACTACAACATTCCCGCACCGATTGATATACTACTGGGTGCAGATTATTACACACAGATCTTGAAGCCACAGTGCATCAAAGGAAATAAAAACGAACCAGCAGCACAGCTCACGGAATTCGGATGGGTAATTTTAGGAAGAACATCTACACCCAACAAGACAACAGAGCTAAAATACAACTCACACGTCTCATCGACTGAGATAGATGAACAACTAAAAAAATTTTGGGAGTTAGAAGAAATGCATCCCCCACGCATTCACACAAAGCCAGAGAAGGAGTGTGAAGACATCTTTCGTGACACGCACAGGCGACTGAAAATGGGCGCTACGAATTACGTATCCCATTTCAGGAGGATCCAGCTATACATTTGGGAGATTCTAAACGCATTGCAATAGCAAGGTTCCTTCAAGTCGAAAGAAGGTTGTCAAGAGAACCAAATCTCAGAAAAAGCTATACAGACTTTATGCGTGAATATGAACAACTTGGACAAATGGAGATGCTAAAAGATGAGAATGACTCAACTGTAGCATATTATCTTCCACATCACGCAGTCATGAAATCAGACAGCACGACTACAAAGCTTAGAGTCGTGTTCGATGGTTCGGCAAAAACAACATCCGGTGCATCATTGAATGACTTAATGCTAAACGGTCCAACGTTACAACAGGATCTAATATCAATTCTAATGCGATGGAGAAAACATAAATTCGTTATCAAAACCGACATAGAGAAGATGTTCCGCCAGATCATAATCAATGAAGAAGATCAAAGCTATCAACGGCTCCTGTGGAGAGAATCACCAAAAGAAGAAATCAAAACGTTTAAACTTAAAACAGTAACATATGGGACACGTCAGCAACATATTTAGCCACTAAAGTCTTATAAAAAACTACCCAATCGCGTCAAAAATAACGTTAAAAGATTTCTATTTGTGTTTGGCAAACGCGTGACAAAATTTCTTATTTTAGGAGTTTGTGGAATAAAGGAAATTACATTTGAACAACATGGTGAAACGGAAAAGGAATGTTAATTCAAAAAGTTGTTATACGGATTTCTAAAACGCTTAATTCGTATTAAAATTGCAATAAGAATAGCTCGTTTGTTTAAGGAATTTAGTATTGATGTTAGAAAACCGGTTTAGACCAACATTAAAAACGCACGGAATTTTTTTTTTGCTTTAATTTAAGTCCACCGTACACAAATGTGTATGTAAAAAGACATTGTAATGGCATTTTGTTTTTTCATGATTCTCTTTCATACACGATTTTTAGTAACACGTTTATGATCGCAGGCCAGAAAAGGGATATGGTAAGAATTGCATTAATTTTTGATTCGGCCAATTATTACGACGGTTATTACTATAATTTTACGAAACCGTAATAAAGTTAAATATTTCATTTAAACCTAGTTTATAGTAAGGATCATTAAGATTACAAACAAGAAAACCTAGAGCTTATTGTACAAAAAAAAATATTGCTTTTCACTTTATATGTTAGAAAACTTTTGATCCACATCACTAGAAAATAAGTCAGGTGATAAACAAGGTCAAATTTCTCATTTATAAGCTTTAAATTTATTTTGCAATTTTGTATATTACCAAATAAACAAAGTGCAAAATGAATAGAGGCATGCAATTTTAATTTTACGGGATTTTTCCGATTAAGCAAAATGTATAATTTTCCGTTAAATAACGTGGGGGCGTTTGCTACACAAAACTAAAAAGGACTATGCTGCTTGCACTAGATAAGTAATGGCATCTATCATCTCTGTGTAGATTGCATATTTCAAGGTTTTTTAAGGATAGTTTTAGGTAGGTGTACTTTATACAAATTTTCATCCCTAGTAGTTGGTTAAATTCTAGTAACATTCTAAATATTTTTTGTGTTTAGAGGTCAATTATTTCTCACAAAAAAGTGTAATCGTTTTTTGTGATAATACAACCTTTATTTGATTAGGATGAAATTGTTGTTTGAATTGTTTGTTGAATTGAATTGTTTCATACTCTACGCCAGAGGCTTGATCCTATTTAAGACCCCAATTGTGGGCTATGCAAACTTACGAGTTACCTATATATTGAGACGACTTTCCCACTAGAGGCAATTTCAAGTTTTGAAAATAGTATAACTCGCTTCTTAATTTAAATTACTAGTACACCGAAGATAAAATACAGCTACCTGTGGCACTATTCTGGTAATTCCCCGGGAATAGGGAACTGAGGAAAGAATTTACATATAAATTATATTTAAATAATTTTTTTCTGGCATACTGAGGTAAAAAGTCAGTGGCAATTTTTTTGAAAACAAAATAAAATTGGGAATAAATTTCCCTGATAATTTCGCTATGGAAAAATTATTCCCAATTTACTAATATTTACATCAAATTTTTTTCTCGGTAGGCCAGAAGAAACTGATTTATAGATAAAAGCTATGTAAAATCTTTCCCCAGTTCCCTATTCCCGGGGAATTACCAGAATAGTGCCACTGGCTTCCTCGGTGCCATTGCTGTAAACTTCTTTATTATATTTTCCTTCGTATCCATTTACTAAACCGCATATAGTCGATACATTTCGTATGATCTTCTGTATTCTTCGAACTTTATACAGTATGTGCAACAAGAGCGTGTACGGCAAAAAAATAAGTAAAAATAAAATTACGAACTTTTTTGGTTTTCATTATGAAATTTTGTTGTATTTTCTAGGGCGCTATCACCTAAAACATATAAAATCACCATTACTGTTAATAATTGGCTCGCTCCTTTTGTCCATACTATCAACTAATTTTTCTGCACACTGTGATGATAAATTTTACCATATCTTACGGAAAACTCGCGCTAGAGCGCTCAAACAGAGATCCCCGCTTGTCCGTTTAGGTTCCGTGTGGGAACGATTAATTTACCAAAACCTTTGATTTGGTTGCCTTTGACTTTTGCGTCGAATAGACTGTTTTATTTTTATTTTTATACGAATTCAATTAAATTAAATTAAATGGATTTTAATATCAATAATGAACATTGGCGCTGGTATGCGCTTGCGCTGGAACATATTTGTGGGGCAATTTTAATTTATGAAGAAAAATAAACTGTTCACCATTGAAAAATTTTGTCCACCAAAATTGTTATACTTAGCACAGACTCACAAAAGAAGAGTTCCTGCATCTTGCAAGCTAAAAAGTGCATAAAAAGGCAACATAAATGATCAATCGGCAATATTTTTGAAGGCAATTTTTTTCAACATATTTGGACTGCACTCCTTATTATAAATGAGCTTATGTCCTCAAAATGGGGTAGGCAGTTCACAAAATTACCCGTATTTTTATGGTTTTGTTATGCATGTGACTAAATAAATAAATAAATACAACCTTGCTTGGTAAAGCATCCCCATACATCCGGGTGTGGGTGGTTGCTCCACAGTTCGGCCAATCTTTTTTGTTATAACAACAACACTTATATCAAATTATGACATTGAATATATCAATTTTTCCATATACATATACATATATGTATATCGGTTTTCATATTGACTAGGGCATTTACATTTGATTTTTCATTTATTTTGCATAATCAATAGTTTTATAAATGATCTTTTTTGTATATAAATCAAATAAATTATGGAATAAATATTAGTTCTTACACAGCAGTCAACGTGTTTCTGTCCAGTCCTGACCAACAAAGCGAGCGAGAAACATTTTAAGTAATTGTCAACTATCAAATTTGTGATTTGACCAAAATACCGTCAAACATTGGTCCTTGGAGGAAAAAGAATCACGCTATGTGAAACGCTCCACAACAACAACAATAACAAAAATTTATTATGGAGAAATTATTAAAACAACAAAGTGATCTGGGCGAACAGATACAAAAACTAATCTCAAATATAAGGAAGGATCCAGCTGCCCGGAAAACAAAGGCCCACCTGGAAAAAAGAAGAGAAGAAGTCGCGGATATCTACACAAGATATAAAGAAAACGACAAGTTATTAATTAACTACGAAGGCATAGACAACTTTCTTACATAGAAGAACGCAAACATATAAAACGTGCTTGTGATAACATAACAGCTGAGATCAACTATAAGCTGGAAACTGCTGCAACAACTCCAACTACAAAAGCAGCAGATGACAACGCAATTGAAAAACTGCCGATAGCAACAACAACTAAGCTAGCAGAACTGAATGAGTTGGATATCGAAAGCACTCATACAGCCAGCACAACTACGGCACAACAAAAAGTAGTATCCAAGTTGGTCCCGACGATTCAAGCTAACAGCGATGATCCCAAGGAAAGGTTGCTCAGAAAGCAGTCAATAAAAATAAATAACTTGGAGAATATCATCATTCAAGCATACGGCCTCATAAACGGAAGAAAAGAAGCTGAATACCTGAGACAAAAAAATAAACAACTAAATACGACGATGGAAAAAATAGATGAGCTGGACAAAGAAATACTGCTAGAAACAACTGAAGAAGACTTAGAACATCAAGAATATTTTAAAAACAACATTTACTTCGAGATTAGCAGCCGTGCAGAAGAATGTACTGCTAAGCTACAACAAGCGGTACATAAGACGCTTGAAACAAGTGAAACACACAACAACAATCAAAATATTACAGGTTAAAGGAAATTGAGATACCAAAGTTCAATGGGAACTATCAAGATTGGGTTGGGTTCCATGAACTGTTCTCAAAATTGGTAGATCAAAACGTTAGTCTAACAGATACACACAAAATCATGTATCTCAAAACACATTTGAAGGGAGCAGCGAGCAAAATCATCCAACATTTGCAGCCAATAGGAGACAATTATAAAAGCGCTATGGAAATACTAGGCAACAAATATCAAAACAAAAGGGTGCTAGTAAACAACCATTTTGCAATTAGAATATTGCATGACACCGTCAGGGAAAATCTACATGCAATAAAGAATTTAGGAGTTGACATTGCGACCTGGGGTGCTTGGCTAGTTCCATTTTTAAAGAAAAAACTTGACAACGGGACTCTTAAATCATATGAGATGTATTAGAAAATCCAAAGGAGATTCAATGTACCAACGGACTTCTCAAGTTTCTGGAACAGCGATATCAACTGCTAGAAACCTTACGACTACCAAAATCAACGCCGGCAAACGATAGCATTCGCCATAAACAACAAGCATTCAGTGCAACAATAGTAAAAAATCAATCGTGTATCTTGTGTTCAGGCAATCATAATTTAGAATGCTGTCACAAGTTTAACAAAATGAATCACATAGAACGAATACAGCTTGTCAACTTACATGATCTATGCAGAAGGTGCCTAGCCATTGGACACAATTTTCAACAATGTTATATTCAATCAAGATGTAAAGAATACAATGGCAAGCACCACAGTCTACTTCATACAAAGCAGTCTACAACTACAACTTCAAGAAGCATTTCAACCAACAGTGCGATGAAAACGCATGAGACAACACTTTTAGCAACCGCCCTTGTCAAAACCACAAGGTTAGATGGAAGGGAAGAGCTTTTAAGATTGCTGTCAATAGTATTGTAAATATCAACCGACAACCAAGATATCCGTCAACATTTTCAATAGAAATTGAAGCTCTAGTACTAAACAAAATAAGCAAAAATCTGCCAGAAAAACCGTTTATGTTTGAAAAATGGAAACATTTGAATGAGCTGCTATTGGCCGATCCGAACTACAACATTCCCGCACCGATTGATCTTGAAGCCACAGTGCATCAAAGGAAATAAAAACGAACCAGCAGCACAGCTCACGGAATTCTGATGGATAATTTTAGGAAGAATATCTACACCCAACAAGACAACAGAGCTAAAATACAACTCACACGTCTCATCGACTGAGATAGATGAACAACTAAAAAAATTTTGGGAGTTAGAAGAAATGCATCCCCCACGCATTCACACAAAGCCAGAGAAGGAGTGTGAAGACATCTTTCGTCACACGCACAGGCGACTGAAAAATGGGCGCTACGAATTACGTATCCCATTTCAGGAGGATCCAGCTATACATTTGGGAGATTCTAAACGCATTGCAATAGCAAGGTTCCTTCAAGTCGAAAGAAGGTTGTCAAGAGAACCAAATCTCAGAAAAAGCTATACAGACTTTATGCGTGAATATGAACAACTTGGACAAATGGAGATGCTAAAAGATGAGGAAGACTCAACTGTAGCATATTATCTTCCACATCACGCAGTCATGAAATCAGACAGCACGACTACAAAGCTTAGAGTCGTGTTCGATGGTTCGGCAAAAACAACATCCGGTGCATCATTGAATGACTTAATGCTAAACGGTCCAACGTTACAACAGGATCTAATATCAATTCTAATGCGATGGAGAAAACATAAATTCGTTATCAAAGCCGACATAGAGAAGATGTTCCGCCAGATCATAATCAATGAAGAAGATCAAAGCTATCAACGGCTCCTGTGGAGAGAATCACCAAAAGAAGAAATCAAAACGTTTAAACTTAAAACAGTAACATATGGGACCACGTCAGCAACATATTTAGCCACTAAAGTCTTATAAAAAACTACCCAATCGCGTCAAAAATAACGTTAAAAGATTTCTATGTTGATGGTCTGCTTTCAGGAGCTGATACATTAGAAGAAGCATTAGAAGCCCAATCACAACTCATACAATTGCTGAAGGCTGGAGGTTTTAATCTAAGAAAATGGGCATGTAACAAAAAAGAATTGACAACACATCTACCTAGAAACGCTCGCGAAGATGGGCTATGCTCCATAAACATCGGTGAAACAATTAAGACGCTCGGGATAACCTGCAACCAAGTTTTCGACAATTTTGGGTTTAAAATATCATTGTCCGAAAATATAAAAAAACCAACAAAAAAGATCATATTGGCAGAAGTAGCCAAACTATTCGATCCATTGGGATGGTTTGCACCCATCATCATAGAAGCAAAATTATTAATGCAGAAACTATGGATAGCTGGTGTCGGATGGGATGATACTCTAACCCCGCAGATGTAGCTTCACGTGGCATGAACGCACAAAACTTGCGCAACTATAAACTTTGGTGGGAAGGACCAAGCTGGTTAAAAAACTCCAATTATCCATTAGCGCTTGAACCAACTGAAGAAGCAGCAAATGAGGAACTAAAAACAAATTGCTTATTTATCAACACACCAACGAGTTCATAGACTTTTCGAGATTTTCATCGGTTCTTAAAATCAAAAGAACTATAGCGTACTGCTACAGATTTATTACTATCATTAAAAATCGAATACTTCAAGTTCCTGGAGAGATACCCAGTTTTCCAACAGTAGATGAACTAACCAGATCACACAATGTAATCATAAAAACAATACAAGATTCGGAATTTGCCGCAGATATTAAACTCCTCAAATCAACGAGTAAAGCCAGAAAAAACAGCAAACTATCATCACTACATCAATTCATGGACGAAAATGGTTTGTTGAGGGTCGGCGGTAGATTACAAAAATCTCAACTTAAGTATGATCAAAAACATCAACTAATTCTACCAAAAAATCATATTTACTCAAACCTAATCACAATTGAAGCACACCATCTTGTATTACACGGAGGCGTACAAGCAACTCTAGCACAAATACGTTCAAAATATTGGATTTTGGATGGTAAACGTCTAGTACGCACAACAATCCACAATTGTGTAAAATGTTTTCGATTCAGAAGAGCAGCATCAGAACAGTTAATGGGTGTGTTACCGGAAGCTAGAGTCACTCCATCTGCCCCATTTTTCTAATACGGGCATTGACTACGCAGGTCCATTTGCAATTCGTGTATCCAAAGGAAGAGGAAACAAGTCCTACAAGGGATATGTCGCATTGTTCATTTGTTTCTCTACGAAAAGAATTCACTTGGAACTGGTGAGTGAGCTAGCAACAGCAGCATTCCTGGCAGCATTTAGAAGATTTACTTCAAGAAGGGGAACGCCTTTAAACATATACAGTGACAACGGTACCAACTTCGTTGCAGCTCGGAACGCACTAACTAAGGAGCTACAGGTGGCTATACAACAAGCAAACAACAACGCAGCTCAGGTAGCAGCTAACTATGGAACAAACTGGTATTTCATCCCGCCCGGTAGTCCCCACTTGGGAGGCATTTGGGAATCTGGAGTCAAATCAACGAAAGGCTACTTAAAGAAAGTGATCGGTAAAACAACACTGACCTACGAGGAGTTCAGCACCGTATTATCACAAATTGAAGCATGTTTAAATTCCAGACCGATTTCACTGTCAAGCGATTTAGATGATTTTGATGCTTTGACACCTGGACATTTTTTAATCGGGAGACCACTGATTTCACCCCCCCCCCCCCCTGAGTCAGACAAAACCAACATAAGCCCAAAACAGAGGTGGACTCTACTTTCAAAGATGACTCAAGGATTTTGGAAAATATGGTCTAAGGATTACTTGAACAGTCTACAACAAAGATACAAATGGAAAGAACCAAAAGCAAACTACAGGATTGGTCAGCTAGTTCTAATAAAGGATGAACAACTTCCACCTACAAAATGGGCAATGGGAAGGATAACAGATACTCATCCAGGGTCAGATGGTCTAACCAGAGTGGTATCAATAAAGGGTCCAAAAAACACTATCTCTTCAAGAGACCGATTAGATGAAGATGTAACAGTAGACGACAACAAGGTAGGACAACACAAGGTTGGCAGGTCTCGAGTTGCTAGGGTTACCAAGAAGATCTATGCACCACTGCTCATATTACTAGTTACGTTCAGTTTTTGCAATTCGAGCGCACTACCATACAATATCACAACGTTCGAAAATCAACCAGGTATCTATTTTGAATCCATTGGAGAGCTCAAACTTACAAACAACGATTGGAACATAATAGGGTATTATAATCTAACCAGCTATTATTCAGAACTGGCTGCCTATAAGCGTTCCATAGACAGACTAGCTAAATATTGTTCATATCCTGACGACAACTTCACAAACTCGAGTATTGCTAAAAGATCAAGACAAAAAAACATGTGGACTAATAGAACCATCGTTCGAGCAATCTTTACAAGAAATAGAGCACAAGGATGAATTGCTTCACCACCATAAGGTGAGTTTTGGAAGAAGCAAACGTGGACTTTTTAACTTAGGAGGAAATATAGCCAACGAGTTATTTGGGGTGCTAGATGACAGGGCCGCGGTACGTTATGAGGAAGACATAGAAAAACTCAAGATGAACAACAACCATTTCACGGCGTTATTAAAGAATCAAACGTCAATCATAGATGCGACTATAAACGTCTTCAAAAATAGACAAGAAGATGTCAACAAGGCTAGTGTTCAAGAATCAGTTAGAAGAGGTTGGAGAGCAACGATAAAAAAAAGAACTTTCTAGCTCTATCAATACATACAATGTTACGCATGATTGCATTCAAGGAGATTCAAGATACACTGATAGAAGCAGTATTGGATACGCACAATAGAGTCATTACCACGAGGCTTTTAACGACCCAACAACTGAAAAAAGAAATAGATTTTATGACGATAAATCTACCACCTGAACTAATGCTTCCCAATATCGATGACACAGATGACATATTGGCACTCTACCAAATAATGACAGCCAAGACAAAGCTGCAAGGCAAATATTTGATATTTGAGGTGAAGCTGCCATTAGTATATAAGGAAATATACCAAATATGTAAGCCCATACCGCTGCCTACCCCCAACAGTCCATCTATATTTATACGGGCACAAAAATAGAACTTCTTGTGACAGATTTGCATCGGCACACATATTCTTCAATGACAACTTCTGAATGGCAAAACTGTATCAGCACCAACGACTTTAGCATATGCCAGCTAACCCAGGCATGCATCAGAATCAAGAGATGATGTTTTATGTGAGCTGCTCCTGCTACGACAAGAAAAAGTGAATAACAAATGCGAGGTGGTCGAAAGGAAGACGAACAACATGCCCGATACATGGATCCAACTAAGAGATTACAGATGGCTTTATTCAGTACCAGCTGAACGTACCATTCGACTTTTTTCGAATTTTAAAAAATCCAATTTTTTTGAAAACATATTGTCGTCATTGTGATAGAAACGATGAGGCTCTGAGTATTTTATTTTTAATTTGTCAATCCACTTTGATATAATGAAAGTGTCAATTTTATAATCACGGCACGCGGATTTAAACAATATATCCATTTATAATTTTTAAAATATGTTAAACAAAATTTACAAATAAAAACTAGTTTCTTAAAACGTTGGTAAAGAACCGACACACTGGATCTACCTCTAAATGGTTTTTGACTGTAGATTGTAGAACTCGTCGTACACAATTACACAATGGACGTTTGTGTTGTTTGGGTGTGTTAAAAAAATGAGATTGCTAGTGCTGCTACACAGTAAACAGTATAAACAATTATATCCTAATTCATTTATTACCATGCGCACTAACAATCCATGTTAATATACAACCATGTTGTGAATATAACCTTAAAACCATGACGATATTTCTCCATAAAAAACGCCACGCAATCCGTAAATTTATATTAATCTTACCTCGATAAATCTATCCACTAAATTCGCGGATAAATTTCTACCACGTACACTCTTTCGAAAATTTCTATTACTTTTCTGCAGTTTATTTACAATTTTCATCTTTTTGGTAGCCCCAAATTTTTTCATACGAGGTGAGCTAAGATCCGTCGCTTTGATCTCGCTTTAGTTGGCGATTTAGTTTTACCCATGTTAAG
Source organism: Nephrotoma flavescens (assembly GCA_932526605.1). NCBI lineage: Eukaryota > Metazoa > Arthropoda > Insecta > Diptera > Tipulidae > Nephrotoma > Nephrotoma flavescens. Next base: position 158,258,089 of record OW052220.1, on the reverse strand, counting down.
TTTACAGTAAAAACAAGGAGCTAACAAATATTTTTCAATACGCGATTTAATTTTATTCAAAACTAAAAAATATAAAATCGGAAGAATTCACTCAATTTGGTTTTTTTTGACGTATTTGAAGTTTGATTTTGTTATGTTGGTTGCTTTGGGGTTCAACAGGAGTGCGTTCACGAGAGATACATTGTAACATTCACGAGAGTTACATAGGAATTAGGATATTGAAAATCATAAGTTTTTACCAATTTTATTTAAATAAAAATAAATTAGTGTGTTTAAAAGGAGCAATATAAAGAGACAGCGTTTCATTTTAATTTATTTCCCGTAGTATATGTAATTACTAGTACATATAAAATTCCTCCCAACAGCGGCCAGTCTGCACCAGTCAAAAACGCGCTGTGAATTATTTTTATTTCTATATTTTGTTTTTTCTTTCGGGCGTTTCGTATTTGCGTTATTTTTTTTTAAAGCGTTTCAGCATTTGTAAATGCAGTAATATTTGTGTCCGCGTATCTATAAGACACACAAGTAAACAGCACACACACAGTTTAGTGATTTTGGGACGAAAATAAAAGTGAAATATGTCGGACAACGAGTTCGAACCCGGTTCCAGCGGCACCACGCAGCAACCTCAGCATTTAAGCAAGATTACGGCGCAAGGACAAGTGGCAGCAACAACAGGCCACAGTATCAAACTACCAGCATTTTGGGAGTCGAGTTCTAAAAGCTGGTTTTTGTCAGCAGAGATCGCGCGAACCGCATCACTAGTGACAAAAGAAAGTTTGCTTACGTAGTCGCATCGCTCTCGGAAACGCAAGCGGACAAAATAAATTTTATTTTGCATGATCCGCCGCTAGAAAATAAGTACGAGGCGGTTAAACGAGTTCTTATGGAACGGAATCCGAGGAGCGTAAATTGGAGACTATCCTCAGCAAAGTGGAGATTGGTGATCAGCGTGCTTCCGATTTCCTACATCAAATTCAATCGCTGGCAGACCGGGAATTTTCGCCCAAAATCATTAAACAGCTATGGATCAGGCAATTACCTGATTTCATACAAGCAGCACTAGTTCCACAGCAAGATAAGCAAGAAGAAGCTCTTGCTTGCATAGCAGATAAATTACACGAATTAGTTTGCAGTAAACAAAATCGTGTAAATGCATTATAGCAAAATACTTTTCAGCAACCAACGGACAAACATTATTCCAATAGCACAAATTTGGAACAAACCCTTAGTAAAGTAATTGAGACTGCACAAACTGGAACATAGTACACAATTTCATAGCACGCAAAATACACACAGCAAGTCTCCTAGGAGAAAAACAGCAACAACGCAACAAGCAAATACATCGTACCGACAACCACAAAACTGGTGTTGGTATTACAACAGGTTTGGCACTAGAGCAACGAAATGGTCTAAACCATGTGGATTCAACGCTCCACATGGCGGAATTGCACATACTAATTCCCCAAACTACTAAATCTTAAGGTATCAGCGGCGACCTTAAGAAAAATAGCACCAAGCCGCTTATTCATCCGCGATCCAGTCAACCAGCTAGATTTTTTGATTGACACTTGCGCGGATGTTAGTGTCATTCCACACACAAAATACTTCTGCTACAATACAAATCGGAGTTCCGATTTAGTATTGTCAGCAGCAAACGGTACTACTATCAACACATACGGTACCAAACTACTCGACGTAGACATCGGTCTTTTTCGATCATTCAAACATTCATTTCTACTAGCAAGTGTTAATCGGCCCATAATTGGCGCGGATTTTCTTACGAAATTTGGCATTCTAGTGGATCTACACAATCGCAAACTTATCGATCCATCCACTAGTCTTACAATTCACGCCATAACAGCATGCGTGGACACACCTACTCCACTTAATTTTATAGTCAGTAACGGTTACGGAGCTATCTTAAAGAAGTATCCTTCTTTAACAGCTCCACCGAATTACAATTTACCGGTAAGACATAACATCGTCCATCACATTGTGACGAACGGACACTTACCTTTTTCTCGACCTCGTCGACTCGATTCAATTAGGCATAAATCAGCTTTCATTTAACGTTTCCGTGCTAGATCCGCTCTCACCTATCTTCGATCTGCTTCGGTTTATTATACTGGCCATATGTCGACTTCGTTTAACCGGGCTCTACAAAAATAAACATATAAAATTTACCATAATGACTTTGGACGAATCACGTCGGACGTAATCTGATTCAACTGACCAATAATCGAGTTTTATTCTGCGATGGTGTACTTGCTTCGAATCGTCGAATTGGTGTATTTACCATTCCATAACCACAAAATATAACCGATTCGTCCCTGTTTGTGTTATTTGATTTCAATGAAATGACACTCTCAACTTCATCTTGAATTAAAATCACATCACTATCACATTGATTTTTTCTGGAGGACTGTGGTGTAACAGAAACGATTTTATATGCCGAATTAAACGTTTCACCTTCCGTATTTATTGCATCTGGACCGCCGTTATCTCGCAAAGGAGTACTCTGCGCACACGAAGTGATCGAATGATAAAGTGGAATTCTTGAACCGTTAAAACCCGGTTTAGGATCAAATACGAATAATTGCTTAGAACCATCTGGATTATTATTAAACAGGCTATCACCAACATTAGTGATACTATCTAAGGTCAGATTATGCATATGATTACTAATTATGTTTCTGTTAGAACTTGGTTCAGGCAAATTAATTTCAGTTTCGCCTTCATCAAGGCATATTACGGATGCCGGTGTTACATCAACAATTACGCAATCATCATCATCTTGATTATCCGAACCTCTGTTAAGTTTGTTGCAGGCTATATCAGCCAATTTAGATGTATAGTTTCAGCTACAGGTATTGGTTTATTTATTAATTGTGTTTCAGCAGAAGTATCCTCCTAAAATAAAATTTTTGTGAAAAATATCTGGGAACTGAATTTACTGTTTACCTACGTCTATGCAAAGCAAATATTTATGTTTTAAATAAAGTGTATATTAATGACAACGGGTCTTGCACACACAAAGTAAGTAAAGTGAAAATTTTAACGTGTACAACTTTAAGCGAAAAGTTACTCGATGAAAGAGATGGATGATAAAATAACAATAGAACTAGCAACAAAATATTTTATTGGTGGAAAAGTTTCCAATAAGCATATTTGAGATTAGTGAACGAATTTCCAACAAGCATGTACGTTTTGCTATAAGGGTTGCCATCTAGTAGATGTACCGAAATTTATATATCCCTTTAGTGGCCACTAACACAATTGTGCGGATAGTGCAAAAGTATCATGCCAAAAATTAATTTTTGTATATGTTTTGAACCAACTTACACATTTGTGCATCCCTTTCAAACAAAGGGATGCACAAATGTGTAAGTTGGTTCAAAACATATACAAAAATTAATTTTTGGCATGATACTTTTGCCCTATCCGCACAATTGTGTTAGTGGGCCACTAAATGGATATATAAATTCCGGTACATCTACTAGATGGTAACCCTTATAGCAAAACGTACATGCTTGTTGGAAACTCGTTCACTTATCTCAAATATGCTCATTGGAAACTTTTCCACCAATAAAATATTTTGTTGCTAGTTCTATTGTTATTTTATCATCAATCTCTTCGAAAGACGAAAGAATCAAAGTGTGCAATGGGTCATAAAACATGGTGCGAATGGAAAATGCAAATGGCGCGTACATGTAGTAAAAGTATAAATTAATTTTGTTTAAAATCTACTACGAATGATAAGAAATGCACAAAGAAATCAAACGTGGACGTCGATTGATTTTTTCAAGTGATACCGCGGTCGCACACTTTGTTTCTTTCGTCGAAAAAAGAATCACGACCAAAGAATCAAAGTGTGCAATGGGTCATAAAACATGGTACGAATGGAAAATGCAAATGTCGAGCACATGTAGTAAAAGTATAAATTAATTTTGTTTAAAATCTACTACGCATGATAAAAAATGCGCAAAGAAATCAAATGTGGATGTCGATTGATTTTTTCAAGTGATACCGCGGTCGCACACTTTGATTATTTCGTCGAAAGAATCAAAGTGTGGAATGAGTCATAAAACATGGTGGGAATGGAAAATGCAAATGGCGCGTACATGTAGTAAAAGTATAAATTATTTTGTTTAAAATCTACTACGCATGACAAGAAATGCGCAAAGAAATCAAATGTGGACGTCGATTGAGTTTTTGAAGTGATACCGCGGTCGCACACTTTGTTTCTTTCGTCGAAAAAAGAATCACAACGAAAGAATCAAAGTGTGGAATGAGTCATAAAACATGGTGCGAATGGAAAATGCAAATGGTGCGTACATGTAGTAAAAGTATAAATTAATTTTGTTTAAAATCTACTACGCATGATAAGAAATACGCAAAGAAATCAAATGTGGACGTGGATTGATTTTTTCAAGTGATACCGCGGTATCAAAAACTAGCTTCTTAAAACGTTGGTAAAGAACCGACACACTGGATCTACCTCTAAATGGTTATTGACAATTACACAATGGACGTTTGTGTTGTTTGGGTGTGTTAAAAAAATGAGATTGCTAGTGCTGCTACACAGTAAACAGTATAAACAATTATATCCTTATTCATTTATTACCATGCGCACTAACAATTCATGTTAATATACAACCATGTTGTGAATATAACCTTAAGAGGGTCCTTTACTAAAATAAATTTTAATTTTGAAGCTAACCTACAATTTAAAATACGCACATGCACATCATACTATATTATTTAGTAGTGGTAAATATGTATACTTTTGATCTCTTGTTAGTTTTGCTTATGAATGGAAACAAAATCAACATAGTGTAGTGTTGTTGGTTTATGGAATAAAAACGGAACATGCATGGATTGAAAGTAAATAATTTGAAGTCAATTAGTACATTCACGTCCATGGAAATGGTTTTAATAATAAAGAAATCTCGCGTAAACACAAAATGCATTAATAATGCCTGTATCAACAACGCATGATGGGTATAGAAACGTGAACAAAATGTGTAAGCAAAATAAATAAAATTTAGTAAAAATTAAATTTATTTTCGTATGTCCTAACACAAACAAAATAGCAATCAGACCTGCAAACCAATAGTAACTTTATGTGTGAATCAAATTCTCGATGTCGTTACAAATGGAAAAATATTTCGAGCGGCTGTTAGTAGAAATGCTTAGCTAAAACTCAAACCCTATGTGCTCAATATACATCTCGCTCAATATATTTATTCAACGCGCGCGACAAAATAATTTTTTTTTATTTGTGTGTACAGTATAAAAGAAACAAACGGAAAAATACAAATTCAACGTGTTTTTTATTTTCGTTTGAAAATATCCTTTCTCTTATTGTATGTTTTAAATTTAATAAAACAGAATGTTTTGAAAACTAAAACGCACGTATTATGTATATACTATACATATACTAGATGTATATACATATGTACTATTTAAAATAAAATGTGTGCACGATCGATAATTTCTTGTCGTTTAGGTATATAAAATTTAAAAAACATGTGATCATGAAAATAAAGAGGATCTATTTTCGATGTATGTATGTATGTATATATGTACGTATATACGTTGTATGTACGTATATATATACGTATATACATACATTGATTATGGTTTGGTGTGCTGCTATATGAAATATAGTTTATAAAAAAGAAACAAATATTTGGAGGAAAGGATACGAAACATCAGAAATTTATGAACGAAAGGGAAAATATTATAATTAAATTGTTTTTTACTGATCGCAGTAAACATTTAGATATACATATTACATATTTGTGTTTAGTTACATTATGTATATTTTATATGCCTATCTATACTGATTGGTCGAAATTAAATACATACATTCATTACTTAATTTTTCCTAAGTGTACTATAAGGATGATTGATATATGTTCTAAATTCAATAATATTAAAATTCCTAACAATTTTATAAATGATTTTAATTTTGAGAAAAATAATAAAATCAGCTTGGAGCGGAAAGATGCCTTAGGGAGGATGTACTATGTATTTGGATTTGCATCTAAAAAATTGGTCAAGCATATATAGTACATTTTTGTTAACACTTTCCCCTTATTCCATATTATCTGAAGCATAGTATAGTATTTGAATTGTTTCAAATAAAAGCTAGTTATTGATTTTAACCAAATTTGCAAAAACATTAATATTTCGAACTCGGTTGTGATATATAGAATTATGAGTATACACAATATCCTTGGAATTCCATTTTTAAACTTCTAACCCCAAGTAAAAACCATCCTAAGGTTTAAAAATGAAAATAAATAAATTTCGTTTTTTGTTGTTTTCAACCGAGTTACAAGCTACATTATAAGTACACTGCAATTTTTCAGATACCAACCACCACTTATCATGAAAACTACCCCAAATTTCTCTAGAATAAATGGCCACTTTTTTGACAATTTCAAAAATAGACATTTCAATATCGGATATTGGGTATCGCTTTATAATCCTCATCAGAAGTGCAATTCGATTTTTAAGTTGTAACTTGGAACTTTAAATCATGGAAACAAATTTATTTAGCCACCCACTTTATTTATTAGGTATATAACTTAATTTCTACAGATTTTTTTCACGGTATTCTGTGGTTTTTGTAGGATCGGACGCAAGGTTTCAGAACAACGAACGACAAGTTTACGTGAGTTACATAACCTCTCAGAATAGCAGAGTTTACGATTACAACTGATAAACAGCACATTCGGCACTGCATTCTATACGAATTCCAACAAGGAAAAAATGCTTCTAAGGCACGGAAATCAATTTGTAGTGTTCTTGGTGCCGACCTTGTGTCTTATGAAACATGTAATTATTGGTATAAACGTTTTAGAATTAGTGATTTCGATCTTAGTGACAGCCTCGAAAGTTTGAAGATGTGCGAGCTAACCTGGAATCTACAACAGCAACAGGCATAACTCAGAAAAAACGAATACCTAAATAACATACTGCCTAATAATTGGTTTCATCTTAGATTTCAATTCCTAAAAATCATAAATAACTATCAAATGTTTAAATTCTCCTAAACTTCTGAAAATTTAAATAAATTTTAAGAAATATGTACTACGGACTTGGAGCAAAATATTTTCTGAACAGTTATTTTTCAGTAATTATCTTCTCCTGTACTAAATATTAATTTATTACATTAATATGCCCAGCACCAAGTGAATTTTCTGAAACTGGTGGTTATGTAAATGTATTTAATTAATGTGTAGTAATCTATCACCATACCATACATGACATACTTTAGTCATATATAGTCTACTGAGATTGTCACAGATTTTAGTGAGGCCTCATTAAACCTTTTATGAAACATGTCTTTGTTTTTGGTAAGACTTCAGTAGGCTGAACTTGCTCGACATGTTTAAAGAGTTCGTAGTATAAATATTTTTTGTATAAGGCCTCCTGCCTGATGACATAAATCAAAGATAAGATCACGAACACCGCACGGAAGTCCAGAAAATACTCGAACTCAATTCAAATAAAATTAATTAATTTAAAACGAGTTCATAATTTTGAATTACAATAGAACAAAGAAAAATATTTTGAATATCAGTGATATATATATATATATATATATATATATATATATATATATATATATATATATATATATATATATATATATATATATATATATATATATATATATATATATATATATATATATATATATATATATATATATATATATATATATATATATATATATATATATATATATAAGTGGAAAGCACTAATTTCTAACCACAGCAAGGGTCGAAAGATATTGCATAACATCGAAAATATGTATAAATAATTAAAAATGCAGAAATAAAACATTCTAGATTTTGTATTCAATCAGTGTCGACTGTTGTTTTATTTTAACCCGTTTTGTTGCATCAAATAAAAATTCTACTTGGGGGCTCAACCGGGATCCAAGTTGACGAGTTTCTTGGTTTCGGAGCAAATAGTGATTTTGGAAATAATATAATAGTGCGTGCGATGTGCAGACTAGTTATTTTGTGAGCGATATAAGATACGATTACCAAATAGAAAAGCGAACAAATCGGTGCGGCTAGATTAAGTGATTAAGCGAATAAACATCTAAGAACATAATCAATATCATAAAACGAAACGGTAAAAAAGTGAGTGAAAATAAAACAAAACAAAATACGATTAACGGTTGAAACCAATCATACGATTTCGCATGCGTTTTATGCAAACAAATATTTTAAAACGTTCGAGAAATATTTAAAGAAATCAAACCGTAACAAAAGTTTACATATTTTATGTTGATTTGCCGGTCATTTTTGTGCATGTCATTTAATTTGTGAAGCTGTATAAACAAAATGGGATCAAAATATCGACGTCGACAAAATAAACAAGTCGATGAAGAATCGTTGAATGAGGAATTCTATCAGCAAATGCTGAATCGTTTGCGTAAGGACATCAGTAGTGGAACATTTTCGGAGCGAAGGTCGACCATGGAAGAATTAAAGCAAAAAGAGCTTCTATTAAAAGAAAAGGAACTTGAACTTTTCGAACGAGAAAACAAGTTAATAGCTAATCGTGCATCCGGTAACAGTTTGTTCGTTAACGGTGAAACGTCGGACAATGGCTCCAACACATCAAATACGCATGCCATTCAGGATAATGGTTCACGATACTCATTCGACGACGTAAAAAATTCCGTGTGTACATTCAACGGCGAGAACAATTTTCCGATCGAAAAATGGATCAGCGATTTCGAGGAAACTGCAAAAATTTTTGGATGGAAGGAACGGGATCAATTTTTCTATGCGAGAAGATTATTAGAGGGAGATGCAAGGCTTTTGATACGAGTTGAAACTGGACTCAATTCGTGGAATAGTTTGAAGAATTTTCTACAAAAGGAATTTGGAATTAAGACGAATAGTGCTGTTATCCATAAAAAAATGGCAGAGCGTAAGAAAAAACCCGAAGAGACGCTACAAAGATATCTAATAGAATTACGAGAAATTGGTGCGAGTGGTAGCCTAGAGGACAGCGCAATCATACAGTACTGTGTAGACGGGATAGCGGATAATGAATCGAACAAACAGATCTTGTATGGCACCGTTAATATGGATGATTTCAAGGCAAAGCTTAAGTGTTACGACGAGATGTGTTTGAAATCGAAAAATTCTACTACATTAACTAAACCCGCTACTACAAATAATTCAATTGCAAATAAACCGCAAGACACGCGAAATTTTAAAACACGCTGTTTTGAATGTGGTGCATATGGGCATTTTGGGAAAAGCTGTCCAAACGAGGGAAACGGTCCGTTGTGCTACAACTGTAAGGAATTCGGGCACGTGTCTTTAAAATGTCCAAAAAGGGGTAGCCCAAAAGACTGTTTGGCTATACAGAGTAATACATCTGTATTCAATAAAGATCTTAAAGTTATAAGATTTGGGAACATGGAATTAGTAGCTATGATAGATAATGGAAGCGACATCAATTTAATATCGGAGCGCAAATTCAAAACA